>CM037852.1:15716144-16016674 GCA_021234595.1 Delia radicum | reverse complement strand
TTTCGTAGGTGTTCAGGCAGAACAAGTTTTCATTGAACTTATTAAACTTTTCAATAAAGTAAGAACTTTTTTTATTAAATTAATGAATATTTGCATTAAAATAATGAAACTTTTTAAATTAAACTACCCGAGTAAGAAAATGTATATATATTATATATAATTATATATAATTATATATAATTATATATAATTATATATAATTATATATAATTAATATATAATCATATATATGGCACCCATATATATAATTAGATATAATTATATCTGCTGTTGATTATTCAAAAATTTGTTTATATGGTGATATATAAAATTATATATAATTATATTATGGTCCAATATATAAGTTTATCTGCTTATATAATTAGATCTAAATTTATATAATTTTCTATAATTATATATGGTCCAATATATAAATTTATCTGCCTTATATAATTAGATCTAAATTTATATAATTTTCTATAATTATATAAATTATATTAACCCAATTTTCGGATATAAATATATATAATTAGATTTTATAAACTAATTTGTTATTACAATATAAACCCAATTTTCCTATATAATTATATATAATATGATATGGCTTATATACATTTTTTCAATCCGGTAATGAGACTTTTCATTAAGATTATGACATGTTTCTTTCAACTAATAAAGTTTTTTTGTTTAACTAATAAAACGTTTAATTTTTTCATTAAATTAATGTAACTATTTATTAAACTAATGAAACTTTTCATTAAAATAATGAAAAACTTATATTAAACTTATTAAATTTTTCATCAAAATAAATTTCGGTTGTACTAATGAAACTGTTAATCAAACTTTTGACATTTTTCGTTAAACTAATGTAATTTTTCATAAACTATTTAACTTTTAATTAAACTAATAAAGCTTTTCATTGAACAAATAAAACTTTTCGTTGAAGTATTAAACGTTGTCATTATAGTAATTGAACTTGTCATTACATTTAACGAACTTTTTCATTAAACTAGTAAAACTTTTCATTAAACAAATGAACTTTTAAAATTTTCATTAACTTGTAAATTTTGTTAACTAATGAAAGTTTTTAGTGAAGCAATACAATTTCCAATGAAAACTGTCGAACTGTTTTATATATACGTTTTTATAGACAAATTTTTGTTATTAAAATAAAGTTCATTTAACAAGTTTCATAAATATTACGGAAAACGTACGTAAATGCTAACCATACGTTCGTTCGTGTTGTATGAATACTTTCATTAAGATTAAAAAGAATTTTACTGGCACAAGTTTCATGCAACATTTTCTTTTTATTATCCCTAAAACCAACACTGACAAATGATCTTCATAATATTAATGAATTGCTTTATAAATCTATGAGATTTGTTGTTTTTTTGACAATGAACATCTTCATTAATCCGATGAAAATTGTTATTAAACTAGTAAATCTTTTAATAAGCTAATGACACTTTTTATTAATCCGATGAAAATTGTCATTAACTTAGAGAAACTTTTCATTTGAATAGTAAAACTTATTATTAACAAATGAAACTTTTCATTAAACTAATTAAACTTTACATTGCACTTATAATATAATTCTTTAAACTAACATGTAATATTTTTTATCTAATGCAACTTTTCATCAAACTAATGACAATTTTCATTGAAGTAATGAAACTTTTAATTAAACTAATGACATTTGTCATTACACAAACAAATTATTCATTCATCTAATGTAATTTTTTTTATAAAGTTTAATAAACATGCATAACGATAAAGTTTATTGCATCATAACAAGTTTTATAAAATATTTAATGTATTCATTATGATAAAATTTATTTTAATAACAAGTTTCATAAAAACTATAAATCTTTTCATTAATGCAAAAAATCGTGCGTTTCGCTTGGAAGAGAAACATTTCCTTAATTTGATAAAAGTTTAAATCAAATTTGATGAAACATTTTCTCTGTATGAGGTATTCTTCCTTAAACAAAATTTTGCCAATTACACTGTAAAAAAAATTTGTCATTTATGCCAATTTCTTTACTTTGTTAAAATTTTAAAGAATTTAAAGTTTTGATTAGTGTTTTTTTTTTGTAAAAAGTTTAGTTTCTTTAATAAATTTGTTTAGTAAAACAACAACAAACAAATTCACTTAAAAAAAAACTTCGATAGATGAGTGAGATCAATATAAAAGGGGCTATAGAAGTATTGATAAATGAGAAATCTTTAAAGATGTAAGACCATGACTTTAGCATTTAATAAAAACATACTAGGAGCTGGTGTTGTAGTAGTGGTGGTAGTCGTAGACGTCATAATTCTCGGAGTAGTGGTTCGATATGACCAATATGTATTTTTTCTTAGGGATGAGGCTGTGGTAGTTTTTATAATATTGGCGGGAGCAGCTTGTGTTGTAGGTGGCTTATTTGGATTGGCCAAATATTCATCACAATTAAATTCATCTGTCATATCATTACAATGATAAAAACCATCACATCTTAAGTGCAAAGGTATGCAAACATTATTGCCACATCTAAATTGACGTTCCGAGCAAGGATTAGCATTATTAGCTTTACTATAAATATTTGGATGATAGTAATAATAATCTCTCATATCCAATTGTGTATACCACCCAAGCTTATAACTCTGTTCTACCACGTGGCGCCGAGGTAGTGGGTGGTCTTTGATGATGTCGCGCATAATCTCTAATAATTTCATCAGTATCGAAGATATTACGATTTAAATCTTGTAAGTCTTAATATATAACCAAACCGCATGCATATCCAAAAAATTTGTTATATATTGTTAAAGATGATTTAAGGAAAAAAAACATGCAATTATAGTTTTTTTGGTGATATTGGTAGCATTTAATAATTTGTTTTTTTATGTCATTACGCCAATTTGTTGGGGTGGGGAATTTGATTTTAGTTATCATCATTTAATCCAATCATTTTTGAAAAATTTTGTACAAAATTTTTTTACAGTGTAGTTAATTTGTTAAATTTTGAGTTTTTAATTTTGGTAGTTAAATTTGTACACGTTTTTAGTTGAAGTTTTTATTTAAACCATAACCACACAACATAATTTTTTTGGGTTTTTGATAAGAAAATTAAAAAAGGGGAAAAAAATAAAATATTTAAAAATCATTGAAATTTTTGCTGGTTTTTTGAAATACACAGAGTAAGCTAAAAAGCCAATAATCTAAAAAAAAAAGCTGCTTAAAATAATTCTAAACATGGACACCAATAATAGTTTAAAAGTCAGGATTAGCCACCACCATTTAGAGTTTCTACAACATTTACATAACTTACCACAATCTTTTTCATCTGAATAATCAGAACAATCATAAATATTATCGCAAACCTCACGATATGGTATACATTGACCATTATCACAACGAAATTCATTGTATTTACAATAATCACCATTATCATCATCACCGCCTGGAGGCATTCACAGTTAAATGATGATTATGTGAGAGTGTTAGGTAAAGGTGTAAATAGTGTTAATGGTAAGTAATTCAAACAATACACATGCAAAAAAAATTTAATTAAAGAATACAAAGGTTTAATATTTAAATTGGATAAAAAAATAGTTTTTTGTAAATGCAGTGCAAAATTTTTTTAATGAAAATGTAAAAATTTCTACACTCATAATAATCCATGCTTAAAAATAAAAATTATTTTTTGTAAATTTTTTTTCGTGCAATGTACAAAGATTTTGTAAATATTACAAATTTTCGTGTTTTTTTGTTTTTCGTGTTTTTTTTTTTTTTTTTTTTTTTTTTTTTTTGTAAAAAGAGAAGTAGCACTCAGGAAATTCTTCCTATTTATTAATGTGTTGCTTTCTTTGGGAATTGGATAGTGGAGAGATGAGAGGTGGGGAAAGAAGGGCTTCAAACATAGCAACACTGTAATTCCGCAAGATGATAAGTCTTAGAACAGTTGTTGCTCGCCACCTGATGGAGAGTTGGCGAACTTATTGAAGCTTTTGGTTCATAGCCCTGATTCATTATTTTATTCCGGTGGGGTTAAGTGCTATGGGAACACCGAAGGTGGGAGCTGCGATACATATGAGGGATAGAAAACTCATACATATTATTTTTCTAAATTGATGTTGTCGTCGCCGGAAATCGAACCCGGGAACATCTGTCTAACAGTCCAACGCGCTACCCATTACACCACAGCGCCCACAACAAATTTTATAAATTTAGAAATTTTGTAAATAATACAAACCCGATTTTGTAAATTATTTTAATACAAAGTACAAAAAAAATTTAAACTTTACAACATTTTCGTAAGAAATACTAAAAAAATATAAGGAAATATACAAAATTATTTTGTATTTTAACTAAATAATTGTAAGTTTGATTGTATATTTGATTGTAAATTTGATTTATTTCGTAAAATATACATATATTCGTAAAATATACAATTGTATATTTGATTTATTTCGTAAAATATACATATTAAGTTAAAATAACCAAAAATTTCGTAAAATGCACAACAGTTTTCGTGTATTTGACCTATGGATTATTATGAGTGTAAGTTAAAAAGAGATCGTATATGCATATATACACTGACAATAATCATAATGCATAAAAATATGAAAAAAATTTCAAAATAACAAAATTTTTCGTAAAATACACGAAAATTTGTTTATTTTACAAAAGATTTCGTTGTATTCACATTTTTTTCGTATTTTTAGCATGGTTTATTAGGAGTGTATGAGTGTGTGATCACATATGGGCATATATAGTCATAAATGGTCAATATGGTATTGCCATATGATCATATATAGATATAGCTGATCATATATGTATGCCAATATGCAATATGTTCGGATCCCAAAACTATATGAGCATATAGGAATCATATGAGCATATATGAGCATATAGGAAACCATATAGCCTAAAATTTCAGATCCGAACATATATGATGTATGATATATATTTAACCATATATGATCCGTTATGCCAATATACAAGATTACATATGATTCTATATGTTCATCTACGATCCCTTTTTTTTTACTACACTCATAATAAATCCATGCTAAAAATACAAAAATAATGTCAAAACAACAAAAACTTTCGTAAAATGACCAGATATTGTTTATTTTACTATAAAAGAATTTCATTCTTATTGTTCTTATAATGATTAAATAAATTACAAATTTATTTAAAAAAAAAAAAAAACTACTGAATATACACATTAAATTAACTGAAACTGTATTATTATCAGTGTAGAGTTGGTTGAATTTTTGTCAATGAAACGATATGAAATAAAACACTTTTTTAATGATTGCTGATCAAACAGTGGGAAATTTGATAAAAAATGATTTATTTCTACATTCATAATAATCCATGCTTAAAATACGAAAATAATGTCAAAACAACAAAAACTTTCGTAAAATGAACAAATATTGGTTTATTTTACGAAAGTTTTTGTCATTTTGACATTTATTGATATTTTTATGCATGGATTATTATCACTGTACACACAATGCAAAATTAAGCCATTTGCAATTAAGCCATTTGCAAATTAAGCTATATTTTTAAGCAAACTGGCTTTTGCAGCAAAATTAGCTTAGTACAACTAAATTTTAGTTGCAACACCCAAAATATTCAGAAATTGCATTTGAGTATGGTTGCAGTAACCGAATTTATTTGTTGTAGCCACCAAAATAATATTTTCAATTCGGTTTGCACTTTATTTTTCTGTGTGTATGCACTCATAACAATCTATAGGTAAAATACACGAAAACTGTTGTTCATTTTACGAAAAATTTTGTAATATATTTCGTTCCCAATAGCAATATTTTATTTGTATATTTTACGAAATTTTGTAAAAACACAATGAAACATTTGTAAATATACATTTATTTAGTTAAAATACAAAATAATTATGTATATTTTCTTCATATTTTACAAATTTATTTCGTATTACTTACGAAAATTTCGTAATGTTACAATTTTTTTTTTTATTTTGTGTTAAAAATAATTTACGAAATCGTGTTTGTATTATTTACAAAATTTCTGAATTTATGAAATTTGATTAATACGAAAATTTTGTAATATTGACAAAATGTTTGTGCATTGTACGAAAAAATAATTTCATATTTTTAAGCATTTATTATTATGAGTGTGGAAAAAGTTGTATTGAATTTGAATATTTAATTAAAGTGCTTAAATTTAAATCGAAACATATAATACAAAATTAAAATTTATGAAATTGCTTTAAGAAAATCAAGGAAAAGGAAGGATTTTTTGTCGTGTCGTAGAAAAATAGAAATATAATAGAACAGGTTAAAATAGGATCGTATATGAACATATAAGATCATTCAAAGTCTTGTATATGCTAATATATGGGAATAGCTAATCGTATATGTTCATATATAATTCAATACATGACCATTTACGGTCTCATATAAGATCATTTATGTTCTGATCCGAAATTTAGGACTATATGAATATAAAAATATATAAATTTGAAGGTATATGAATCATATATGAGCATATATGAATCTAATAAATATGGTCATAGATGACCATAAATGGTAATATGTTGACCATAAATATGTTTGGATTTAAAAGTTTAGCGTATATGGACGTATATGAACAAATATGCTCATATACTATTGTATACGAACAATATATGCTCATATATAATTCTTATATGCTCTCATAGGGTTTATATGTTCTTATATATGTTCATATACATCCATATTCTCTAAACATTTAAATCCAAACATATATCGTCAATATATTGCCATATAACACCATATTTGTAAATATATGATTCATATATGCTCATATATGATTCATATACCCTCAAATTTCGGATCACTATATATGGACATATATGATCAGCATTTCCCATATATGCTCATATACAAACCCAAATTATATCATATATGATCCCATTTTCAGCTGAAAATTTAAAATCAAACAAATTCTCAAACATTTAACAAAATGCGTTTTTATAAAAAAAAAAATCTTTTAATTAATTTTCCTCACATATTTTTTCTAAATTATTTTATATATTTTAAATAACATTCCTAATTTATGATCCACATGTCAAAAAACGGGTGTAACTGTGCAACATTGTTGGCATAATAAACATAGATAACATTAAGAAATGTAATTTATTTGCATTTAATAAAACTTAATGAATGCTATTTTATATAAACTACACTAAACTTACAATTAGTATTTAAGTCAAGAAATGTTTAAAGTGTAGGAATTGTAATAAATTATAGAAAAAAAATCAAAGTGTCGGCACTTGTTAGATGCTAAATAACTATAAAACAAAAACTCTTAACTGGCAATGCTGTCATTTTAAAGACAACATGACAATGACAAGAAAATTTCTAAATCAAAGAAGAGAATTACAGTAAAAATTATGAAGTGAAACAAAAAGAATATATGAAATAAATTAAAAAAAAATCGTGAAACATTTGAACTATAATGGCAAATAATTTAAGTAATAATTTACATATGAAAAGTTTTGAATATATTATTTGCTAGAGTAACTTTTCTTTGTAATACCGATTTTTCATAAATTATTTATAGAGCAATTCAATTTCTTTTTGTTTGATAAAAATCCATAAAGAAATTAAGAAGTAATTATGGTTTTTCCTAATTAACTACATAATTAATATCAATCATACGCCTAAGTCTCATTTTCACAATGTCCTGTTAGCAACTAACTGGGACCTTAACTAACACTTGTTGTTGTTTCCCATATAAATGTTTAATTTAACTGTTTGTTAAATTTTAACTGGACATTCAGTAATCGGGCCTTAGTATATAAAAATTAAATTTATTAAAAAATATTGAAATTAACAAAAAAAGAGATATAAGATGATTTTAAAATACTCGCGGCATACTTCAATAATAATATTTTCAAATCATTTGATAAAGTAATGAGCAATTCCATTTAATATCACTGTGAAATCAATCGATGTTTTCCGATTTTGATAAAATTTTGTGATTGTGGTAGGTAGTGAACGGAAGTATTAAAAAATTTTATTTTTTTTTGAAAACTGGCAACCCTTTGGCTTCAAGTTGTGGGGTAGGGACTTCACTTAAAAGGTCATAACTTTTGATATGTAAAAAATATCGACAAATTTATTTTTGCATAAGAACGGCTAGGTTTCGGGGTATAAAAAAATAAATAAAAAAAAAATTTACACAATTTTTAAAAATAAAAATTTAAAAAAAAAAAAAAATTTAAAATCAATTTTTGGAAAAAAAACATTTTTTTAAATTTTTAAAATTTTTATGCAAATAGCTACACATGTGTTCTAAACACCCTGAAAATTTCAGAGTGGAAAGCTCCTTACTTAGTGAGATATCAGAAAAAATGTAGAAGTATGTACACCAGAATATGTTTTTTTTTCAATAGTAATAGTAGTTTTTTTTTTTTTTTTCAACAATTTTTGTTTTTATAAAATGTGTAAAATTGTTTTTTATTTATTTTTTTATGCCCCAAAACCTAGCCCTTCTTATGCAAAAATAAATTTGTTGATATGTTTTATATATCAAGAGTTATGACCTTTAAGTGAAGTCCCTACCCCACAATTTGAAGACAATAGGGCTGCCATAGTTTTCCAAAAAAAAAAAAAATGTTTTTTAATACTTGCGTTCACTACCGCACACACTCACAAAATTTTATCAAAATCGGAAAACATCGATTAATTTCACAGTGATATTAAATGGAATTGCTCTAATGAAAGTTTTTTTCAATATGAAATTTTCGAGCAAAAAGTAACTTTATAATGCTGGCTTTTTTTAATTTGTTTATAGAGCAGGGATCCCCACACACATACATTCACATTTATGTTTGTGTTGGTTGTTTGATTTTGAGCGTAATTTATTTTTCTCTCATTGCATTAGGGCTGCCAGGACATATTTGGTGCTGTCCCCGAACAAATTAAAAAAAAAATTAACACAAATCGCCACATGTGATATAAATATATTAAAAATACCATTTAATTTGTTATTTTATTTTGTACTCAAATAAAGACTTAATGTCAAATAAACTTTAAATGAAAGCTTGGAAGGTAAAAAAAAAATTTTATTTTTTTTATTTTGAAAATAAACAATATAAAATTCATTTTAAATTACGTAATTATATTTTTAAATTGGATAATTATATGTTTTATAATTTTAGTAAAACTTTAATTCGAATTTTTGTAATTATCATTCAGGGCTAATTATGTAATTCGTACTCGTATTTATATTAAAGTGAATAGAAAAAACAAAATTATCGGTCCTGTTCTGTAAACCAAATCCGAGTAAATTTCATATTTTCAAAAAATTAATAATTGCACCATTGATGCGTTTTAAACCGTAAGTAATAAATTAATTTCAGAAATATTTTAAGCTCTAAAAAATAGAAAATCACGAAATAAAAATAGATTTCAGAAGAATTCAAAGAAACGCTTTAAGTATATGAGTTTATTTAATTCATAATTATAAAAGAAGTAATAGTTTAAGAAAAAAAATTATTTTGATTATACGTTGAGAAACATTTCGAAATCCAGTAAGAAATGTTGGTTGCAGTGTAATAAATTAAGTATGCACTGATGATGGCAATGTGAGTTTCGCAAGATTTTTTTAATTGAATCCATATCAACAGACATTTTTCACAAAAAAAATTGCGTGATGAGATCACTATGAAAGTTGCCACAAAAATAATTAATCGAAATTTTAAAAATAATTCTGATGAAATACGGACGTCACTTTGAAAGGTTCATCGCTAAAATGTGATTTTATATATAGAGAAAAATCCTTTAAAAGATACAAAAGAGATTCTTATAATTTTAAAGAAAAAAAAATTCTTAGATTTTACGTTCTTGGCTAATATAACAGAATTCAACCATCAGCTGCAAGATAGGAAAAACAAATTTAACTATTTTTCACGTTTCATCAATACAAAATAAATATTGATGTGTTAATAACGTAACTAAGATTAGTAAGTTGACGAGATTAAAATGAACTTCAAAAACTTTCAATAACTTTCAATAACAAAATTATTGAATATATATTTTTGAAAGTTTACTAATACACCTCAGTAGCCGTTTTTAATATAATATAACTACATGATGTTAAAGAAGAAGTAACAAAAATACCGAATGATTTCGCTTTACCACTTGCGATACGAGAAAAAATGAAGTTTATAAAATTTGATCAAAGTTTTGCATTACGTCATCAATATTTATTTCATATGGACAACATTTTATTCTGACAAGATTTTCGACATGTTCATCAGTAAGTCTGTTTCTTGTTTTACTTTTAATTATTTTTAGAATTGAAAATGATGATTCGCAAATGTATGTTGAGCCAAACATTGAATATAGTTTATAAACTTCATTTTTTGTTTTTGGATATATATCCTCATTAACATATTTCCAGAACTCTATTCCTTTTGCAAGTGGTAAAGCTAAATCGTTCCGCATTCTTATAAGCTCTTCTTTAATTTCACTGCTTTGATTATTAATATTGCATAGCAATGGATTATCGTGTAGTTCTATTATATTTTCAATTTTTATAAAATCATTAAAACGGCTGCTGTAATTTGTTAATAAATTTTCAAGAACATTAACATATTCAGTTATTTTGCTACTTGAAAATTCATTGAAAACTTCTGAAGTTCGTTTTAAGCTCATCAAATTATTATCTTTTAGTTGCGATATTAACAATACAATTTTTGTTTTGAACTGCTGAACTGCGAAAATCAGTTCAAATATGTTTTTGTTCCTACCTTGCAGCTGAAGGTTTAATTGATTAACTAATTCCGTCATATCAGTCAAAAATGCAAAATCAAGCAAGAAATTTTTGTCTTTAAAATTGGTAAGAATCTCGTCTGTATCTTTTGAAGGATTGTTTTCGAAATACGAAATCACCTCTTTGCGAAGATTAAATAGCCTTTCGAGGCAACGACCTTTACTGAGCCATCTAACCTCTGTATGCATTAATAAATCGCCGTATTCAGCATTTATTTCATCAAGAAAGTTTTTAAATTTTCGATGAGTCAGAGAATTATGGCCCCCACGTATTTTATTAATTACTTTTATGGCAACTTGCATAGTATTCAATAAATTCAAGTTTTTTGTAAATAACGCCTGTTGATGTATTATGCAATGAAATACATATAAGTTAAAATCGTTTTTTAACAAAAACCCCACGAAACCATCTTTTTTGCCCACCATCACATTGGCACCGTCAGTGCATACCGAACAAAACTTATTTTTGTCCGCATAAGAAGAAATCTCTCCATCAACGACATCAAAAATAGTGCTACCCTTAACATTTCCATGCAAAGCAACAATTATTGCCAATAGTTCTTACAAATATGATCAACTGGCATATGTCATTAATGTCAGTGCACTCATCTAAACAAATAGTTAATTATTCTCTCTTTAATATTTGAATAAATGAATGCACTAACATTTTCCGTACGACGGGTAATTGTATTAGAGGACATTGGGACATCATTAATAATTTTTCGCATTTCTGCTCCTGTTTCACCAAAGACTTCTAAAACAGAATTGCTCAGCTCCTTGAAAAAAATACCATCTTCAAATGGACGGCAACGTTTAGCAAGTGCAGTGGCAATAACAAATGATGCCATTCTTTTTAGGAAACGATCAGGTAATTTATCAACCTGATATTCTTGGCTATCATTTATTATTTTTTCATAAAAAGGTTTTTTAAGACTTAAAACTAATTCCTCCCTATCATTATTTAATATTTTTTCATACTCGCCATGACATAAGCGATAATGCCTTTCTATGAAAAATTTATAATCACGCACCACAGTGCGTTGGCACACTAAGCACTCAGCTTTACCGAAGTAATTTTCGGCAAATAAAAAAGCATTCTCCCATTCTGTATTAAACATTTTATTCAGTGTTGTCTAGTAAAAAGCTACTACACAACCTGCTCATACGAATTATATAAAATCTAAATGGCAACCCTGGAAAAAGAAACAAGCGACTACACAACTTGCTCGCATGAATGATCCAACAAGACTAAATGATTTTATTAAATAAAAATACAAATTATCTTCTCATGCTCTCTTCATTAATAAGAGAACATTCGCACATGTGCGGTGTTTTGTAGATCTCTGTTATAGAGCAATGTAAATTCTTTTAAAGCTCATGAATCCCTGAAAGTGTTTTTTATCAATAACATTTTGTTTGATAAACTTCTATGCAAAAATTAAAAAGTTATGGCAGTTTTTGCTAATTATCTACATAATTAATATTAATCATACGCCTTAGTGCTTAAAAATAAAATTTTTTCAATTTCTAGGTATTAAGCAGAAAAGTTATATATATTCAATAAATTAATTACTTCTTAAAGAAGTCTGTGTTTTTTCTAACAGTCAAAGTAAATTATCATATAAAAAAAAATTTTAATTTTTCTGTTAATTTTTAAAGAAAATTTTGTCATGATCTCAAACCGAACAAATAAAATCTCACACATAAACTTATAGATCAACGATAAAATTCACTATTAAACAACTTACCAGGTACAGTGTATATGCTCGACATATGTATTAACAAAAAAAATCTGTAATGTTTGTTGATATGCTTTGCTTATGTAGAAGGATAGTATATGATGAAGATGAGAAAAGAATTGCCATTAAAAGTTTTAACTGAAAGTTAAACTGGCAATTATGATAATGACTAGAGAAAAACAAACACACTATAAATAGAAATCGTTCGTGGTAAATTTCATTCTAACTCAACACACAGAGTAATGTGGGATTTAACGTTACCCAATTCCTTTAACGTGTGAGTTAAATAGAAGATATTTACGATTAACACTAAATGGCACGAAGAATGTTGATGAAGACCGTAGTGGGTCAGAAAATGCATTCCAATCATGCTAGTGTCTAATAACTTTTTCTGTGTTTTTTCTAATAGTCAAAGAAAATTATCATATAAAAAAAATTTTTTTTTTGATTTTTCTGTTAATATTTAGAGAAAAATGTGTCATGATCTCAAATCGAACAAATAAAATCTCACAGAAATTGCTTTCGTTGAAAAAAATCTTTATAAAAAATTAATTGAAAAATTGGTTAAAAATTTGTTTTTTTGAATATCTAAAAAAAACCTAGAGAAATTAAAAAAAAAAAAAAAAAAAATTTATGAAAATTATATTTAATTTATAAACTATAAAACCTTTATTCATTAATTTATCATTATCAAAAATAATTTATAAATTTCTTTGAAATGATAATTTTGTATGTATATGTTGATCTTCTAAAATTGTATTTCATTTGGAATTATCTGGTTTGAGATTATAATTAAATGTTAATATTACAAATAGAAAACACTAATTGTTAATAAATGTAAGAGAAGATGAAAAAAAAAAAAATACTTGAAGGGATCAGCGCTAAAGGGAGTGACGCACTTTCGATCTAAAGGCTCCATTAGTCTCTGCGTTCCGTGCCGTTTCTGTAACGTGACGTTCCGGATGACTGTTTTTGTGGTTAGTCTTTTCCATAACAACATAGCAGCTTTGGCTAAACGATTATAGTCATTGTTTGACTAGTTGCAAATGTGGTTGTAATTTTATTATCATAATGTTTTTTCTGTTATTTTGTACAATTTAGCTTATAAAATTAAAAAACAAAATTCTTGTATTGGTTGTTTAGTTTTTATTTTTTGTGAGAGCAATCAGCTGTTTTTAGCTGTCACTTAACGTAGTAGAGAAAATTCTGTTTTTAACAGTTTCGTCCGGCACGCAACGTTACATAACAGACAAACTAACCACACACACTCATTTTCATACATCAAAAACAAATCAGCTGATTCGTCACGGAACGTAACGTATAAACTAATTCAGCCTTAAGAATTGCCGCACTTTCGACACAAGAATTTTGTTCATCTTCTCTTATACACAGAAAAAAATTTAGATATTTGCCAACTGAAATTCGATTACTACGACTCAAAATCTGTTATTACGAATTTCAGACAGTTGGACCAACTTTATATTAGTTTTCACAACAAAGTTGGGTTAATTCAAAAGAATTTTAGATCCAACACCCAACATTTTTAGAAATCACATGTAAATATCGTTGCACTAACTGAATTATATGTTGTTACTATTAATTAATATACACTTTTCAATTTGGTTGGCACTTTATTTCTCTGTGTGTAAATTTATTAACAATTATTGTTTTCTATTTGTAATAGTAACATTTATTTGAAATTTTAAAAAGTTATTGCTATTTTCCCTAATTAATTAATATTAATCATACGCTCTATTGTATAAAAATAAAATTTATTAAAAAAAAACATTTTAAAGAAAATTTTGTCATGATCTCAAACCGAACAAATAAAATCTCACACATAAACTTATAGATCAACGATAAAATTCACTATTAAACAACTTACCAGGTACAGTGTATATGCTCGACATATGTATTAACAAAAAAAATCTGTAATGTTTGTTGATATGCTTTGCTTATGTAGAAGGATAGTATATGATGAAGATGAGAAAAGAATTGCCATTAAAAGTTTTAACTGAAAGTTAAACTGGCAATTATGATAATGACTAGAGAAAACAAACACACTATAAATAGAAATCGTTCGTGGTAAATTTCATTCTAACTCAACACACAGAGTAATGTGGGATTTAACGTTACCCAATTCCTTTAACGTGTGAGTTAAATAGAAGATATTTACGATTAACACTAAATGGCACGAAGAATGTTGATGAAGACCGTAGTGGGTCAGAAAATGCATTCCAATCATGCTAGTGTCTAATAACTTTTTCTGTGTTTTTTCTAATAGTCAAAGTAAATTATCATATAAAAAAAATTTTTTTTTGATTTTTCTGTTAATATTTAGAGAAAAATGTGTCATGATCTCAAATCGAACAAATAAAATCTCACAGAAATTGCTTTCGTTGAAAAAAATCTTTATAAAAAATTAATTGAAAAATTGGTTAAAAATTTGTTTTTTTTGAATATCTAAAAAAAACCTAGAGAAATTAAAAAAAAAAAAAAAAAAATTTATGAAAATTATATTTAATTTATAAACTATAAAACCTTTATTCATTAATTTATCATTATCAAAAATAATTTATAAATTTCTTTGAAATGATAATTTTGTATGTATATGTTGATCTTCTAAAATTGTATTTCATTTGGAATTATCTGGTTTGAGATTATAATTAAATGTTAATATTACAAATAGAAAACACTAATTGTTAATAAATGTAAGAGAAGATGAAAAAAAAAAAATACTTGAAGGGATCAGCGCTAAAGGGAGTGACGCACTTTCGATCTAAAGGCTCCATTAGTCTCTGCGTTCCGTGCCGTTTCTGTAACGTGACGTTCCGGATGACTGTTTTTGTGGTTAGTCTTTTCCATAACAACATAGCAGCTTTGGCTAAACGATTATAGTCATTGTTTGACTAGTTGCAAATGTGGTTGTAATTTTATTATCATAATGTTTTTTCTGTTATTTTGTACAATTTAGCTTATAAAATTAAAAAACAAAATTCTTGTATTGGTTGTTTAGTTTTTATTTTTTGTGAGAGCAATCAGCTGTTTTTAGCTGTCACTTAACGTAGTAGAGAAAATTCTGTTTTTAACAGTTTCGTCCGGCACGCAACGTTACATAACAGACAAACTAACCACACACACTCATTTTCATACATCAAAAACAAATCAGCTGATTCGTCACGGAACGTAACGTATAAACTAATTCAGCCTTAAGAATTGCCGCACTTTCGACACAAGAATTTTGTTCATCTTCTCTTATACACAGAAAAAAATTTAGATATTTGCCAACTGAAATTCGATTACTACGACTCAAAATCTGTTATTACGAATTTCAGACAGTTGGACCAACTTTATATTAGTTTTCACAACAAAGTTGGGTTAATTCAAAAGAATTTTAGATCCAACACCCAACATTTTTAGAAATCACATGTAAATATCGTTGCACTAACTGAATTATATGTTGTTACTATTAATTAATATACACTTTTCAATTTGGTTGGCACTTTATTTCTCTGTGTGTAAATTTATTAACAATTATTGTTTTCTATTTGTAATAGTAACATTTATTTGAAATTTTAAAAAGTTATTGCTATTTTCCCTAATTAATTAATATTAATCATACGCTCTATTGTATAAAAATAAAATTTATTAAAAAAAAACATCAAAATTTAGAAAAAAAAAATATATTGAAGATAGCTTAAAAATGTAGTGAAATCTTTAATATGTATAACATTTTTGAGAGTAAATTTGCTTTCTAATAACGATTTTTCATTAATTGTTTATGCAGGAACGTAATTTCTTTAAAATTGCATAAATCCCTGTGATTGCTGGTTGTTTGATAAAACATTTTGTTTGATAAAAATCCTTGAAAAAATTTAGAAGTTATGGTAATTTTTCCTAATTAACTGCATAATTAATATTAATCATACGCCTTAGTGTATAAAATTAAATTTATTAAATTTCTTAGGTATTAAGTAGAAAAGTTATAGACATATTTTCAATAATTTTTTTTTTTTTTTTTTTTTTTTTTTTTTTTTTTTTTTTATTAATTACTAATCATATAATTACAAATTATATATTATTACCCTAAAAGAGCAGACCAATGCCTCTGGTGGGAATCGAACCCACGACCCCCGCACGCTACCTACTAGCCTACCGGAACGCACGAAAAAAAAATTAATTTATATTTTCTTAAATGAAATGCTTTCGTTTAATAGTCTTTATAAAAAATTCGATATAAAAATTAGATATAATTTAGCTCGTTTTTAAATAATTTCAAAAAAATTTAATATTGTTGAAGCTACACAGAAAAAACAGTTGGCACCAACAATGGAATTTGTAAGTTCAAACGCTCATTTGCAACTAAAATTTATTTCCAACAAATTTTTTTTTTTTTGAAATTCTTTTATATAAAAATTCTTTAAAAACGAAAATTAGAAATTATAAAAAGAATTACAAATCACCAATGTTGGAGCCAATTTAAAAAAAACTTGTTTATTGTACGAGGGCGGATCAATAAGTCCGTGACTTTTCAAACTTCCCTCATAGTTATATGAAATGCAACACTGCTCCCATCGAGTACCACCTGTTAATAGACTACTATCAAATTTTGAGCAAGTTCCGTCATTTACTTTGCGTTAAACAGCTGTTCAAAACATACAACTTGGTGGATTTTTTTAAAAATGGAAAGAAGTGAATTTCGAGTGCTTATTAAACATTAATTTTTGCGAAAAAAAAAACGTCAATCAAACCCAGGAAAAACTTGATAAATACTATGGGAACTCTGCACTATCGATTTTAATGGTAAAAAAGTGGTTTACTGACTTTCATTGTGGTCGCACAAGTACAAATGACGCTGAACGTTCTAGACGGGCAATTGACGGTCAATACACCCGAAAATGTCGAAAAAATCCACGATATGATGTTGGCCGATCGAAGAGTAAAAGTGCATGAGATTGTTGATGCCATAGTCATAGTCATATGACAGTGCGGTTTCGATTTTAAGTGATCAGGTGGGGTTAAGAAAGCTGTCTGCAAGATGGGTGCCGCGTTTGCCCTCAATTGACCATAAACATAATTGTGGCCAATAAGGTGATGGCAACAGTTTTTTTGGAAACACGCGGGATAATCCACATCGATTACCTTCAAAAGGGAAAAACGGTGAATATTATGCCAACTTATTGGACGATTTAGTGAGGATTAAAAAAAACGACCCCATATGGCCAAGAAATGCCTATTGTATGGACCTCGAAAAATCCTATTTTTTTTGGAAGGGATACAAAAATTGGAGAAACGCTGGAGTAAGTATATTGAGCTAAAAGGAGATTATGTTGAAAAATTATTTTTTTTTTTTTGCAAAAAAAAACTGTGTTTCATTAAAAAAGTAACGGACTTATTGAGCCGCCCTCGTATTTACAATAATTGTGCTATGAAACTTGTTTAATATTATAAACGCAACTTTGTAATTTATTTCTGTGTGGAGCTAAGTTTAATTTAAAAACCATGGAACCTTTTTAATTTCGTTATAATATCAAAAATAATTTCTAATTTTTTTTTTTAATAAATAAGTTATTGCTATTTTTTCTTGTGAATCCTCTAATTAATATTAATCATACACTCAAAAAAATACGTTAGTAGAAAAGTTAGTAAAACGTCTTTTAAATCAGGTATACAATTTTTCAGCAAAATGTTTGCTAAAATTATGTTTTTCAGCTAAAATTTTAGTTATAATTATTCAGCATTTAACTGTTTCGAACTAATGTTTTACTAATATTTTACTAATGTTTTACTAATTTATTTTGCTAAAAAAAATAAACGTATTAATAGTGTGGACGACAACCAGATTGAGAGATCTGCGCAGAATGAATTAGATGTCGCTGCATGTCAAGATGTAGTAGTGACGAGGAAAATGTTACTATAAGGTACAACTCTTGACAGACATATAATAAAATCAACCATGGAAGATTTCTGTATCTGTTTCTCATACATAAAACAAGATTGTGGATTGAAACAACTTAAATTTTGTGTTGTCAGCGTCTTGTGAAAGTAATTGTCTATTAATTCAATAAAAACGAAATAAAATATTTAAATTTAATAAAGATGAAATGTTCAAAACTAAATGTTTATTGAGATTATTAAACCAATGTGGTAAAATTGCAAACAAATATACAGACAGGTAGACTAAAGCGAAAGATAAAAACACACAGCATAGGTATATTTTTATGGTTTCTTTTTCTTATTGCAAAAAGGGTTGTATATTTTGTTATTTTTTCGTTTCGTTTCTATAATTATCTTCGTTATTTGCGTTCCTTTAAAATATAGCATCATTTAGACAACCATTGATGTAAGTAGTTGAAAGAAAATTTATTTCTATTTTTTTTTTTAGATATTCATGTCATCAATGTGGGAGTATGAACATTTTTATATTATAATGAATATATTATATTATATTATTTTTAAAACAATCACAAAAATATGTTTTAGATTTTCCACAAATAAATTAACTAAAGTACAATTTTTCTACGAATTTTTTAAGTTTTTTTCAGTCTACTAATATTCAGCAAAAATTTTATTAATTTTTAGCAATGGTTTTTTGAATTTCTAATACACTAAGTGTTAGCAAAACTTTTGCTGAATCTACTGATTTCGTTGCTAAAAGTCAGCTCACTGATTTTCAGCAAACGATTTTGCTGACATTAGCAATTTTTTTTTGAAAGCACCCTCCCGACTAAAATTTTGCTGACTCAGCAAAATTTTTTGCTGACTTTACTAACTTTTTTTTTGAGTGTACGCTGTGGTGTTTTAATGATCAACATTTTCAAAATACTTATCTATTCTGTAATTTTGTAATAATTTATTTTCAAAATAATATCTCACCATCACAGTGTCTTTCATCTGATATATCTTCTGGACAATCTATATTGCCATTACAATGTAAATTTTTTAATATACAAGTGCCATCATCACATTGCCATTTATCATGTAAGCAGGCTGTATTTTTTTTTTGAAAATTTTAAAATAAAACAAATAAATTTTGATTAAAGTAAATTACAAAAATTTAAAAAATATTTAATATCAACACAAACATACGACATCCTTCCTCATCCGAACGATCATGGGGACAATCAACATGACCATCACAACGATGTATAATTGATATACAAGAAAAATCCCGACAAGTAAATTTGCCTTTGGGACAAAAATATTTTAATTTTGGTACAACTTTTAAAAATACACAAATATTTATTATAAGGGATAAAGATAAAGATAAATACAAATTTTGAAAGATATTACAGAAAGAGAAAGAAAAAGATTAAAGACATGAAAAGAAAATTGTAATGTTAATGATAATTTTTTTTTTTACAATTTCAATTATATACACTGAAAGTTTTTGTGCTAAAGTTCAATACTTACTGCTGTCACAATGTTCTTCATCATCACCATCTGTACAATCTGTATAACCATCACAGACTTTGGCATCACTTATACAAGTTATACCATCTCTACATTGATATTCTATATCACTACATTCAGCCGCTATTAAGTTAGTCCAAATATGATTGTTTTTAACAAAAATCATATACAAAACATAGCAATTTAGTATTAGTTTTAAATTACGGTTAAGTATCGTTCAATATTTAGACATGCATATATTTGGTGGGTTAATAATTTGTTAGTAGTTACCAGAATTTTTGTAGGCATGTTAGGAAAAAGATTAAAGAAAACATTTTTTTGTTATAAATTTATACATAAAATAAAGTTAATTATAATTTTTAACAAAAATACTTAAGTTTTAAGTTAAATTAGCTAATTTAATTTATGCTTTTATAGCTATATAATTGTGCTAGTTTTTTAAAAAATTTCTATAGAAGATTTTTTTTTTTTTTTTTTTTTGTAATAAAAAATTAAGAATAAAAACTTACGGCATCTTTCATCTTCATCGTCACCATCGGGACAATCGGGTACACGATTGCAATGTTTGCTAGCATCTATGCAATCACCAGAATGGCATTTAAATTCAGATGATCTGCACTCTGAAATTAAATGAAATCAAACAAAAAAATTATTAATCAATCAAAAAAAAAAAAAAAAATTAAGTGAACAAAATTTTAAAATTAACAGAATTAAACTTAAAAAAGCTAAATTCTAAAACTTAGTTTAAGTTTTCTGTCCAGTTTTAGATGAAATTCAATTCCGTTTTTTTTTTATAGCATTTTAAATTTTAAAAATCCCTTAAAAATTAAAAATTTATTTACATTTGTTCTAAACAACTCAATAATTAATATTAATCATACGCACCCAGTTTATAAAAATGAAATCTTTAAAATGCATGGATTTTTAAGGGTATTAGTACACACAGAGAAATAAAGTGCCAACCGAATTGAATAGTGTATTTTAATGGCGACAACTTATAAATTTAGTTAGTACAACGATATTTACATTAGATTTCTGAATTTTTTTGGGGGTTGCAACTAAAATTCAGTTGAATTAACAGAATTTTGTTGTGAAAACTAATGTTCAGTAGTACAAACCGACTGAAATTCGTAATAACCAAATTTGATTAGTAGTAACCAAATTTCAGTTGGCAAATAGCTACATTTTTCTCTGTGTGTATACATTTTTCCTAATTATTGCTCTGAGAGATTATTGAGATAATATAATTGTTAAAATTAAATGTCTTTTAGATCTTATAACACAAAAATATGAAATTTTAACTCGAATGAGAAATACAAAAGGTCAAACGGGTTTTAAATAAAAAATCTTTAATAAGCTAGTTTCAAGCTTATTTCAAAGCTTTATTAGAATCTTAATTTTTATAGCACTTCAAATTTTAAAAATCCCTTAAAAATTTAAAAAGTTATTAAACATTTTCCTTAAAAATCAATAATTAGTATTAATCATACGCGGCCGAGTGCAAAAAACTAAATATTAAAAGTTCATAGATTAAGGGAATTATATATACATATATTATACATGTCTGCTTAATATTGCTGTGCGAGACTATTGACATAATATAATTGTTCTAATTTAAGTTCTCTTAGGTCTTATACAACCAATGTTGCCAATTTAGCCATTTTCCTGCTAGATCTTGCCATTTTATTTTTATCTAGCCATAAAAAATGGCTAGGTTGTATCTAACCGGAAGATTAAGCCATTACATTTTTCCGTGTGGGGACACGTTTTGCAGTTAATTTCATACAAAAGTGCTTAAATTTCTACGATTTAAAAAAATTTATTAAAAAAATTTGACTTTCCAAATGAAATTGTGAAAGGCGTGGTAGAGATGAATGAGTGTGTTTTCTAAAAATCATAACTACATTTGCAAATTTTCAATTATTCTGAATCAGACTGCGCAGTTTCTGGTGTTGAACCTTCGTCAGTGACCCTGTTTTTTTTTTTTTTGAATAATGTAATATTTGTTATGTTTTTATTTGTTCGATTGCGTCTATATGAAATTTTCTGTGCAATCACTGAGCGTGGTATAGATAAACTGATTTATAATGCCACATGCACTCTCACTACACGTTAGACAGAGCCTGTAGCCCACTGATCTATCGTCAGGTCGACGATAAAATAATTTTTTTTTTTTTTTTCTAAAATTTTACGGAAAATATTTTAAAATTAGGAAAACATTTAAATTCTATGAAAACGTAAATGAAATTCGTGTTGAAACTCATTATTATTAATAATTTACATTCAAATTATTGAGTTTTAGTATAATTTTTAGAATTTAGCCATTTGTAGCCATTTTTCTCCACAATCTAGCCATTTTTCCATTTCAAGAGTTGGCAACATTGTATACAACGGAAATAGGCGATTTTTTAACTTAAAAGAAAAATTACAAATGTTAATTTTTTTTAAATAAAAAATAATTAAATTTTAACCCTCTAACTGGCAAACGATGTTTTGCAACGAAATTCATACCATGTGCTCCACTGGAAAAACAAATAATAAGTTCTTTAACAAAATTGTTTATCGTTGCCTAATTTAGGCGATATGAGCCAAAATATTTTAGAGTGCATTTTGAAAACTAAAGCATTTAAAAGAGAACTTTCGGACAAAAAATATTTCTCTTACCAAGATATAACCACGCTCGAAAAACTGTATTTTTTTCTGCTTCTATTTAAGAAGATATCGGGATTTTAGCATTTTGGAAAAGCAAAATCAGGCGAAAAAGTATCTAAACTTCAATTTATATTGTGCAAACTTAAACGCTTTGCTATTAATACTTAATGTCTTCTTTCTGCAAAATTTCATAAAAATCCGTCTATTAGTTTATAAGTTAAGACGAATGCTGATAAAATCCTGTGAGTCCTTGGACTACAGTAAGGACTTATTATTAAAGATAAAGTTTTAATCTTAGTTATAAAGAGTTCATAGTCTGCTTAAATTGGTTTTTTAGATTTTTGAAAACTATATTTTTTTAAAAATAATTAGTTTTTGAAATTTTACGAAATTTTGATTTTGAAGCTTTCTCGCTTCCAAACCATGGATGGGACACGAAAAATTTGTTCGCAAAATATTTTGCAAATTTAGTTTTCTATCGGAATATATTGATTTCTAAGTATAAAATGCTTATTTGACGCATTTGAGGTAAATTTTATGAAGTCTACCCTAAGGCAGCCTTACCCGTAAGAGCAAATTTTAGCAAATTTTTTGCTAAAATTATGTTTTAAACTAAAAATTTAGTTATACTTATTCAGCACTCAACAGTTTTGAACTAATGTTTTACAAATATTTTGCTAATGTTTTACTAATTTATTTTGCTAAAAAAATTGTGTTGATTAGCACATCAATAGTGTGAACAACATCCAGACTGAAAGATATACTCAGAATGAATTAGATTTAATACAACTTAAATTTTTGTATTAGGATTAATACAACTTAAATTTTGAGTCGTCACCGGCTTGTGAAAATAATTGTCTATTAATTAAATAAAAGACAAAATAAAATTGTCTAAAATCGATTTATTTTAGACAAAAAATAAGTCATATGAATTTAAACAAAACAAAATTATATTTGTACAACTTTAATTTGAATTTAAAACGAATTTGTAAACAATGTATTATTTACGTAAAACTATGTAAATTAACGTAACTAATTAACGTAACGGATAACATTGCTTATTGTGAATTATTATGTTTTCATTACGTTTAGCTATAGATTTATCTATGCTGTAAATATAGTTAAAATAACGTTTTCTATATAACTAAATTTAACAAAAGAATTCACTTTTCCTGTAACTGGCAAACGGTGAGCACAATAAATAACTCCAATTTGTACTTTGAACTCTACACACAAATTATTTCTTTTTATTTCTATTTTCCCATTGCATATTCTTTTATAATTACTCCATACACGGAGAAATTATAAAATATTGCGGCAAAGGCTTAACACGACTACTCAATATTTAGGTGGCTAATATTGCGCAATTCTCAGTTGGCAATCTACACACAATTTACAGTCCATTAATTTCTCTTCTCCCCCTAAATATCCACAAACTTCAAGGAAGCCTTTTCAAAAATATTTAAATTTAATAAAGATTAAACGTGTATTTGTAAACTAAATGTTTATATATATTAATAATCTTGTGTGGTCAAATTGCAAACAAATATGCAATAGGTAGACAGACTAAAGCGAAAGACAAAACCATACATCTTTGGTAGATTTTCCTGTTTCCTTTTTCTTATTGCAAAAAAGGGTTGAATATGCTATATTTTGTTATTTTTTCGTTTCGTTTTTATAATTCTCTGCGGCATTTGCGTTCCTTTAAAAGATAGCATCATTTAGACAATAATTGATGTAAGTAGTTCAAAGATAATTTCGTTTATGTTATATATAATTATTTCTATTGTTTTTAGATATTACATAAATTCATATCGTATGAACATTTTTATATTTTGTAACGTATTGTAAATTATTTTAAAAAGAATCACAAAAATATGTTTTATGATTTTCAGCAAATAAATTAACTACATTAAAATTTTTCTACAAATTTTTTGAGTTTTTTTCAGTCTACTAATATTCAGCAAAAATTTTATTAATTTTTAGCTAGGTTTTTTTTAATTTCTAATCTACTAAGTGTCAGCAAAACTTTTGCTGAATCTACTAATTTTGTTGCTGAAAATCAGCGACATAAGCAATTTTTTTGCAAGCACCCTCCTGACTTAAATTTTGCTGACTTTACTAACTTTTTTATTTGAGTGTATATACAATAAATAAAAATCTGTTAAATTGTTTGTTTAAGTTAGAAATTTATAGAAATAGTAATCATTTCTGATAATTCAAAAACCCTTGAAATAATAACAATTATTTTACGTAATTTTATAACCCTAGAGAACATTTTTAAATGAAACTCCCTAATAGTTTTTAATTCCTTCTTTACAAATTTTTCTTAGGAAAAGTTATATTTTTATAATTTAAAAATAATGAAATTTTTTTTGTTTATTTTCCTTAAATTATGCTTTAATTTAAATGCCTTTCAAACCTCCCTGAAACTATGCTTTTGTGTTTCTTAACCAAAAATCTTTTATATTTGTCATTTATTATTTGTATTTTTTTTTCCTGCAAAATTTTATTTGCATTTTTAACATGCAAATTTAATGATTTCTTTAAAAAAAAGTTATATGCTAAAACTTTGTTTTTACCTGTCATTTGTAAGGCGGTCTAAAGTTAACAAAATATCCAGAAAAAAAAGACAAAACTACAAAATTTATTAAGTCAAAACCTTATAAATTTCTCAATGATATCTGCAATGCGCTTTAAGAAAGCAAAAAACCATACTAGACCTTTTAATGGAATTTTTGTTTTTTTCTTTGTAATCAGAAATCATATAAAGTTAAGAAATTGAACATTAAAATAAACCATATTTCTTGTGCTTTTTTTTTTAGTTTATAAATAATGCAAAAAGTTTAATAGTTTTTAATAATTATGTTGTCATTTTTGGAAAACAAATGAAAATAAATTTGGTTAGTATTTTACTTTAAAAGAAGTTAAGAAAGAAGTTTTAACTTACAATTAAACAGGTTAATTAAAGAAATTATGTAAAGAATTAAATAAAATATAAATGTTAAAATAAATTAAACTTAAATATAAGTTTGTGACTTTACTTTAATCTGAGTTGCTGGAAAATTTTGAAAATTATAAAAAATTGCAGTTTTTTTTTTTTTTTAATTTTCTTGTAAATTTAAATTTGTATGGCATTTTTTTAAAAGAGACATCCTTGATTTGTAACAATTTTAGTAGATTAATGTATCTGATTTCAATTCCATTTTAGATATTTTAAATACTTAAAACGACTGGGAAGTTATTCCAATTTCTTCTTAAGATCGACCTAATTAATAATAATCATACGCTCTAGGTACCCTATGGGGAATGGGACCGGTTCTGCGTGTGCCACAGGATCGGTCCCATCGTGCCAGAGATCGGTCCTCTGCTAAACCCTACCCTATGTAATCAACTGGCAACTTTAACATTGGCTTGTCATAGGAGGGGGGGGGGGGGGGGCTTTAAACCACATAGTGGCATATTACAGGACTAACTAAAGATGGGCATACCACAAGACTGTCGCAAAAGGTCCATGTCGTATAAAATAAACGAAAACTAAACAGCTTCCAATGGGTAAAATTCTGGCCAACTGGCTTTTTCTTGTTAATAACCATTCTGGTTAAGTGGTATGTCCTCCCTTTACCATTCGCAGGATTGGTAATTTTAAGAAAATTGACACTGCTTATCCCACTTCAGTATTAAATTATACCAGTCCTGTGATAAGTCCTTCTTTAACCAGTCACTTTTAGGTCAATTGACTCCTCATTCCCCATAGGGTAATTCCTAGATTTTATTACAAATTTTATTACTACATAATTTGAAATGGAGAACTAGCATCTCCGACGAAACAAATTGAGACCTTTACAGCAATTTAAAATACTAACAACACCCAGAAAACAGACTCGGTAGTAGCAACCGTAGGTGTAGCCAATCGAATGATTCGGTTGTAGGTATTAAATTTTTTTTTTTTTGGCAATTATCACAAAAAATTTCTGTTGAGGTAATCAAAATTATATTGTCGTGCCAGAATTTTAGTTATTTAAATCGAATGATTGTTAAAACAACCGAAAAATTCAGTCGACACTACCGAAGCATTCGTTTGTCAACAAATACGCTTGCTACTAACGAGTTTGTTTTCTGCGTTAATGAATTATTAAGACGGTCAGTTAATTGGTATGTTTTTATGACTACACAGAAAAAACTGAAAACGGGTTTCAATTAAAAAATTTGTTAAATCAATTAATATTTTAATTGATTTTGCATCTATCACGGCAATGATAATAACAATTAAAACTTTTATTGAAAATTAAAAAGGAAAAAAGTTATAAATAACTTCTAGTGTCCGACCGAACAGTTCGGCCAAAAAACTATATTTTGTCGGTTTTTTGATATCTAGAGGCAATGATGACAAATTTTGGTATTGGAAACATGTTTGTTAAGCCGATTTAATTCGATTTTGTGTATAAAATTTAAGAGAAAAGCCGAAGTTTAGCTATAAAGTTAAAAGCTCGGCCGCCGTACTATTTTCAATTTGGCCGAACTTTCTGAGGACGAACAGTGAATTCATTGCTTAACTACAGACTTTTCTTCAAATTTGACTCTCAAAATAGCATCTAATCAACCCAATAAACATTTTTCCATCCGCCAAATTTGTCTATAATGTTTTAAAATACCGAATACAGACCAAATGCATTTTCTTGCCGAACTGTTCGGTCGGACACTAATAACTTCTAAAAAAAAAAAATATGATACTCACAAAAAATGTGTGTCAACGATACGTTGGTATGTGTGTTTTTGGTAATGCTACGTCTGTTTGTATCCCTACAAGAAATGGATGACCGAAACTAACACATGCAAATCTTGCATCTTCCTCTAACTTATGAATTTATAAATTAGAGTAAGATGCAAAATCACACGTACACAATGTTTCTATCACTTTTTTCACATTGCCCCTAAGAAAATGATAGAAACTTTCTTCTACGCGCTGATGGATATTTCCATCAGCAGTTCCGGTCATTTGACCGGTCATATGACCGTCACTGTTCTTGCTGGGATGCTTGTGTGTGTGTGCTTGTTTTGTTTGTAAACTTCAAATTCATTTGGTATTTTATACTGAAAATTTTCTATTTAAGCAAACAGTGTATGAAAAAATAATTTGGGAATTACGTCTAAAATAAAGTTTATATTTATAGATTTAAAAGTCAATTAAAATATTAATTGATTCAATTAAATATTTGTTTAGAAACAAATTTAATTCAAATCAAAGCTTTAATTAGATATTTAAGGTTGATAATTTTTTCTGTGTATAAATATGTTAAAACATATTTTACCATTTCAGTTATAAAGTAGTCTAAAAAACCTGTTGATATCGATTTTGAATCAAACATTATCCTTTTATTAAAAAAAAAAAAAAAATAGTTTAATTCTTGTTAAAATGTTATATTTTCTAGTGCTCTTATAAAAATTGCAACAAATGTTTTGAAACACATAAAATTGTTCATAATTTTTCTTTCAATAATATTTTATTTTATTAAAATCTATTGAAAACTAAAGAAGTTATAAATAGTTTTATTGTATCATGTCATACATAATTAATATTAATCATACGCTTTGAAAAATCTCCTAATCACAATTTTTATTGATTTTTTCGTTGCTGCATACTTTTAAAACAAGAACCAGCATTGCGATAGTCATAATTTGATACACCTTAAAATCAAAAACACAGAAGTTGTCTGTTATTTAGTGAAAATAAATACATACCTTTGTAAATACACTAAAACCCGGTTTGCGTCGCTTCTATTTGCGTCGTTTCGAAGTTGCGTCGTTCAAAATGGCTCCAAAGTTGTGTCGTACATGCTTCGATTTTCCTCGTTAATATAAAATTTTTATCGAAACCCAATTATATAACAAACCATATACATTAGAGCGGAAACTGTATTAAATTTTGTTAAATTTTATTTTATTTTCACATAACTTTAATGTACTTGGCAAAAGAAAAATTTTGATACCAAAATTGCCCATATAAAAACATCCGCCAAATTTTGGTAAATCGCGAACTTAAACGAATATGAAAAAAAGTGTTTACTTATTTTTTTATGTTAAAAAGTGATTAACCCTCCGATGAGTGAGAAGGTCCCTAGGGACCTTTTTGCCTTTTCAAACTGAAATTACTCCTACTTCGGCCACTACAAACCCCCCCCCCCCCCCCCAAAGTTACTCTGTATTCCAAGAGTATTTTGTTGCGCATCTTTTGGAAAAAAATCAAGCCGATCGGATCATTACTTTAGGAGTTATTGAGGTTTTAGTGAGAATAGTACGCGGACGTGTGAATAGGTCCGTATGGACCTTGTACTGAATTTCACTAATAAAATAAATAAATAAATTTATTGTTTCAACACATAATTTACTTGTTCTGAACACAAAGACCTAAACTCAAAGACAATAGGGATGATGATAAAAACAAAAAATTAAAAAAATTGAAAAAATTATTTTTGTATGTAGAATTTAGTTATAAACAATAAAATCAAAAAAAAAATTTTTATATGAAAAAAACATGATTTACAAAAAAGGTCCGTAGGGACCTTTTCACACGGCCGTGAAGTTCAGAACTGTCACTCATCGGAGGGTTAAAATATGTTGATGTGATTGCAAAATTATTATATTTTTATTCAAAAATCTGCAAAAAAAAACATTTCACTTAATTTGCACGTGTAAAGTTCATGCTCACTAATGTCTTATACAAGTCTTCGTGAAAGAAAAATTTTGATACCCATATTGCCCATACTAAAAACATCCGCCAAATTTTGGTAAATCGCGACCAAATAGTCAAAAAAAAAAGAGTATTTTATAACTTCTTTTATGTCAAATAGTGATTAAAATATATTGATGTGACAGCAAAATTATTATATTTTTGTGCAAAAACCTTAAAAAAAATTGCATTTCACTGAATTCCGCGTGTATATAGTGCATGCTTCTTCATGTCATATACGTCGTTAGACGAGTCTTCAAAAAAGCTTTCATATGATGTTCATAACTTGTAGAGTGTAGTGGGTTAAAGTAGAAAATTTTCCAAAAAAATCAAAAAAAAAGACCTCTAGACCAAAAATATTTTGGGAATAGTCATAAAACAAACTAATTCACATTTTGAGAGGGCACTTTTTTACTTTTTTACGCTTCATACAAGGCGAGTCGGTCTAATATACATATATCAATTTCATTAAAAATGCAGTTGTTATGTTTTTCCCATGAATATTAATTTTTATATAAATTAAATCTTTTTTTTCCCAAAAATAATAAGAAAAAGTAGTATTTTTCATCGAAAAATAAATTGTTTTACCTAAAATAATGGGTCATGGAACTAATCAAATAAAAATCAATACAAATGTATTGGAAATCGTGTATCGGTTTGCGTTGTTTCGATTTGCGTCTCAATTTACCGACACCAACCGGGGTATTAGTGTATTTCAATTTTTTTTGGGCTGCTTTAGATTCAACAAAAAATTTTTTTTGTAATATTTTATTGTCGACATTTTTACTTTCAATATTATTTCAAATTACTAAAATCAATTGCAAACTAAAGTTATTAATAGTTTTATTAAATCATCTACTAATTAATATTCATCATACGCTCTAGGTAAAAAAAACAATAATTTAGAAAAATCTTCTAATTAATGTTTAAGGGGGGACATTACATTCGCGGCAGAGAAAACAGACCTTTTTTTAAAAATTCATAACTCAGGCAAAAACAAACATTTTTTTATTATTGTAGAGAATTGAACAAATTACAAGAAAAAAAATTCAAAAAAATATATTTTTCACTCCAACATGGATCTCGTATGACACGAGCTTTTTTTTCAATTTTTGGTGATGTTCCAAATTTAAAATTGTGTTTTTTCGAAAAAAATATTGACTTTAAAAATTAATAAAAAATTGCAAAAAAAATTTAAAAAAAAAACGCTCGTGTCTTACGATAACGAATCAAGTTTAAAAAAATACAAAAAATTTCGTCAAAAAATGAACCCGCGAGTGCCGCAACCAGTACGAAAAACATGGTTTCGAGATAAACGCGTTCAAAGTTTGTGAACAAAGAAAAAAAGGTTACCTTCAACCGGCCATGCCTGCTTCGTACTGTATGCCTTCGTTATCTTGTGTTGTGCTGTTTCTTACAGTTTTTTGCAATCGTTTAGCAATTCGGGCTTCTTTTGTGTACCACCCTTCAAGTACGTACGAAATAAAACACGTATATACCAGCTGCAGTACGTAGGTAGCGCGAAAATTAAAAATGCGCTCTCACTATTCCGGCTGTAACTTTTGAACCCGTAGGAATTTTTCCATGAAATTTTTTTTCTTAGAATCTTAAGAACACAAAATTATAAGAAATAAAATACAAAATTATAAAAAAAAGTCGATTTCAAAAACGGCCAATGTCATGTCCCTCCTTAAAGTTGAGTATTTAATTGCTGGATATTTAAAATTAATTATCTAGCATAAAAGTGGTCTTAAATTGACACTAAAGATTTATTATAATTTTAATCAGTTTGCCATTACATTTGTCAACTATAAAAAAATCCTTTTTTTATAACTTTAACAAACTGTGATGAATACCAGTTAAGTGCTGACTTTTTATAACCATTGATACATTAGTTTAACATTTTGCAAAGGAATTTGAAAATCCTGTTGTTTTTAATTCCTTATCCCCTGTTCGTTTTGAGAAATTCCAAAATGTCACCACTTTTTTTTTTAGTTTTTTTTTTCTTTTTTGAAAAATAGTTTTCAATAGTTTTAAACCATATTTTTCCACTAAAGGATATTTATCAAATACCATAACATTTAGTGGCTAAATTAAAACATTTAAGTGTTACTCAACTACCTCAAAAACATTTGAATGTTTGTATTTTTCACCCTCTCTCTCTCTCCACAATAAAAAAAGTTCATGTTTATTTAACATTAGCAGCATCTGCTGTTGGGTACTTTAACAAACAATTACCATAAATTGCTCTTTTGTATGTCTCCACTAATACATATGAAATCAACAGGTTATTGTGTCGTGTTATCGTGGTATGTGTGATTTTGAATTTTTCCCAAAAAATATAGAGAGCAGGTGACTAAAATTTCTTAAAGCCTGTTCAAAAATGCTGTTATACAATCATGTTTCTAATACACAAACACATGTAAATATGATATATGTAATCATTAGATTAGGCACATACATACATAGAAATGTGTGTACAGATTACGAATGTGTATTTGTTATAAAATGGAAAATGTCGTATACATATCCTTTTGAGACTTAAATTGGCAAGATTTAAATGATAGGAGTTTTGTGTGTTTTAAGTATCATTACATAGAAAGGGCATAATCTGAAAATTTTATTGTTAAAGTAACATTTAAAAATCTGGATTTTATTGAATATATGACAAACAATAACAACAATAAATAGAAACCATAAATTGTTGCCTACTTTAGGGATTATTCACAGTTAAATATTTAAAGCATACTTTTAGGAACTCAAAAAATAAATAATTAGAAACTATTAACTTTTTAAGGTTAAAAACTTTAAACACATCCTACTGATTAAAAAATGAATCAATTTTTGTTGCTCAAAATCTAAAATTAAATATGAAAAAATCATTAATAGAAAGGCTAAAATTATTAAAACACTTAAAAAATATAATTAAGTTTTTCTATCAGTGTAAAAAGATTAACTAATTTCGCCCATTTTTAGAAGTAATGAATAATAAATATTAACAATTGTGGCATACATACTTTCAGGATTATAAGTCTTTAGGACCTGTTGCATGCATTTACGAGAGTAATACGAAAATATTAAAAACTTTAGCATTAATATTTGTTGCTTTTTTTAAATATTTATTAAAAAATTATATTTACAGCATAATTTTAGGCGAGCAACTTATATTGCCTGTTAAAAGTATATATATCTACAAATATTTAAAGCATAATTTTTGGCAAATATTTAATTTGAAATTTTGACCCATAATTTATATTTTATTCTAATTATAAATCATAAAAATTGTCCCAAAATATTTTGTTGCCTACGTTTAGGCTAATTTACAATTCAAAATTAATAGCATACTTTCAGAAACAGAAAAAAAAAACTAATAAAATTCGTAATACAATAATTTGATGTGGTTTGCTTTTTAAATAAACTACAAATGTTGTCGAAACTAAAATTTCTTCTACAAATTACTGTTTTTTAACTTATAAATTAAGATACAGTTTTACTACTCAAACAACTCCAAATATTTACAGCAGAAGTTCACTGAGTGTATGTTTGGGCGAAATTGGTTAAAATCGAATTGGTTAAAATCGAATAATTCCAATAACCAATAAAAAAAACTCGAATTCTATCAGCTCGATTATTTGATTAAAAATAACCCTGCAACATTTTTTAGAACAGATTACCTCTGAACTTGTTCTAGAAAAACTTCTTTTACCACCGGTTACATGGAACCGGTTCTAGAACAGGTTCATAGGAGTCGAAATGTAAGGTGTCACTGTCCCAGAACCAGTTCTATAACTGGTTCTAGAACCGGTTCTTAAGCAACCTGTTCTTGTTTGGAGGTAAAGAACCTATTGCAAATAGGACAAACTATATATAAAAGAATTAGTTGCAGAACAGAACCTGTTATAATACAGATAAATTGTTCTGCATCCAGTTATTTGGATTTTACTATTTTACTGGAAATAGTCAAATTTAGTCGTTATTCTGTTAATCGAATATTTTTGATCAAATGTTAAAAAACGATGAATTATTAACCCATTCGACCCGAACAAACTGTTGTATATACAATCTAGGCACAAAGTGGGATATATTGTCCCGGCCCGGTCGAAGGGGTAATGGTGAATAATCGATTAATAATTAGTAATAAAAATTAATTAGTAGTAAAAATTAATAATTTTTGCATGACTTTGTTTTGAATTAATAGGATAATTTTAAAATTTGATGGTTGTAATCGATTAAGAAATAAATTTAATAATGATTTAGCCGACTGAAATCAGTCAAATCTAATCAATATTCGGTTAATCGAACAATTTTTCTGAAGTTATTTTTCGAATAATTAAAAAGGATAAAATTTAATCGTTTAATAATAAAAATTTTATTTTAATAACAACATTTTGATTAACTGAATAATTTTAAAGTTTTATTCTAATAATCGATATTGAAAAAAAGAAGAATAATCATTTTCGAATAAAATTAATAGTCGAATTTTTGTAACAATTTTTTAAACAAAAAAAATTGTTTTCGATTAATCGAATAATTTTAAAATAATATTTAATTTCTAATAGCAAATAATTCGAAAAATTTTAGTATTTAGTTCTACATTAAAAAATTTTTAATTAATCGAATAATATTAAAATTTTATTCAAATAATCGATTAACAAAATTACCGAATAGCGATTTGCTAAATTAAAATAAAATAGTACTCATTAAAATAAAACGTCTTAAAATAAATAGTACTCAATAATTGAGGAATTTTGCTCAAAAAATTGATCGAATAATTAATGTAATAAAGAATTTAAAAAACATATAGTTCGAATAATTTAAGAGGATTAACCAATTAAAAACTAGTGTATATTTGTACATAAAAAATTTTGATTAATTGATTAATTATTTGCTCGATTATAAATAAAAGTCAAATTTAATCGTTATTCGGCTGGTTGATTGAAGAATTGTATTCAAATAATTCTTCGAATAATTGAAAATGACCAAATTTTGGCTAATAAACAATTCCAAAACTTCATACGATTAATCGATAATTAGTATTTAATTTTACATACAAACATTTTTCGATTAATCGAATACTTTTTAAATTTTACTCTAATAATCGAAATATAAATCGTATTATTATGTATTCAAATAATCAATAAAAAATAATAGTGAAATTTAATCGTTATTGATTAAACGAATAATTTTGTTCAAATAATTATTCGAATAAATAAAAATAAACAAATTTCAAGTAACAAATAAACCTAATCATTTAATACGATTAATCGCTTAACGAATATATGATATTACATAAATTTTTTTTCTTTGATAAACCGAATAACTTTAAAATTTGATTCAAATTATTGATTAAGAAAGTAAAAGCCGAATGCTATAAGCTCGATTAAGCGATTGTATTAATAATACCAAGTGGAATTACAAATATTAAATACTAAATATTTCGATTAACTTAATACGAATAATCGATTAATAATTAATATTTAATTGTGCATACAATTTTTTTTATATTAATCGAATACTTTCAAAACTAGACTCGAATAAAGCGATGATTAAAAAGACCTGTAAATTAAAAGCTCGGTAAATCGTTAAAAAAATTTAATCGAATAATTAGGTATCCTACTAGCAGTGGAAAACGATTAACTATTGCGGTCTATTATCAGAATTAATTAATAAAGAAATAAAAAAATTGTAGCCTACTTTTAGGCTTGTTAATTTTCGAAAATCTGCTGCATACATTCAGGATGGGGGCATGAAAATATAAAAATATTTAAATATTAAAACATTTAATGATGTATTATTTAAAAAATTTAAAGCCTTTTTCTAGGAGAGTGCTGTAACTACTTATTTAGTCTGCCTTTTTAAAATTTAAGTACAAATTAAAATTCATAGCATAATTTTGGGCTAAACCCCTTTTTAACATATCTTTTCTATTCTTATTATAAAACACAACAGTTGTACCGGATATTTAACTTCTCTGTCAAATTAAAGCGACACTTTATTAGCCACTTGAAAACGTTAATTATCTAGTCTGTCAAAATATACTATACATTTTCAAAATCTTAACTTATTAGCTCCCCACTAAAAAAAACGACAAACTTTTATGATCCTTATTGTTAGACAAAAACTTTTTCGTCTATTGTTTTGATATATTATACAAGGTTTTAAATTGCATCCTGTTGCGTGTTAATTGTTAAAAATAACAGAGCTAACAAAACAAAGTTTGCCCCAAAAAACATATTTTCTTTCATAGCCCTTTGATCTTTTTTCGGCAATGCTTTTCCCTCAAACAATACTTAAAGTTCAACAAGTAAATATGAACAATAAAATGTAAAAAAAAAAAAAATAATTTGTCAGAAAAAGTATACAACAACAATATCTTAATGCCAAATAAAGCATTTGAGTGTTGTAAAGTTTTGTAAACGGATTATAGTTATTGTTGTTTTTAAGGATTTTTATACATTTTTTTTATTATATTATTGAAATACGATAAAACAAGCCAAAACATGTTGGTTTTATAAAACAGAAATCAAAGAAGAATGTTTGAAAAAATACAAGCTTTTAGAAAAAGCATTGTAAAAATTATAAGCCTAATGATGTTAATGCATTGTGTAAATAAAGTAGTTATTGTAAGAAATTTAGCATACCTTTAGGATTAATGGTTATTAAAAATTATAAGCATACTTTTAAGGGGCTTAAAGGTAAGATTTTTTTCAAGTTTTAAAATTTTATAAAATGGTTATTATGAGGTGCAATGAAAAGGTATTAATACCTTTTAAAAACACATAAATGTAATTTTTTAAAAGCTTTATTGAAAATTAAGTACAGCAAAACTAGCCAGCAAAATTAACGTGAATAATTTTAGAGTTGATGAAATTTATAATAATTTGAAGCATTATGGTTTGATCGGAGCCACCGATTTTTTTGTTTGAAGTATATTTAAATATATATATTTAAATTCTGTCAAACGCATTTGAATGTGACAACCAAATAATTCGGTTGCTGCAGCCAAACCATTCAGTTGGCAAAAAATTCGCTTGTTACGATGAATCTGTTTTCTCTGTGTACATTCTACACAAAACAGTGTTTGTTTAAAACCCCCTTTTGCCCAAAATATCCAGTAATATGCAGTGGAAAAAAACGAACAGCCTTATAACATGACCTTTTTATTATGAGCTCCTATTCAAAAGTCCTTCAAGAGAGATGACACTTCCGGTTTTGGTTAAAAATGAGAGATTTATGGCAAATAAATTATACACACAGAACAACTAAATGACACTTCCGTTTTAGGAATATAACAGTGTTGCTGTGTGTGTGTGTGTGTGTGTGTAAGGATGTTAAAGAACAACTCTAAGAAACAGTTGGATAATAAAAAGAAAGAAACTTCATATACCCAACCTTACTTCATTTAAGGACATACCAGCACTGTTATATGATGATAACACATCGTGAGAAATTTGACACACTTGAAAGTGGAACTTATGATGGGAGAACATATAGCACAGGATGTTGTATAGAAAAATACAGGAAGTTAAACTAAACATGAAATTTGAATTGAAAATGAAGTTTAATAAACTTATGTAAAATTGATGGTGGTGGTGTTGTTGCAACAGCAGATATTTTTACAAATTAACCAACCATCGAATAAAAATTAGTAAAATAAATTAAATCGCTATAGCAATAAAATTGTAATAGTTTTTAAAGGTATGTTTAGGCTAAAAGACTTTTCAATAGATTTATTAACGCATTAAGGACACGTCATAGATCCGCTGTAAATTTTTTGTAACCAAACTTTGCAGATAAATTAGAAATTTTTCTTGTCAAATCAAATTTGAAATTTCGATCGAACATAAATTCTATACGGTTGAGGATTTTTAAAAAATTTTAATTTTGGGTAATTTTATGTACAAATCCTTATTTCAAAATATAAAAAAGTCTTATTATTTTGAGTTTAACAATTAAGTTTTTTTTTGAAATATCGTGTGTTATTCTGATTTTTTAAATTTGCCATATGGCAATCCCGACATTATAATTTTTATAAATGTAGTAGTTTTTTAACCCAAACTAGCCATAATATATGTTGCTTGCTAAAAATAGATTTTTCTATATGTACATTTTTGTGTAATTGAAAAAAATCATGGTCCTATCGGTCAGAATTTTGCACACGTTTTTCCTTACAAGAACAAGCTTGATTTAAAGAATTTCAAGTCCGATTTTTGCAAACGGTAAGAATTTTATGCTTATTTTTCATAAATCTAATTGGTATCATAATAAAATATTATAAATAAATTAAAAAAAAATGTGAAACATTAAATTTTCACAATGTTCGCTAAACTGAATCTTTGATAAATTTTCTTATTTTTTAATATAACTTTTGTATATTAGTTGCCACAAGAAAATGCAACAAAAAGTTGGCCTAAAAGCTGATGTATTTGGAATGTTCCATTTACTTTTAGTAAAATAGCCCAAAAACCAGATGTATAGCAACGTTAGCTTACATTTCCTTATAAAATATCGACTAAAAATCTCTTTTGAATCTATTATAAATATTTTGAATTTGTTGTTGCCTATTGTTAGGCGCGAATTCCTGTAATTTGCAATTCTGTTTTAAATATAAGTGTATTGATTTTTATTTTAAGTTCCCCTTTCGCATTTTTTTCAAAAATGTTTTAATTATTTCTTTTTGTAAAAACCATATTCATGTTTTTATTTTTTTTTCAAATTCTTATTTTCAATATTAGTAATTACCGAACATGTTACAACATGTTATAAATTAAATGATGCGCTTTTTGATGTTTTAGTCACGTGAATTTTTAATACATTTTGTACAGTATGTTCTAAAATAAATAAAACTTTCATAAAAGGAATGAACTTTTAGAAATTATCATGTTTTTTCTTGTTTGATTTTGTTAAAACATGCAATTTCTGGCTAAGTTCGGTTATGAATGATAAAAATGTCACGCAATTTAAAAAAAGACAAAGTTTTTGATTTTTTTTTTAAACAATATTATCACATTGTATATAATAATAGTTAGACAATTACTTAAAAATGGTAAATTTGGCAAAAAAAAAAAAAAAAATATTGCCTACTTATGGGGTGTGTAAATATTGAGAAACTGAAGTATAACTTAGGGAGGTTTTTAAAAAGTGTTGTTTGTGAAAAATGGTACATATTTTCAGGAATCAAAAAACCAAATTCATATTGCTGTTAAATAAAAAAAAAATGCATACTTATGGGGTTTGTAAATATTCAGAATCCTAATTTGGGGGGATATTAAAGAAATTGTTATTATTTGTATAGAAATATTGCATATTATAGGTATTTTGCAACAAAATCTAATTGATATTGCTGTAAATAAAAAAATATATATATTGCCTGCTGAGTGTATTCAGAAATCCTATATTCTGAATACACTCAAAGGAAAAGCTTCATCATATTTATGAAATTTTTCATACATTTTTGTTCGATGTAACACCTCGAGAAAAAACCAGGAATAAGTTTAACCAATTTTCGTCCAATGTAACAATTTTATCACTATTTATGAAACATTTCATAAACAACAAGAATTATAATGACTATATTGTCGTGGTCGCTATGAATTTTTTCTACACAAAAATAATGAAATCTTTACCAATACAAAATATCATTCAAATATATACTGAAACATTTCATAAATATTGTGAAATTGATTTGGCTTTTTATGAAATGTTTCACAAATACTATGAAACGTTACATTGGACGAAAATTTATGAAACATTTCATAGATATTATGAAGCTTTTCTTTTGAGTGTATTTATGAAACATTTTATAAAAAACAAAATCAATATGTGATGGATATTTTGTATTAGTAAGGATTTTATTATTTTTGTGTAGAAAAAAGTTAATAGGGCGTGTAATATGACCATTTTAGTTCTTGTTCTTTATGAAATGTTTCATCAATATTGATGAAATTATTACATCGGAGGAAAATTGATGAAAGTTATTCTTGTTTTTCTCTGGGTGTATAAAGAAACTAAAATGTAACTCAGGGAGATTTTTAAAGAAATTTCCATTATTTATTAAAAAATATTGCATATTTAAGAGATTTTAAATCAAAGTCAAGTTCTAGGCTTTTAAATTGAAAAAATTAAAAAAATTTCGTGGTCACATAAAAATTAAGATTATTTTTTAAAGCATTTAAATTTTCTTGACATACATTTCTTGCTTATTTATCGGTTATTTAAAATTAAAATTTTAATTTCTTAATACACCGAAAGCGATTCTTTATACTTAATTTCTATAATAACTTAAAATTTTCAACAATAAATGTATCATATTAATCAAAATTATTGAAAAACAAATTAATTATGAAGTTAAACTATGCGTGTCACTAATTATTCCAGTTGTAACTGTACATATTCGGTAATATATTATAGACAAGATAAAAGAAAAAATGTGGAAAAGGATTCTTTCTTTTATTACAAAATGTTTTGTTATTGAAAGTTTTAAATGAAAAAGGTAGAGCATACTTTAAGGAATGCTTAAGTTAAAAGTAATTAAGATATTATAAGAGTTTCAATAAAATTATATTAAGGCATATTTTCAGGGTTTTTGAAAGTTTAAAGCGTATCATACTTTTAGACTATTAACGTAGTTTTGTTTAAAAAAATAAAAAATATTAGGCCAACTAACAATTTTCAACCTCAAAACAGGCAACAGTGAATTTCAAATAAATAATATAAATCAACTGGAAACTATTGTAGATAATTTAGATGTTATATAGAATATTTTAAGGGCTTAAATTTTATCTGAAATAAGCACTAAGCTAACTTATACATTTTGATTAATGCATATGTCCACGGTATTTATTTCAACAAAATGTGTTGCATATTTTAAGGCGTCATTAATTTAGTTATTTTGAAAATTATTCTATATTAAATCATTAATATCTAATATTGATCGCTTTAGTAATGTATACAAAGCCTTTTTAAACAGTGGAAAACTTCATTATTCAATCATTTTATCTCATAAAATTATATCGCATACTTTTGGGCTCGTAATACAGTATTTTCAATACATTTCTTTAACACATCTTATGAAAATACTTTAACACCTCGTTCTTTTAAAAAATATTTTCTTTATTAAATCTTAATGTTTTTCTTTACCCATTTTCTTTTAATTTTATGTTACCATAATAAGATTATCGTTAACGAAAAGTAAATTATTTACTAAATATGATTTAAAACAGAGCCATACGAAGGGGGAACGTTTTTTTAAGTAAATCTAACAAAACGTAAAATTTTCTTTAAAAAAATGTTTTAAAATTCGAGATTTTTTTTTTTTTTTTTTTAAGGACAGAAATAGCCTACAATGGCAAAAAATCGCAGTTTTGAGAATTTTTTCTTAAAGCTCAAAACCTTTTTTAGATTCTGTACAAAAGTTGTTGTTTCTCTTCTAAAAATTTCTTAAAATCTTATGAAGTTAAAAAATAACAGATTTTTCTATACCCAGCTGAAAATTGGATCGTATATGAAAATATATAATTATGTTTGGTATTATATGATTATGTTTGGTCATATTATGAGTACAGCCGATCAAATATGTGTATATGGCTTCATATATATGTATATGATTACATATGGATCCGAAATTTAACGGGTATATGACTGTATATAATTATATACAAACACATATAAATCTTATATGAGAATATATAAACATATATGATCATATATGACCAACACATTTAGAATCCGAGCACATATGAGACCATACATGATCATATATAATGAAATGTATATACACATATGAATGGATATACCCATATAAAAACGCATATATACGATTTCATATACGATTTCTGCGTAACAAAACAGTTAGAAATTTCCTTCTAAAACGAAAACACTTCAAAGTTTAGGAATATTTAAAAAGAAGACAAAGATTTTAAAAAATTTCCAATGTCCTTCTAAAACAAAAACTCTTCAAACTTTAGGAATATTTAAAAAGAAGCCAAAGATTATAAAAAATTTTCAATGTCCGACCGAAAAGTTCGGCAAGAAAATGCATTTGGTCGGTATTCGGTATTTTAAAGCATTATGGACAAATTTGGCGAATGGAAAAAATGTTTATTAGGGCGGATAAGGTACGATTTTGAGTGTAAAAATTAAAGAAAAGTCCGTAGTTATTCAATGAACTCACTGTTCGGACTCCGTAAGTTCGGCCAAATCGAAAATAGTTCGGCGGCATAACTTTTTATTTTATAGCTAAACTTCGGCTTTTTCCTTAAATTCTATACACAAAATCGAATTAAATCGGCGCAACAAACATGTTTCCAATAACTAAATTTATCCTCATTGCCCCTAGATACCAAAAAACATACCAAATATAGTTTTGGCCGAACTGTTCGGTCGGCCACCAACGATTATGTTAGAAGGCTTGAAGTTATTCTTAAGAAAAATTTCCCGTCCTAGAAGAATTTCGTAAAGAAAAGATTTGGAAGTACGTACAATTTTTTTTAAAAAACTAACATCTTTGTTGAAGACCCTTTCCAAACGCGGTTCTGAGTACGTCCCTGATTTCAACTTAAAGATTGAACATGTTTTGTTTTACTTTTTTTAAGAAAACACTTAACAGCTCATAATAGTTAAGTGTGACGATTTTTTTAATAGGTTTTTTTTTTTATTGCAACAACTGAACAATACCAAAATCCCATTAATACACGGAAAAAACTAAAACAATTTTCAATTAAAATCTTTGTAAATACTAATAAAATTTTAATTGGATGTATTCTTATTAAGAAAATTGTAGTATCAATTAAAATACTGTGTACCTATTTAATAAATTTAGTTTGAATTAAAATTTTAATCGTAACTATTAAAAATTTTATTGAATATTGTTTTTAATGTCAAACAAATTTTTAGTAGATACTATTAAAACTTTAATTAAAAGGGAAAAAAATCGCCAGAAAACAACAATAATTATTTTTTAGTAAATTTAGACGATCTTTTTTTAAGTTTTTGGTGCTTTTTTAAATACAACGATTTTTTTTCAATTTTTGGGATTCTTTTATCAATTTTGGAAATTTTTAGCGGTTTTTTTAAAATTTTGGAGATTTTTCAAATATTATTAAAATTGAAAAAATCGCCAAAAAACCAAAATAATTATTTTTTTAGTAAATTTAGACGATTTTTTTTTAGGTTTTTGGTGCTTTTTTAAATACAACAATTTTTTTTTTTTTTTTTGGGATTATTTTATCAATTTTGGAAATTTTAACCGGTTTTTTTAAATTTTGGAGATTTATCAAATATTAGCGATTTTTTTTTTTCAAATATTATCAATTTTTTAAATTTAATAGATTTTTAAAATTTTTGTGTTTTTTAGCAACTGTTTTCTCAATTTTGGAGATTTTTTCAAATATTAACGATTTTTTTTTCAAATATAAGAGTTTTTTTTAAATAGTAGCAATTTTTTAAATTTTGGTGTTTTTTTAATATCGGTGATTTTTTTTATTTCTGACTTTTTTTAATTTAGCCGATTTCTTCAGTTTTGACGATTTTTTTAAAATTTTTTTTTGTCATTCAATTTGTTGTCATTATTTATTTGTTGTCAAACTGGACATTTTTTGTTCAGCAAATTTATTTTCTATTAAACATTTAATAGATATTATTAAACTTTTAATTGAAAGTAAGTTTGAAATCAAAGAAAATTTTTTTTAACATTTTATTGACATTATATTTTTGTGTACACCTTTTCATTACATTAAGGACATTTTTAATTTTTTTTTTTAATTTCATAAATTTTTCCAAGACAAATATTAATTGTTTAATGTTTTTTTATAACAATAATATTAAGTATTGGATAAAAATGAGAAATTTGAATTTTTTCTGCCCTAGAGGGTATGATTAATATTAATTTTTGAGTTCTAACCAAAAACCTCTATAACTTTTAAAGTTTTTAATGGATTTTGAAAATTAAAAATTATTTTAAAAGTAAACATTTGATTTACATCAGAAGTCTTGTATAAATTAAGTTATTAATAACGAAATTTTGTTTATAAAAGAAAACAAATTTAACTTTTCTTATAATTTCTTTACTATTGATTTTTTATATTCAACATTATGTTTGTGTTGGTTAAATAAACAAATAACAATAATTCAAAAAGCTAAGCCAATTTATACCTTAAATAAACAATTCAACATGCAAAAAGATAATTTTTGCAAAAGCATATACTTTTTAAACAAATGCAAATGATACTATGAAAAAAATATTATATGCCTAAAGAAAATATAAATTTTCAAAAAAAATTTTATAAACACTTTTAATTTTACCTTAAATGTGAACAAATTTTGTTACAATTTCTTACTAATATATTAAGATTTCAACTTTGTACATTCATTTTTGTACTTCCCCTCATCATGATTATCATCATTATAGTCATTTGTGTTATGTTTGTTAAGCTCATTAATAAGCCCACATGTTCTAAAGGTTTTGTAAACAACCCCCTTTTTGAAAAAAAAAAAAAAAAAAATCTAAAATCTAAATTTGTGGTGTTATACTATGAGTCCTAGCAGTTACTTCCTTTCAAGCCATTTACATACAGAGCATTGTTGTTGTACACAGAGAGAATTTTAGCGGGCGAAAAATAATGAAAATGTTCACTTATAATACTTTTCTTCACCATGTGAACAACAAATTTCTTAAAATAATTAAAAAGTTTTATAATTCATTCATTCATTTATTTAGTTATAATATTCTTCTACCTCAAGTCCAAAATCTAATCATATTAGATTTTATTTGTTGATTTTCATAAAGTTTGATAATTTTCATGATATACAATACAATTGTTTCATAGGCATCACCCTAATCTTCAGTTGTCCGCTTTTGAAAGGCAAGAAATATGAACATATCATATTAGATTGTGGAATTGAGGTAGAACAATATTCTAACTTTTCTATAAAATTTTATGAAAACTTACATTAATTAAATGTAAAGTTTCAATGGACGAGTTTCAGTGTAACTTCATTGCATCTGTGCAAAAATTCATAAATTTCTTGCAGATAATTATGCCAGTGTAGTTAGTTTTCCCTCATATACCTTTTGTATTATACTCGTATGCTTGCATATTTATGATGATGACATTCATGTTAAGTTATCATGTTTTTTTTTTCGTCCCACTGTTTGATTTGTGCACTTTATTTTTAAAGCCGTTAAATTTATCAGTTTGTTTGGAAAATATAGTACTTTAGTAGCTGTGTAATAGTAGTTTTTAGTACAGATGAAGTGGTATAAATAAGTCATTTGTTGTCAAACAACTTGACACGATTTTTTTTGTTTTTTATTTTGTAAATATGTCTAGCGAAATGCTAAAATTTAAATGTTTTATTATGAAAAATAGGAGAAGAATATGTATAACAAATTTTATTAAAATAAAAGTATACTTTTAGGTGAAAGTTGTATAGCTAAAATATTAAATTAAAATGTTAAAGTCCACTTTTAGGGGTGAAACTGAAAATGTATTAAACACAATTTTAACATGATTAATTTGACTTCGTACAGTAATATTTTATAATATAATATAATATTTAATATTAATCAAGTTTGTTATAATTTTTATTAAAAATAAAAATTATGTTTTTTTCGACCTTTAATTATGCAATGAAAATGCACAATTAAAGGTCCCCTGTTTTGTTTACAAACTAAACAAAATATAAAAAGGAGAGAGAAAACAAAAGCCGTGTATTGAATATCCACCAGAGGTGGATCTTGCACATCAAACAAGTTTTCAATTTTATTTTTGATCAATGGTTATAATCTTTAACTTCAAACTCATATGTATATTAGTTCTCATGTAGTGAGTAAACTAGTTCATATGAATGTTTGATGTTTGGCATGGGATTGTTACCGCTTTCAAAACGTGTTCTGATGATGGGAACCTAGAAAATTCCCGAAATAGATCTATCAACACATTCCTGAAAGGGTTAAGTAATAAATTTGAAAACAAAAAACTCTATAGATTATTTGTTAGGACAATATCCTAATGAAGAAATATAGAGTATGGCCTCGAACTTGAATAATTTTCATTTTCATTTAATATTAATCTCTAACTCAGGGGGCAAAAGTCAATATTATACATAACTCCTCAAAACTGTTTTTTAATTTCCGAAACTCGAAATTTTGATTTAAAAAAATTCCACTAGCTTTAAAAAATCGGTTCTTAATATATATTTTTTTTTTGAAATTAAAGAAAACATAGTATTTTATTATTTAGAACAGTTTTTTCAAAATCTTTTCATGCTAAATTTGTGATTTATTAAGATTTTAACATTATTTCTTATGAGTTTAAAAGAGCTTAAGATCGTTAATTTATTTATTATTTATTTCCAATATTTCGTCTCCACAGTGGGTGACTTCTTCAGGGAACATTTATTACAATTATAAAATTGGATATAAATAATTCATAAGTAAATCATCTTAAGCTCGTTTAAACTAAGAAGAATTTAATAAAAGAAAATCAACGAAAACTTTACAATTTTAACATTATGCCTTAAAGTAGACTTTAAACTCCCTATTTTTAAATTTTAAAAATACAACCTAAAAGTATACGTTTATTTTGGTGAGAAAAAAATATATGTTTTCTCCAATTATTTCTCATATAAAAACATTAAAATTTTAGCATTTCGCTAGATGTATCACAGTTTTTGAGCGATGAATTTCTTTTTTAGAATCCGAGTTTATTGACCAGTGCCAATTTCAACATGTGAATGAAATTGGCAGTGGTTGATTTTTTAATGAAAACCGCTTAAATGGAAATTTTAAAATAATCTTTAATATCATTGAAATATATCTTTTAAAATTCATTTGAATATTTTTGATTTCATTGAAAACTTAGAAAGTTATAGAAGTTTTTCGAAAACAAGTCTATAATTAATATTAATCAGATCGTATATACGCTCTAATGAAAAAATCAAACAACCCGTGTAAAAATGGTTATATATGATCAATTAATTAAATTTGCAACAAATATTGCTTAAAGAAAACAAGAAGTAGGAAAAGTTAAAAATCGTAAGTCTCAATTGTAAAACAAATATAAAAAGATTAAATTTCGTTGACTTATTTGTTAATAAAATATACATTTTTTTTAAATTTTAAGTACAATTTGTTCAAACTATTAAAACATAATAAATTCTTGAAATTTTTACTCTCAAAATTATTTCCATTTTTTAAAATCCCTAGAAAATTAAAAAAGTTGGAGAGGTTTTTTATAAACAAATCTGTAATTAACATTAATCATACGCTGTGATGTAAAAATAATTAAAAAAAAAATTTATACATAAATAATGTATTTTTATGGGTAAGGTATTTAAATTTTGTTTGGCATTTTTTTTATTTTTTTAAATAATTGCTAAATATGTTATGAATATTGTGTTAAAATTTCAAGTCGATTGGAGCAAAATTGACGAAGTTACGAGTATTAAGTGCTCATGATACGTATAAGCAAAGCAGAGCAGGAAGCCGAGAGACAAACTAAAGAAGGCAGGATTCGTCGTAGATAGGATCAAAAAGGAGCTTTAGACATCATGGATGATAGCAACATCCTTTATGGACCTGGCATTGATGATTCAGTGTGAGGTAAGCCGATAAAATTAGCTTATAAACGTTTAATACCAGATTTTTTAGTGTTCAAAACTTTAAAGCGTTTTCCCCACAACTCACGTTTTCAAGTCGGTGCCCCTCGTAACTTCAAAACTACTGCCCGCTCCGTTTGCAATTTTGAACACTATTTCTGTACATAATTTACGGGTTACGCTGGAGAGTTTTTCAAATTTGTTAATAATTTTTATGTTACAATAACAAATTAGCCGATTTTTTTTCACTAAAAATCGCGGTTTTTCCCTTTAAAGTGTGTGAAAAATTAAAATTTCGAAAAATCCTCCCAGTTTTACCTAGGGAAAACTATTATCTAACGAATGAATTTTGATTTTTTGATTTCAGAGCACCAAGTTATGAGGGGCACCGCAATTCAAATTTTTTTGTTTGAGACACGACCGAATAATTGCTGCCATTGCCGTGTTTTTTTAATATTTCTTCGTGAAAATTTTATACAACATTCTTCAAATGTCATGCTTTAATGTCCTATTAGTTTAAATAAAGAGATTTTAACTGTGTTCTCACAAAAAATTCACCAAAAAATGCCTTTTTTCTTACGAATTAACTTTATCCCTCTCTTTGGCAAAACTTACAATAAATTTGGAAGCAAAATTTTCTCCAAAACTAACCAGTTTATTAGTAATGATATCAATCGAGCTTTGGAGGTTTAACATCCTCATACAATCAAGGCAAATTATATAATGGAATATTATTATGTCCCGGTTCATACACGGCAATTTTACTTGCGCAAGTCTTGAGTTTATAGAAGAGGGAGGAAAAGAGAATGGAAGGGGTACAGACTTGCCCGTACTCCAATTCCGTTTTGTTTTGCCATCCGCAATTTTCAAGACGTTGAACTAAAGAAAACGAAAATTGCTGAAACAAACTTTTCCTGTGTGAACACAAAAGCAAGTTCAAAGAAGAATTGAAGAAAACTTGCGCAAGTAAAGTTGCCGTGTGTGAACCGGGACTATAGATTCGAGCATTTGCTTTTTTAATTTAGTTTTTTTTTTTAAATATAATATTTGTGAGTGACATGAAAATAGTGTTCTTGTTTTACACTTATTTGTAATTGCTTTACAAATTAATTTCTAAACACATATGTCTTAGTTTTAAACTAATTATAAGGAAATTTCTACGACACTTGATTGGTTAGGAAATTGTATAGACTTTTTGTATTATAAAACAAATGAGATAAAATTGTTCAAGGATTAATAATGTCTAAGTTTTAGTTAACAAAACACTAGCACCAACATTACGCATTTTGGAGACAGAGGAATATCTTAATTCTAAGAGATTTTAGGAGAAAAAATAGTACTTGAACTGCAGAACTTTTTTAAAGACTTTATATTTTAAAAGTCAGAAATATTTTTTATGTCCTTGAGTGTTTAAAAATAGTTTACTTCATTCTTTAGTTCAAAAAATACAAATTCCATATCTAGTTTTAATTACAAAGATAAAAAAATTATAAAAAAAAAATTTTTTAAAAATATAAAAAATATTCTAATATTTAAACTTGATTTAATATTGAATAGTCAAAGAGAAAGATATATTTATTTTGAATGCTATATAATAATTAATAACTTTACCTTCCAAATCCATTTAAATTTTTCGATACGTTTCAAAACTAAAGAAGTTATCAGCGTTTTTCTAAAATAACTCAATAATTAATATTAATCATACGCCTTCCCAGCAAAATAAGAGCTGAGGAAGAAGTAGTAAAAACACCACATCTACTGATCCGGATGTGGTGCAAATTTAGGTGAACCATTAATGATTTTAATATTGTCGTGTCATTGGGCGGATGGAGTGAAAATAGAAAATTCCCGAAAGAGATCTATCAACACATTCCTGAAATTGTCAAAAAATAAATTTAAAAACAAAAAACTGTAGATTATTTGTTAGGACAATATCCTAATGAAGAAATATAGAGTATGGCCTCGAACTTGAATAATTTTCATTTTCATTAAAAAAAAAAATATTAAGAAATAATAAAAATGCTCATTTAACAATTTTTAATTCATTGCATATTTCAAAATATTTTTCTAATAATTAATTTGACGAGAAGTGTCATTAATAAGATAAAATACACTAGACAATGAAAAAAAGTATTGGAAAAGTAGTTTAACCGCTAGTTTAACCTTGCCTTGGACCGTAATTTCTTTTAATGTTTCCCGTATTTTTTTCTAAAGATCTGGAGAGAGGTCGGTAAAAATTCTATAGGTAAATTATAGTGATATATTTAAATTAAATTATTTGTCCACTCTGGATAACAATTTTCTAAAAAAAATTTCTTTTTGATTGAAGTCAAGATGTTTATTATTTGATCGTTTTAAATTACTTAATTATTTTAAAATACACAGAGAAAACTGAATTAAATAAAAAAATACTAAAAAAATTAATAAGAATTAAAAAAAAAATATAAAAAAAAATGTATCTCCCCAGTCGAGAATCGATCTCGCAACCTTCTGATTGCAAATCCAACCACGTACCACCTCAACCTCCATATGATGAATTTCATATCAAAACCGATATTCGTTGAACCCGACCCCCTCAGAATTTGATGAAATTCTATACAAAGACAACCTCATATTTAGAAATTGCATTTTTGAAAATGTGTGGGCGTGGCAAGGTATCGAAGTTTTTAAAAAATCACGATAACATGTACTTTCAAGCTGAGATTACTACGGAATGGCTGAACCGATTTCAAAGATGTTGGTACCATTAGAAAGGTATTTCAATTGGCTTTCGAAAACATACACTGTAATTTTTTTGCCAACAATAAAACTTTAAACTGGGAAAACACTTCAAAGGCCAAGTGTTTTTTTCCAAAAAAATTTTTTTAGCGGGGTCTATTTAATATATATTACATATCTAAAAACTAAAATGGCGTTCTTTTTTCTTTTTTTTTTAAATTTTTTTAAGTAAATGCATCTCTTGTTAAATTGTTTATATTTTGATATCATTGTGTGACAAAAAAAAATAAAGTAGCTATACTTTGAAAGTTATACAGATTTTTTTTGTAATTCTAATAGATTAGAACAAGAATCGTATTATCAAATTTTTCAGACACCCTCAAAATATGGACTTACCCCTGGTAAATTTTATTTTTTATTTTCATTTTTTAGATTTAATATATAATTTTGCGCATACTGTTGACTTTCGGAATATTTGCTAACTTTTAGTGAAGTTTCATCTAAAGGATTAAAAGAATGGAAGCTTTGAGTTCCTGTAAAAGTTTTAGCATTTTTATACTTTTAAAATAGCTCATCTTTTGTTTTGTTATAGTCATCAGCGTCTGCATAAGCAATTTCTATGAAGGTCTTATAAGTTTGTGAAGCCCAATGATAAAGGTCTTTCGCCGTTTGAATTTGGCTTTTATTTGCAATGCTATAATTCCGAGCGCAATTTCCTCTACTACAGTGTATGTTTGCGAAAGCTAATTGAAATACCTTTCTAATGGTACCAAAATCTTTGAAATCGGTTCAGCCATTCCGTAGTAATCTCAGCTTGAAAGTACATGTTATCGTGATTTTTCAAAAACTTCGATACCTTGCCACGCCCACATATTTTCAAAAATGCAATTTCTAAATATGAGGTTGTGTTTGTATAGGTAAAATGTAGCTGTATGCAAAATTTCATCAAATTCTGAGGGGGTCGGGTTCAAAATGTGCCTTTTTTTTATAGGTTTTGATATGAAATTCATCATATACAAAAAAGAATATATGAACTTATGAAAAAGTACTTCTTAGGATGTTATCAATTTAAATAGAAATAATTTTATATGGTGATGCAAATGCTGTTTAAAATAGCTTTAATTTAACATTTTTGCTAGTTGTTAACAATAACTTCTATGAAAGCGAAAAATATGCGTATACTAATGCTTTGGAAGTCAAGTGTCAGGAGTTCTTAAAGCACTACTTCCACTTTAGTATGAGAAAAACTTAAAATGGAGAAAACTTGACAATAACCTTCAAAATATTTATATATTGTTTATGATCATAAAAGTCAACTTTAAACATACTATAACTTAATTGTATCATATAAAAATTAAAAAAATAAAATTTGTATTGAACTTTATTGGAGTTCAAGATTTTATTTATTGGCTTAAGTTTTCAAAATCTATTTATAACTTATGGCATTATTCCAATATAAAAAAAATCAACAAGTATTAATGTCTTAACAACCAATAAACACTGGCAATGATTTTCAAACCTTTGAAAAAAAAAAACTTTGATTTGCTTGTATCATTTTTTTTTTTTGTATAACATATGTTAAAACTTAACATGACAAGGACATGCAATAAACAGTATATAAAACGTACACAAAAAAAAAAAAAAAAAAAAAACTGAAAACTAACATTTATATAGCCAAATAAAAAATAGACTAGAGAACACTTCTAATATCAAAAAATTTATTTAGTAAATACTTTGGTTAACCACAATTACACCCCCCTCTCGAAAATTGTTCTGCACTAAACAAAGAGCATTACAACAAACGCTTTTCATAATTTCAAATTAAACCTTTAGCGTTTATAGGCATATAAATAAATTTATTTAATTCGTCATTAAATTTGCTAGAATTTCAGTTTTTTTTTCGGTTTTGTGTAACCATGACTATAAACACAAAATAACATGCAATCATTGATGACATGCTATCCAGAGTGAATTACAAAAAACAAAGAGTTTTTGACTTAAAGTTAAAAAAAATATATTTGTTTGAATATTTTTGTTGTAAACCGTCTAATATTTTCATATTACAAGTTTATTAGAAAACGCATAGTTTTTTAAAGGGGGTGGTATAAGAGAACACATAGACAAAACTTTATGTCAACATACCAGAGTTTCTATTTCCCTTTGTAATTACCGGTGAAAAATGAGATATATAAATAGATAATTTGCATTTTGTGTTTTTGGCTTGAAATGAGGGGAAAAAGAAGATGGTAAATAGAGAAGAAAGCAGTTGGGAAAAAATTTAACAAAAATTGTTGGGAATATGTACTAGTTTTGTAATTAAAATCAATAATTAATATACTAGACGTATGAGTGATATTTTGAAAAGATGAATTCATAATAAGTATACGCTAGGGTGTTCCATAATAATGCACAATCGAAAATACGAACTTTACCATAACAAATTAAAATAAAATGTCTTATTTTTAATATTTTATATATAAAAAAAACTTCTTAAAAATATGCAAATATAGTGAAAAAAACTGGGAACATCATTAAAAACAGCGTGTTCGAAATATTTAGGATCAATGTTCTTGTTTTCGGTTTAAGGGTTCAATTTTGCAGTAAAAAAATCCAAAATATGTGATTAAAATAAAATATTCACTTAAATCAAAATATTTGTAATTAAAATCAATAAATGATATACTAGACGTATGAGTGATACTTTGAAAAGATTAATTAATAATAAGTATACGCCAGGGTGTTCCATAATAATGCACTATCGAAAATATGAACTTAAAATATGCAGTAAAAAATCCAAAATATGTGATTAAAATAAAATAATCTCTTAAATCAAAATATACACTAAAAGCCCAAAAATATGCACTTATAATTTGTGGATTTTAAAAAATCGATTTATTACTCGAGAACGTTGCTTTAAAAATTAATCTAATACGAATCGCTGTCTAATAAATGACAACTAGATGCTATTTTAAGAATCACAAATGCTTTCTTTTGTTTAATTTTAATTAAATCTTAATTTTAATTTTGTGAAACTATGCAAAAATATGCAATTTTTATTATTTTTTTTTTTTTAAAAGAGAAGCAACACTCAGGAAATTCTTCCTATTAATTAATGTGTTGTTTTCTTTGGAAAGGGAATAGTGGAGAGATGAAAGGTGGTGAAAGATGAAGGGCTTCAAACATGGCAACACTGTAATTGCGCGAGATGATAAGTCTTAGAACAGTTATTGCTCGCCACCTGATGTAGAATTGGCGAATTTATTGAAGCTTTTTGTTTCATAGCCCTGATTCAGTATTTTACTTCGGTGGGGTTAAGTGCTATGGGAACACCGAAGGTGGGCGCAGCGATACATATAAGTGATAGAAAACTCATACATATTATTTTTCTAAATTGATGTTGTCGTCACCGGGAATCGAACCCGGGACCATCTGTGTAACAGTCCAACGCGCTAACCATTACACCACAACGCCCACTCATTAAATTGAAAACCTGCAAAATTTTGCTACAAAAAATGCTGAAATATGCTTTTATAGCAAAATATGCAAAGACATGGATTTATAAGGAATTATGCAAAAAAAAAATGTACAACCACAAATAGATGCCATTTTGTTGCAAATACTTTAAATCAAACAAGTATTCGATTTTAGGCTACTGACTACTAACACGAATTTGCCTGAAAGTGGCTGACCTGGTAATTACACCCCCAGTGTTATTGCAAATGGTTCCAAATAGATGAAATTGGATTTTGTTTTTGGAAAACGTTAACCCATGCCGAATTTAGGCCAAAAATAGTCCATCTGTGGACCATCTTTTTTATTAAGATTTCCCAAAACTCGAAATTTTCGAAATCTCTGAGTGGAGTCGCGCGAATAAGGTCGATTTTAATGCACGCAAGACCCAATGATGTATGTTAACCCATAGACAAGCTGTGTAATTAACATTGTCATCTGTAGCTATGGATGGTATAGGTATTGAGGAATCGGATACTTTTGATGTTCTGGGCATGAGAATACAGTGTGATGTCCGCTGGAATAAGCACGTATTTCAAGTGTCAAAAGAGGCATTCAAGTGTCTTGGTTTTCTAAAACGGTGCAAGACCTAATTCACTCCATCCGATCTGCTTTCTATTTATAACAGCTATATCCGGTCGAAAATGGAATACAACTCTCATATATGGGCAGGGGATTCAGTGTCTATTCTGAAGCTTGTGGAACGTGTTCAGGGGAGGGCGGTGAAGCTTATCAATGACACACAAAGAGCAAAGTTTAGCTATTTGCCAACTGAAATTTGGTTACTAGGACTCAAATTCGGTTATTACGGATTTCAGTCATTTTTGCACAACTGAACATTAGTTTTTACAAACAAAGTTCGGTTAATTCAACTAAATTTTAGTTCCAACACTAAAAATATGCCGAAATCTAATGTAAATATCGTTGTACTAACTGAATTTATAAGTTGTTACCATTAAAATACACTTTTCGATTCGGTTGGCACTTTTTTTCTCTGTGTGCAGTAGTGTATCCAACTCTATTGATTCATTGGAGCATCGTCGGAATGTGGGTTGTGTGACACTTTTCTATCGATATTACCATGGGAGATGCTCATCTGAGATAAGTGAACTTATTCCACGAGCCCGAGTTTTTATTCGTAATACTCGCTTATCTAGTAGAGCACATCCGTTTGTAGTTGATTGTCCTGTGTTTCGCACAACGCATTACAGAGAAAATTCGTTTTTTAGTCGTACGATTCGTATGTGGAACAAACTTCCCGCAGAAGTCTTCCCTGTTACTTACAATTTAGAAAAATTTAAATCAAATATCCACAAACACTACTCCCTCTTTCCTCCTTCCCATACCCTATTTTCCTGATCAATACAATGCACTGCATGAGTAGGGGGCATCCCCTGAGTGAGTATTGGTTAAATTAAAAAAAAAAAAAAAAAACTTAATCGGATATCATTAACCCACTTTAGTCTGGGCTAGAAAATTTCGCACAAAATTGCTAAAAAAAATTCTAAAACGTGTTAAAACAACGTGTTTTGATATGCATAATTTAGAGATATCGATTGCTAGTTTAATAATATAATAGTTCTTATTAAAGAAAAAAAAAAAAAAAATGTTGAAAAACTGGTTGAAAATATTTTTTTCAGTACAGTTTTCAGTACATTTTATAAAAAATTGATTATTTTGTAAAAAATTTAACAAAATTTTGAATGCTTTCATTAAAGTTTGTATAATTTTCAAAAACATAATTATTAAAAATGAACAATTAGTATACGAGACGTATGAGTGATATTTAAAAATTTTAAGTAATAATACGTATACGGTTAGTCAAACCTATATATTCAGTTTCATATTAATCATACGCATGGTGGTCCAATAAAAAAAATAAATTTTAAGGAAATATATAAAACAATTATAGGTATTTATAAAAGTCAATTATAAATTACACAGCGTTACAAAATTGACCCCTTAAACCGAAAACAAGAGTACCGATCATTGATCCTAAATATTTCGTCCACTCTGATTTTAATGGTGCTCCCAGTTGCATGTTTTTTACGAAGTTTTTTATATATAAAATATTGAAAATAACATAATTTATTTTAATTTTTTATGGTAAATACTGATAAGCCTTTCAACAAAATTTGAGTATCAAATTAGTTTAATAAATATGCCGCACAAACAATAAATCAGTGGTTAGTTTTTGTTTTTATATACATCGCGATTATTTTAATGTTTTTTTTTAATTTATAACGAGCTTTCAACCTCCATATATTTACAAAAATAAAGAAAATCAAACATATTAGCTAGGTTGGTACTAGTATTTCGATCTGGCTAAAGATCTCATCAGAACCCGAAGTTTTAGAGAAGCTAGAGCCTCCATAATAGACAGAATTTTAACAAAAAACCTAGTTATCATAAATAGCACGTGGTTATTGGGTTTTCTCAGATTGGACTATATTTTACTATTTTTTGTGCAATAGTGAAAAATTGAAATCAGCATAGCCTAAATATTTAAGACCAATGGTTGGTACTCTTGTTTTATTTTCTAGTTGCAGAGTGTAATTTGTATACAAGACGTATGAGTGATATTTAAAAATATGAATTAATAATGCGTATACGCCTAGTGGGACCTATAATTTAAGTTTTATATTAATCATACGCATGGTGGTACAATAAAAAATGAAATTTTAAGGAAATTTAAAAAAATGCTGAGTATTTATGAAAGTGAAATATAATTTAATAAAATAAAAAAGAGTTGATTGAATATTAAAATTTACTGAGAATTATTAAATTTAAACAACAATTTAAAATTTAATAACTTTTATCACCCTTAGCGCTATAAACTTTTAATTTTTTTTACTAATAATTTCATCCCATATATTTTTTTTTAATATTTTGTTAAAATTTGTAAATCCTTATAAATTGTTTTCTCAAATATCAACGGAAGTAGTCATTGTTGGTTGTATTGTAGTTGTTACACATTCTCTATTATACAAACAAATACTACCACATAGTTATTGTTTACTTTAGTCAAGTTGTAATCAAAACAGCAACAAAAAAAAAAAAGTTTCAGTAATTTTTTGTTGTGCTTTACTTTTCTGTTGTTGTATTCGTGTTTTTTTTTTTTGTGACTTTCTGTTAACATCGCAGGGACAACTAAAAGACACACGACATGGTACCAGACACCATGTGACACAACGAGTATGAGTGTTTAAGCTGTTGGTTTAAAAACAACAACAACAACAACGCCATCAACAACTACAACAAATAACTAGCAAATTGTTAACTAAACTCTAGCATAAGACAACGACAACATAGAACAGACAAAATATTTGCAACAAAAAATTAACAAAAAAAGTAACTAAAACAAAAGGAATGTTAGACCTCGGGCTCATTAAACAAAGACATCCTTCACTAAGACCAAATAAATATAAGCACAGTTTAACCCTTAGATATAACAAATGGAATTAATTAAAAAAAAAAAAAATAAAAATTTTTTTTAATTACTAAAATTTCATTTTCGATTCAAAAATAGTCAAAATATTTGTTTTTTTTTTTTTTTGTTTGCAAATATACTAAAATTATCACTAATTCTTCAAAAAATACTTCTTTATTAAAAATTACACTATTTTTAATTAGTACTAAAAATGTACTAATTTTTTTTTTGTTAAATTACTAAGCTTTAATGGAAAATTTGATTATAACAGCAAATTTTATTTTATTTTTTTTTTTTTTTTGGTTTAAGAAATATTATCTTGAGTACTAAAAATAAGCACTTTCTTGCAAATGTACAAAAATATAACAAATTCATCAAAAATAAAAAATATTTATTTTAAAAAATTAGTTTTCTATAAATGTACTAAAAATTTAATGAAATTGTCCTAAAAATGTATTCCTAGTTTTCATAAAACTTAATTTTATTTTTGCAATTCTTTAAAAATGTAGATACTAAAAATATTTTAAATTCAGCGAAAGCAGTTCCACTTGTTTATTTAAATAAAATAAATAATTTTACTTGAAGTAGAACATTATAAACACTAAAAACAAAAAAGTACTAAAACTTAAAAATGTTTTCACAAATATATTTTTTCTATATACACTAAAAATTTGTGGTATGGTTTAGCGAAAAAGTAACAGTTGTTTTAAATGTTTTTATAAATTGTACTTGTCTAAAAAATGTACTAAAAGTAAAACACAAATATTAAGACTTTATTTAAAAATAGTAGACATTCTGTAACATCGAAAAAGTATCTACTAAAAATAAGAGATTTTTTCAAAATATATCTTTTTGAATGTGTACAAACAATTTTGTAGGGTTTTGGAAAAACTACCACTTGTTTGAAATTTTGTACAAAACTTTTTCTTTTTAAAAAATTGTACTCAAAGAAGAACACAAATTTTGAGAAATTTACTAAAAATAGTACCCATTCTGTAATGATGGCTTATTTCAAAATTTATTGTGTGATTTTTCTTATTTTTTTTTTTTTATTTGTACTAAAAATATTTTTATATAAAGTAAATATTGTGTGTACAATTTTTTCAAAACTAACTAAACTGAAAATATTGAATACTATTACATGCAGTATGTACTAAAAATTGCGTTTTTTACTTTATTAAAAATTTTTTGCTTTGAAAGTAACAAATATTTTTTAATTTTGCTAAAAATAAAAAGTATTTTTTTTCAGGAATTTACTAAAAAATTTATTGACGTACACTTACAAAAAAATAGCATTGTCTGAAAAAAATACCAAAAATTAAAGGCACTTTTTTTAAAACTTCACAACATTTTTTAAGAATGTATGTACTAAAAAAGTCAGTATAAGACTCTTACTAAAAGTAGTGCCTAATATGTTAAAGGCGCTAAAAATTGCTTAGCATAAAGCTAGACGATTTATATGAAATTAGTACACTAATTTTGAAATATAAAAAAAAAAACAAAATTTAAAATTATATTTAATCTTCATGTTTTATTTTTGAGATTGTTCTAATAACTGTGTAAATGCATCTTCGATAAAGTAGGAAAAATATCTTTCTTTTGAAAATAATGTTTCTTGTATTACAACTGAAAATGGTATAGTTAAAAAAAAATAGTACTCAGGGAACTTCTGCTTTAAAAATATTTAGTTGTTGGGTTGTAATATAGTTTCTTTATTTTTAATGTAAATGTCAGTCATTTGTAAAACAAATTAAATTTTTTACTAACCTTGTAGTTCATTTAAAAAAAAAAAACAAACCACATCAAATTACTGTTTTATGAATTTACATTCATTTTTTACAGTTGGTTTTTGTTATTCAAAAAAATAAAAAAAATTAAATATATGTTTACTTTTACTAACATGTGGTTAATTTTTACTACAATTGTGGTTAAATTTTTTAACATTCAAATACAAATTACAATGTTAGTTGAATTTACTGAAATGTAATGTAAGTCGTCCTTTTAAGTGAAATTTCATTTGTTTTTAACTACATTTGCAGTGGTCTTTACCTACATGGTATTCTAAGTCTACAAATACTAGAAAAACGTCCTCTAAAGCTTAAATTAATGTTTCTGGTGTACTAAAAATTGTGCTTTCGAACACATAGTAGTGATTAAACGCTTCTGAGATTGTTTTAAAAAACTGCAGTCTAATCTTCAACAATGTACTAAAAAATACATATTTTTTAAAAGTGAAACATCTTGGAATAGGGATTAAAATAAAAATAAAAATTGTGCTTTCGAACACATAGTAGTAATTAAACGCTTCTGAGACTGTTTTAAAAACTGCAGCTGAATCTTCAACAATGTACTAAAAAATATATATTTTTTAAAAGTGAAACTTCTTGGAATATTTAGTACTAAAGACTCCTTTTTTTGAAAATGAAGTGTCTTAAATTTATAATTTTTTTAACCCACTTTGTGTACTAAAAATTAAATTTTGATTTAAATTTTTTACTTTAAATGTAAATAAATTAAACCATTTTAAGACTTTTCTAGAATTTGTTGTTGCATCTTTAAAAAGTTACTAAAAATATCCCTATTTCGAAAATAAAACTTCTTGGAATACGGACTGATAAATGGTATATATATATATTTTTAACAAAACATAAATTTTTGTACTAAAAACTAAATAATTTTGTTATGACTGAATATACTGACGGTATTTAGTACATATTCTTTGGTAAAGTTCTAAAAATAGCTAAATTTGTTTAAAAAAATTTTATCTCATTGATAAGATGTTTTTTTATACAGAATGGTATTAATTTTTTAAATATCTCAAATTCATACCCTTTTTTTAAGGAAATAACCTCCTTCTCCTGAATGGGTTAATGTTAATAAACACTCTAAATAAAAAACAGAAAAAAACGCATCCCTAACACGAAAACAACTAAAACACACATTTAAAACCGGAAGCTTAACAACGTATAAAGTGTGTGTTGATTCCTACACTAGCACAAAAAAAAACTAAATATAGCAATGTTAAACAATAATTTGTTGACCACTCGGAATACACTAAATTTTATGCATTTACACAATTTCACATGCCCTAGTATTTATTCTACGAGCAGAGTACTACTTGTAAAATGTAACAACTTTTAACACTCTACTCTAAACCAAACACACACACATTCACTCACTTACACATTCATACATTCACACAAGTGCCTATAATACTGGGATCTATATGAATGAATGTTATGTCCTTGTATAAACATTAAAACCACAGTCCTTTGTCATTTCTGACTTTTGTGTTGATTTTTTTTTTTAATTTTGTTTGTATTCTTCATGTTGTTGTAGACTACCTTTAGCCAGAGAGCACTTAAACTTCTAGTGTGCCTGGTGATTGTTATATATGAGTAATTCCAAGTCAAACCGAACGATTTTTATATCATGATTTTTGTTTGCCTTGAAATTTGGCAGACATATTCCTATTTTAAAAATATTTGAATCATTTTTTTTTGGAAACAATTTTATATATTTTTTAAATGAGTTATTAAAAGTTCAAAAAAACACGAAAATTTCACTACCAGTGCGCTGGGTTTAATGGTAGGATTTTGATAAAATTACTGATTCATCTAAAGGTCTTCGGTGGTCTTGTGTCAACTGTAGGTCATTGGACATAAATTTTTATAAACTTTTTAAGGATGGTAAAGTAGGGTTTAATGAGATTGGCAACGAGTTGCACAACATAACTGAGAAATTTAGAGATTTGAGAATCTGTTCATTGATTTTGAGCTCTCAAGGGGATTGGGTGCTTCACCGAAACGGAAGAAGTCCTCGGGAAGGTTAGAGGTTGGGGAAATTCCCTCAAGTATTTCACCAACTTCGCCCGGTGTTTCGTCTCCTTCTCTTGTTACCAGGACTTTGGGACCTTCCAGTGGCACCATCGTGGATCCCCCGCTTATTTCTGTAACGGCGGCTGGGGATCAAGCTGGTAATAGAGTAGCGGTAGTAGGTGGAACTATAAAGGTAGATGGTTTTGGGAATAATGCTGCTCCTGTTGATGGGGACCAGTGATGAGTAAGGAGACGTCCGGTGATAATGATACCAGCGGTCCTGTTGAAATGTGTGGATTAGTTGTTGTTGTTGATGTATTTGAAAACTAAAAGCCGATTTGAATGGTCAACTTTTTCTAAACGTATTTAAATGGTATTGTGTGTTGGAAATTTTTGAATATTTTTTATTTTAGTTTTCGTTTGTGTTTTTTACGACTTTCGACCCCCACCTAAAAATGAAAATATATATTACCTTCTGCACAAACTTCAACTAAATATATTCTGAAATTTTCAGAGTGGAAGAGCTCTGTATTTTTAAGTTTCTTTTTTACAAAAAATACCACAAAATTTTAATTAAATATTATTCATAAGTATATTCTACATTAACGGAAATTATAATTTTGGCTGCGTATTGTTATTATTTTTGTAAAATAATTATATATTACTCATACGTAATTTCGCGAATATTAAAAATAATAACTTTTTCTGAAGCCAGATAGATCAGTATTGCTAGATTATGCAAATTGTTAAAATTAATAACTATAACTTCAACAGTAATAGTTTTTTGTGCGTATGATTAATATTATTAACAATAGTTAAATATTTATCATACGCATTTGTGAAGTAAAGTAATGCGCTGCAATACCGGGAACAGAAACAAATTTCGCATAGGAAATATTGAATTGAAAGAGCTCACGTCATTTTCCTACCTGGGTAGCATTTTAACAAATACGGGTGGTTCCAGCAAGGATGTTGCGTATCGAATATCTAAAGCCAAACAAGCATTCGGTACCCTCCGGTCGATATGGAAATCGTCTACATTATCCAGGTACACTAAGATGAGTATCTTTACCTCCTGTGTCAAATCATGCGAGACGTGGAACACAACAGAACACAACAGAACACGAGATAAACACCCTACAAGTGTTTCTTAATCGATGTCTCCGAAGAATCCTAAAAGTTTTTTGGTTTAACACCCTATCCAATGTAGAATTTTGGAGACAAACAAACCAGCGGGCAATCCATATTGAAATAATGAATCGCAAATGGCGTTGGATTGGTCACACGCTGCGCAGACCTCCATGTGACGTTGCTAAAATCGCCATTGAGTGGAACCCACAGGGTAGGACGAGAAGAGTAGGCAGACCGTCTCACACATGGCGCCGTCAACTGAATATAGAAGTCATATCTACTGATCAAAGCTGGGGAGAAGTGAAGAGAATATCATTCAACCGGTCCGAATGGAATAAATTCGTTGTGGCCCTTTGTTCCCAATAGGAACCACAGGACATAATATATAATATATATTTGTAAATTTAGTTCTTTTCATATATTACTTTCATTTAGGTTTCAATAATATCAACGTTAGGGTCAATTAGTCAAATATTTGTTAAATGAGAATACGAATGTCTGCCAAAGTTCAAAGCAAGCAAAAATTGTCATGCAAAAAATCTTTCGGTTTGTCATGGAATGACTCACATATGTTAAAGTATGTTTTCCCATTGCTTGTTGCTTACTCGGTTTTATGTATAAACTTTGAGTGTGTCGTCTTCTTTTCGTTTACGGTTACTACTACACTGAAAGAATTTTTTTTCATGATATTAATGAAAGAATTTCATCATTTTTTTCGTAAATTCAATGAAGAATTTCATTATGAAATTATTTCAAATACTTAACATTTTTATTTTTTGATAAAATTTCATTATTTTTCATACAATTTGAACTTTAGTTTTAAGATTTAGTATGCAGCATATTTTATCAAGCGCTTCTATTAATTTTTTACTTCTTTCAAATTGGTTAAAAATGATATGAAGCGTGTTCTTTTGAATTCTAAATTTAAAGACACCTGCATATAAAAACATTAAAAATTATAGTTTTTCGGTACGTATGAATAATGTTACTAAAGAATAATTAAATATTAATCATATGTATTTTTAAAATTTTTTCTCTTTACACTTTCATCTACATATAAAGATCAATAAATATGTCTAAAACCAAATTTTCGAAAGTTATAATTAAAACTTGCGTATGATTAATAGTTCTATAAAATAATTACACATTACTCAAACGTATTCGCAAGAATAATAAAATTAAAGAGATTAATGACTTTCGCTGGCCACAATAACTATAACTTAAAAAATAATATTTTTTTCGGTACGTATGATTAACATTACTAAACAATAATTAAATGTTAGTCATACGTTTTTTCAACAATTTTTTCTCTTCATTTAAGGATCACTTTTTATCTTCATTTAAGGATCACTTTTTATCTTCATTTAAGGATCACTGATAATGTTTATAAGCAATTCTTCATTAGTTATAATGTTGGTTTAGTTTTAATGTATTTTTCAAAATATTCATGAAACTTTTTAATATTATATCATTTTATGAAACTATTTCATAATTTATTAGTTCTATGAAGATTTTCATTAATTTTACACACTTTTCCTAATCATATACTTTAATAAAGCCTGTTTCATAGATTCTTTGAAAAGTTCTAATGGACGAGTTTCATGGACAATTTTCATCCAAGTTATGAAGAAATTCATTACTGAAGTGTATATAATTCTCTCAGTGTACTAGTACAACAGCTACTACTTGTTGTGATTGATGTTTTATTGTTGTCATACATTTAACAGTAAACAAAACAACAACATTCTTTCATATCCAACAATATTTACAGCAACAAAATACCTGTAAATATATATTTTTGTCGTAGTATTGTACATATTTCTGCTTTAAATGTATGCATGTTTGAGTATGAGTTGTAATGTTTACAAAGTTTAATCGATGTCAAATCGAATTAGTTTGTGGTTAAAGTTGAAGTATGTATGTTTTTTTTAAGACTAAGAATTTGTTTAATAAAAGTTTGCTTTTTTTATTGTTGTATCAAAGGAAATGGTAAGGAAATAAAAAGTATGTTTTATGTAAAAATTTTAAGAAACAGCCTAAATGTAGGCAACATATTTTTCTAACAAAGTATTGGTACTAAAAATAGGGAATTAAAATTTACTTTAAAAGAAAAACTAGGTTTTTTTTAAATTAAATGCTAAATAAGTTAGTAGTTTAATAATGTTTATAACCAATTCTTCTGAAGTTTTAATTTTTGCTGCATATGATTGATATTTTTAAAAAATATTTACATATTCATACGTAATCTCACAAATATTAAAAATTAGTGACTTTTCCTGCCCATTTATTGAAGCGAGCTCAGGATTGCATGATGAATTTGTGAATTGCAAGAATTAATAACTCTTATAATTACGAAGGTAATAGTTTTTCGGTGCGTATGATTAATATTACTAAAAAATAGTTAAATTACTCATACGTATCTTGTAATTTTTTTTTCTTTACATATTTAGCTTTATTTAGGGATGAATAATAATGTTTAGAATCAATTGTTTGTTCATAAAGTCGCAGCTCTGTTGCTAGTAGAAATTTTAGTTTTATGTTTCCTTCAAATTGTCTTTTTTTCTGGGTTCAATTCTGTCAATCGGTGATTGATATTATTTAAAAAATAATTAATTATTACTCATACATTTTTTTTTTTAATTTTTTTTCCTTTTATATTTTCACTTTACTGCCAAACGGTAAAAAATCTATTATATTATTGTACTTCATTCTAAAGTTTTAGTTTTTTGAGCGTATGATTATTATTTTATAAAATAATTATTTATTACTCATACGCAAAGTTAATTTTTCCTCGAATTAAAATCTGCTAAATGATTAAGAAATTAATAGCATTTGTCTTTTAGACATCAGTTTGTTCTAAACTTAAAGTTTTCGCTTGCGTATGATTAATATTTTATAAAATTATTACATATTACTCATTCGCAATTACAATTTTTAGCTTTAAGTTGCCGTTATTTAGAACTAAAAAAATTTTTAAAACATCAGTTTCTTATAAAGTTATTGTTTTCGGAAGCGAATGAAAAATAATTTTTGTAGAAAACTCACATATTAAGGGAATGTTCTCTAATACCGCCAGTTCCGTAAAGTGGAAATTTCGTTTTTTTCGTGCTATTGCATGAATATGTTAGTAGTAATTACAGCCTTACTTTCTTTTTACTATCTTTACCAGTTTTAGCTGGTGCTATTACTATATTATTAATAGATCGAAATTTAAATACTTCATTTTTTGACCCTGCTGGAGGAGGAGATCCAATACTATTCAACTTTCATCGAGTTTAATTTACGCTATCACTATTCGACAATTATTCTGTTTTCACTAAAAACATAGAAATGCCAAGTTTGTATTAAAATACTACGTTTTCACTAAAAACATAGAAAACATATTAAAATACTAATGCATTTATAAAAGTTATAATGTCAGAGTTGCCATATGACAATTTAAATAAATGGTCAACATTTATCATAAAACTCACTGAAATTAATTACTGTTTAAGGTTTTCGTAGGATCTATCTTTTCGATATCAGTTTCTTTTGAAATAATAATTTTGGTTGCGTATGATAAATAATACCACAAAATAATTACATATTACTCATACGTTTTTTAATTTTTTTTTTTTTACTTTCCTTATTTTTCGTTCGATTTACAAGCTTTGAAAAACAAAAATGCTTGAAAAAATGGCAATAATTTTTAAGAAAAATTCAAGCATTCTTGATTAACTATTAATTTCTAAACTTTGCAAAACTTTGTAAAGGCCCACAATATTTATTGTGTATGTGTTTTTTTTGTAATTTTTGCTAAATTATGCTGAGTTATTGTTGAGTATTTAGATATTTTTATTTAAGCTTATATTAAAATCTTACCACCTTTTTTTTGGTTAAAAAATATTAAATCATTTCAATTTATTTTCAGCATATTTGTCATACATACCTGCAAAAAAAAAGAGAAAAAAAAATTGTCAAAATATATTTTTATATTTATAGTATATCATGCCTATCTTATATAATATTTATTTTACAAATTAAATCTATAAATTTTTATTTGCTCAAAAACAAAAAAACAAAAAACAAATTCAACAAAACCTTAAATACCGTTTGGTATGATTTTTATCTTAACACAATTAAAATATTATGGCCTTTTTTAACTCACACCGAAAAAAATGAAAAAAAACTTTTAACATTTCATTCATACATTCATTCATTCATTGAATGTGTGTGGTCGAATTATTTAAGAGGAGACATCAAACAATAAGATAACGTCCAAAAAAGTCATCAATCAAAATTTGTTGTATGGATATGAAAAAGTGTGAGTGTAATATTACATACATATGTAAAAGTAAATATGAATATTTATATGATACGGATTTGTAGTTATATCCGTATGTTTGGGAAATTGTATGTGTGTGTGTTTGTGTATTGAAAAAGGGTTCAAAACTTTTTTTTTTTTTTTTAATTCGTTGTTTGGTGGTTGTTTTTGTTGATCAAGGATAACAATAAAAATTAAATATATTTATTTATTTGTTTCGTTATGGTCAAGTTGTTACAAATATTTATACAAATTGATCAAAATTACTTAATATTTAATCGAATTACATACTTCGATTGAATGGTATGATATTTATTCTATATATTTTAATTTCCATTATAAAATATGATATGAATTGGTATAAAGATATACAAAATGAAAAACTTAAATATCATTTTTTCATACTCTAAAATTGTAGCTTTTCTGAAGGAAATGATACCCAGTAAAATTTTTTTGAAACGGATTACCTTGGAATCTTTTCTAGAACAGCTTCTTTTACCACCGGTTACATGGAACCGGTTCTAGAACAGGTTCCTGAGAGTCAAAAGGTAAGGTTTCACTGTCCCAGAACCAGTTCTATAACTGGTTAAAGAACCTGTTGCAAATAGGACAAACTCCATACAAAAAGAAACAGTTGCAGAACAGAAATTAGAACCTGTTACAATACAGTATAAGCTGTACTGCAACCAGTTATTTGGTTTTTACTATTTTACTGGGTAAGATAAGATTAAAAGAATATTTTCTGCAAAGAAAACAATTTCCTTAGAGAATATTCCTTTAATGGAATTTTCTAAATTTTTATTTATATAATGCGAATTTTCATTGTAATTTTGTAAATATAAATTGAATTTTGAATTAAAATGTTGGTTTTACTCATTAAGGACACTTCATATGTAGTTCCTTCCTCTAGAGGAATTGTTAGCAACCAAAGTTAAAAGTTTAACAGAATATAGATCCTAGATGTTTGAAGATATTTAAAAATTTTTTATTTTGTATATTTACAAATTTGTTTTTCTCTTTTTTTATTTGCAGGTATGTATGGTCATATGACATAAGTTTAAAATAAGTTGAAATGCTTGAAAATTTTGTAACCAAAAAAATTGGGGTAAGATATAAATATAAGCTTAAATGAAATTCAAAATAAAAGTCAATAGCTCAACACAATTTGAACACAATTCGCACACAATTATTTATCAAAAATTACAAAAATTACACATTTGAAAATAAATATTGTGGACCTTTACAATACGTAAAGTTTTGAAATCAATACGTAAGCAGGATAGTTTAAATTTTTTATAATAATATTCGCCATATTTTTTCGGTTGGGAAAATGTGAAATGTAAAACATTATTGTAAAGAAGCGTATGAGTAATATGTAATTCTTTTAATGAAATATTAACCATACGCTAACAATTATAAATGTGAAAGCAACTGATAGTTAAAAGATAATCCCACTAAGAACACATCATCAAACCAGTGGACTGTTTTCAAATAAACTTCGATTAAGAAGTTTTTATTATAGTTCTTTTTTCCTTAAAGCGCTCTCTAATAAAAATATTATCAACGAAAATTCAACTTTTGGCAGAACATAAATTCAAAACGGTTAAAGGCATTTAAAAAATTAGTATTATGTATATTTTTATGAACACTTCTTTATTAAAAAATATAAGAATTTAAAATTTTTTGAGTTAAGCGAATTTAAAGCGCCAAATCTTAATTTCAAAATATACGAAAAATTCAATTTTTCAAATTTTTTTTGAAAAAATATTGTGAATTTTGTTCATTTTTAAAATTGTCATATGGCAACCCCGCCGACATTATAATTTGTATAAGTGTGCTAGTATCTCATAAATACTCTTCATTATACGGAAAAAATTTTTCGACTTTGTGTGTTTTTACTAGAGTGATAGTTTTAAGAGCGTATACTTAATATTCTTCAATATACTAATATTTATAATGCTCATACGCAATTTTAATATTTTGCTTTAAGCTGTTATTTCAACTTAAAACTATAAAATGATTTTAAAACAAATACTATTAGACATTAGTTTCTTTTGTGTTATTAGTGTTGCTATAAAAAGATTGCATATTACTCATACGTAGTGTATTTAATTTTTTTACTTTTCACATTTTTAAACTAACTTATAAGATCAGTTATAATAAAAAGTATCAAGAATGTTTTTAAAAATGTTCCTGCTAAGATTTGAATAGCGATTGTAATCTCTTGACAGCGTATGATTAATCTTGTATAAAATATTACACATTACTCATACGCAATTATAGTCTTTTGATTTAAATTGTTGTAATTTTGATTAAGAAATCAGATATATTAACTTTTTATGGTTTCTTAAGATTTTGTGAGCAAATCTTTATTTAAAAATAAATAAAAAAAAAAATTTTTTTTTAAGTTAAAATTTTTTAAAATTTTTTTAAAATTGTCTTATTGACACTATAATTTTTATAAGTGTAGTATTATTTCAAATAAAACTACACATTATTTATGCTTTGAGTAGAAACGGAATTGATTTTTTATGAAAACTTCAGGTCCGATTTCAAAAATTATATACAATATATGAACTAATTGTTGTGTATGATTAATATAACAAAGAAAATTAATTGCATATTACTCATACGCATTCACTTTAATTTAAAAAAAATTTAATGTTTTCGAACGAGCTTTTTATAACAAAATTGCTAACTATAACATCTAAAAATATTTTATGAACACAAAGCAAAATTAAAATGAGTGGTCCCTTTCAAAAAATCGCCCTACGACTTAGCCCTGCCACCATTGACCCGGTCCTTCGTGTTACTTGGAACCCGTCCCTTTCGCCGTATGGCATTTTTGCTGAGATTTCACGTTTACAAGACTTGATTTTTATATTTTTTTTTTTTATTAAAAAATTATCGTTACATTTGATAAACATTTCATAAAAATAAATAAATCATGTTCAAGTCATTCACCCACTATTAAGTTATAGGTAATTGTTGATTAACAATGGGTACAAAAACTATGCGGAAAATTAAAAACAATTATAAAAGGAAGAAAAAAATGCTTAAAGGAACAAAAAAGATATAAATTTGATAAACAGTTCCACATCCATGTCCGGGGATTGGGGTTAAAAATTTACAAAAAGATTCTTAATTTTTAAAAATTCGCATGTCAGATTGTTCGAAGAAAAGTTGGTTAATTAAAAAATAGAATATTGACAACATCAGCAGCACGGTTAAAAGTAACTGCAATTGCTTTTTCAAGGTTATTAGTGCAAAATGTGAGACGTCATTCTCGCTTAACGCAAACCACGATAAAATCCAAGCCTCGGTTATCAGATGAAAATTAAATCGTATACAGTCATACAAGTGCGTGTTTATGATCATACATGAGTATAGCGGAACATATATGTCCATTAGGGTGGGGCGATGTGAACATCTTAATGGGCGCTTCGCGTTTCTGATTCTTGGGATTGTACTGAGCAAAAAAGTCCACTAGACCATACGTCTACGGTGAAAATCGATTAAGATTAAGATTTTTTTCCTTCCATACTAATCGCCCCACCCTAATGTCCATTTATAGTTCAATATCTGCTCATATATGGTCTCATATATTGAAATTTATGTTTGATATGACCAAATATGGCCATAAATGATTGTATATAACAATATACCCCAAATGTGTAATCCGAGCATATATGATCATATATAAAACCATATATGGTCATATTGACACCATATATGCCCTTATATGTCACTATATATTGACAGATATGATTAGCCATACCCATATATAAGCATATATGTGCATGTAAGACTATATATATATTCATATACGATGCCATTTTAAACTGATTTTTTTAAAGTTTTAAATTTATTTAAAAAAAAAATCCTCCTACTTTGTGATCACACTTTACAAGAAAAACTATACAGACATTCTCGTGTAAGTGACATCATGCAAGTTTGATCACATTACAATGATTGTAAATACATATCAACTATATTTTGTTATAAATAAACATGTATTTAAACAATATTTATTGAAAGAGTTTAAAAAGCAATTTAATGCTATTTAAATTGCTGACAACGACATCGGCGATGACGATGATGATGTACATGGAGGATGACGATGATTAAACGTACTCTACACTGAGAGAATTATTGATATAATCAATGAATTGCTCATTATATCTACGAAATCTCACTGCAATTCGTCCATTGAAATTTTTCATTAAATTAGCCAAACATCGTTTTGCTATTTGCGGACAACGAAGATTAGGGTGATGCCTATGAAACAATTGAATTGCCTATCATGGAAATGAGCAAACTTTTTAAAAAACAACAACAAAAAAATCTTACATGACAATATCATATTTGATTCTGGACTTTAGTTTGAACAATATTGTAACTAAATATATGAATTTTTCTTTTAGTTATTAAAAATTTCATACGCCTAATGAAAAAATTTCATTGAAAATAGTATTTTTAAATTTTTCATTCATTGTGTGAAGAAAACTTCATTAGTTTCGTGATAATAATTTCAAATTATGAAACTTTTTCATAAAGTTTAAAAAACTTTTCAATCACTGTGTGAAGAAAACTTCATTAGTTTAGTGAAACATTTCATTAAAACTTGTCCCGAAAAAATTCTTTCCGTGTACATGTTGTAAAAGTATTCAATAACAAATGCGTGCATTATAGAAAACAAAACTTGTTTTACATTTGAACGCATTTAAAACAACGCAGAGAAAAATCACAATGCGTTACAATTTATCATGTCAAGATGTAATTTTTAAGATAAGAAAATATGTGGTATATTAAACTACAATAGTATCAATTTTAAACAAGAGCTATTTCTCTGTTATAGCATATTTATACAGACAAAGAAAGTCTAGTTCTTTAGAATGAAAAAAAAAAAAAAAAATCTTTAAAAAAAAAATTTATATAGATTTGAATTTTATTTATGATTTATGTTATAGTTAATAGTTTATAAACGATTTTATGTTGTTAATAAAATTCTTAGTATATGTCATCTTTGATGTCACCACCATATCATCAATTATTGACACTTTAATATCACGTTTTTTCAATCATTTTTAAATATATTTTTTTTTATTCTTCAAGCATGATCAAAATATGATCATGTTTTTTAAGAGATTAAACGATAATACGTTAATAAAAAAAATTTGCATAACTAAATGTAAGAAATCAATGTAAAAATCATGTTTTAGCCAAAAGGGTTTTCAAAATTTGTATGCTATTAAAATAGAAAAAACTTTAAGAAGCTGAACATTTTTTTAAAGCATTTATAAAAAAAAAAAAAAAAAAAAAAAAAAAATCGTGAGTAATTTGTTTAATATGTTGCTGATATTACATATTGTTTAATATTAGTATTTAAAAGAAGTTTTTTTTCAGAGTTTAATCATTATATTTTTTTTTTAGTTTTTTTTTAATATTTTTTTTTTTAATTTTTTTTTTTAATAATTTTTTAATATTTTTTTTTAGTTTTTTTTTTTTTTTAAATATTTTTTTTTATTTTAAATTGTTGGTTTTTAAAGATTTTAACACCTGTGTGTTTATTTTTAAAGTTATTAATTATAATTTTGCAAATAATTTTTACTATTACGCATATATTTTTTATGTAAATTTTGTTAATTACTAGATATGCTACGCTAATTTGCCTTTTTTAAATATTTCTTAAAGATAAGAAAAAAAAAAAAAAAAAAAAAAAAAAGATTTGGTAGTTATTAGGGTATTCAATTTACTCGGGTTTGCTTTTGTTCGAGTAATCGAGTAACTCGATTTTGAGGTTTTTAATTTACTCGAGTAGGCAAGTAAGATTTTAAAATTGCTCGAATAACTCGAGTAACTCGAACAATTTTAATACTTTAATTTTATTTTCCAAAAACTCACATTTTTGTAAGTTTTTATATTTTATTAGTACTAATATAACATATATATACAAATTAACAAATTAATTAAAAATTTTAGTAAAAAGTATATCTAAAAGAGAAAAACATTTGCTAAGATCATTTATTATTGCGACAGTTTTGTCTCAGTACACTCAAAGCAAAAGCGTTATTATATCAATGAAATTCTTTATAAATATGTTGAAATCTTCATTGATTTTCTTTCAATATAACTGGTTCATAAATATGTATTAAACTGTTTTATAAAATATGTGTAAGGTAATCCGTTTTGTAATTTCACTCAGAAATTTGGCGTAGGACCGCTATGAATTTCCATATAGGGCTTCTAAAATTGGCTTGTTACAACGACATAAAAGGGACCAACAAAAAGTTTTTAGTAAATGACATTTAAAAATTCCTTTTTGAAAATATAGTATTTATATGTAGTTTCTTTAGATCAAATGACAACTAAATTAAAAAAAAAATAATGTTTGATCCCACTTTTAACCCTCAAATCCGCACCAATAATCTTAAACACCCCAGTCTTAGAACTTGTTTCTTTAAAAAATATCCAAGTTTCTTCGATATCGGAGTTTTTCGCATTAAGTTCTTCGTTTTTCGTAATATAATTTCTTTAACAGTGCTCACTTAATATAAAAATACACTTAACATTTAAATATTCACTATAACAGTCACATTATTTTATACAAAATATTAAAAAAATATAAAATAGTTCATATTTTAAATTACTCGAGTTACTCGATTAATCGACCAAAATTGTTCGAGTTATTCTTTACTCGAAATTGGCCACTTCGAATTACTCGAACAATTGTTCGACATCATTTCATCGATTAATCGAGTAACGGTTAACCGATTGAATACCCTAGTAGTTATACAGACAAAGCAAAATGTTAGCAAGTCGAAATCAAATTGCGATAACTTTTAAATAAATTAATTAAAGTATCTCCAATATCTGTTATTATTAAAAGCAATATATTGCTTGAATTTCATTTATAAAATTATGAAATTTAAAAGCTGAACAAAGAAGTTATAGCAGAAAATGTAACTCAACAAAAAAAAAAAAAAAAAAAAATTAAATAAAATTAAAAAAAAAATAAAAAAAATTAAATAAAAAAAAAAAAATTAAATAAAAAAAAACAAAAAAATTAAATAAAAAATAAAAAAAAATAAATAAAAAAATATAAATCGAAAAACTAGAATGAACCTAGCTAATAGGCTTGATTTGCGTTATTTTTAAAGTTCGTTAGAAATCAAGTTCGTATTCAATTTGCTTTATTTTTGAAGTTTGTTATAAATTAAAAATAACATTAAAATAATCTCGATATATATAAAAAATTAATAAAACTATTACAAAATACTACTTGAGCCAGAGTAAAAACTAAACATTTTTTATATAAAAAGAACACTTTTTGGTCTTCAAAGTTTAGTAACATCATGATGCTTGTTAGGAAAAGACCCTAGACATGTGTTTGATTACTAAGAAGACAAGAATGGAGCAAAAATGATTATTAATAGAGTTTTTGTTAAAGGCTCTAGCTTTACTAAAACTTCGGAATCTGATCTTTTGCCAGATCGAAATACTAGTATCAACCTAGCTAATATGTGTGATATGCTTTATTTTTGTAAATATGTATGCGGAGCTTGAAAGCTCATTATAAATAAAAAATAACATTAAAATAATCTCGATGTATATAAAAAAACTAAACTAATAAAACTGTAAAAGATATTACTTAAATATGTTTAATTTTATTTATTTTTTTTTTTGTAAATATACTGAGCTTGAAAGCTTGTTATAAATAAAAAATAACATTTAAATAATCTCGTATATAATCTCGTGTATATAAACACAAAAAACTAATAAAACTATAAAAAATATTACCTGAACCAGAGTAAAAACTAAATTTTTTTATGTAAATATAACATTTTGGTCCTCAAAGTTTAATAATGTCATGATGCTTGTTAGGAAAATACCCTAACCACGTGTTTGATTACTAAGAAGACAAGAATAGAGCAAAATTGATTATTAACTTTTATGTTAAAGCTCGGCCTATTTTGGAGGCTGTAGCTTTTCTAAAACTTCGGGGTTTTATGTTAAATCTCGGCCTATTCTGGAGTCTGTAGCTTTTCTAAAACTGCGGGTTCTGATGAGATCTATAGTCAGATCGAAATACTAGTATCAACCTAGCTAATATGTGTGATATGCTTTATTTTTGTAAATAGACGAAGGTTGAAAGCTCGTTTTAAATTAAATAAAAAAAAAAATTAAATAAAATAAAATTAAAAGAAAAATGTCCGCAGTTTGTTTTAAATCTATAACCCCAGCAAAACCTCGGTAATAGGTTGGTATTACGGAACATGTTACCTGGTAATAAGTTAAACTCCTTACCCTTGTATTATTTCTTGCAATAGATATTACCACCAAATTCACATGTTTAAATGTTGTTATGGTATAATTATAGTATAATTCGCTTCTACCTAAATTTTAATATAATTAATTTTTTACTACAAATTTTACAATTTTTAAATAATATTCGATTTAAAAATTAAAGATTAAAATAAAAAGTTTTTGATAACTCTTTACCTGCAAGTGGGAAGTAACATGTTACCGAGTAGTGTTGATAAATTCGGTTACTTTTCAATACTCGATACTACTCGAGATTTTTAATTTGGTTACTCGATACTTTTAACTGTTTTTTAAATTAAAAAAATTTTTTTTTTATTTTTTACAAAAATTTTATGAAAATGTTTACTTTTATTGAAAATTTAAATTTCAAAAATATATTTTTTAACTTTTGTACAAACTATTTAATGTTTTTTGTAGTTTTTCTGTCCAAAATACAATTCTGAAAATATTGAGTAGTTACTTTAAAGTATCGAGTACCCATAAAAAACAAGTACTCGATACCCACTACTCAATTTTTTACCAGCACTATAACCCTGCTAAGTAGTTACCTCGATGGACATGCTCTTGTTTAAGTATTATGGTTTGTAATAGAAAAATAACAGGTTACATCCTTATTACTGGTGTCCGACCGAACAGTTCGGCCAGAAAATGCATTTGGTCTGTATTCGGTATTTTACAGCATTATGGACAAATTTGGCAGATGGAAAAATGTTTATTGGGCTGATTAGATGCTATTTTAAGTGTCAAATTTGAAGAAAAGTCTGTAGTTAAGCAATGAATTCACTGTTCGGCCTCAGAAAGTTCGGCCAAATTGAAAATAGTTCGGCGGCCGAACTTTTAACTTTATAGCTAAACTTCGGCTTTTCTTTAAATTTTATACACAAAATCGAATTAAATCGGCTCAACAAACATGTTTCCAATACCAAAATTTGTCATCATTGCCTCTAGATATCAAAAAACCGACAAAATATAGTTTTTTGGACGAACTGTTCGGTCGGACACTACTTATTACAAAAAGTTTATTTTTTCACCCAAAATTTATAAACAAATTTTATGTCAAAATTTTTAGGTAAACATTTTTAAAATTTAATTTAATACCCAATATGAAGAAATCAAATTTTCAGAAACAAAAACTTTTTCCATTTATACTGAAAGTAATATGTATTTTGTAAGGTGTTAAGGGTAACAACAACCCTTGTTAAAATAATGGGTATTGTAATAGAAAAGTAACCAGTTACCGACCGTAATTTCTTATACCAAACTTATCACCGGGAAATAGAAATTTTTGCTGGGGCGTTTAAATAATAAGTTTATGATCTTACTTTTGGAGCCATATTATCTTTTAAATTCTAATTTTATATTTTTTATTTATTGCGATTTCTTTTAAACAAATTACATAAATTATATAAAATATCTCAAATATTATATCAAATATTATTATTTATCTCAGTATTAGCAGTAGTTCGAGTTTTTCCGATCCTAAAATGTCAAATGGTTAAAATATCAATTGCTTTAATCTTTTGGTCATTAATTTCTCCTAAAGTTCTAATTTTTAATTTCAAATTATCAATATTTAAAAAAGATCCAAGTCTGGGTTTTGATCACAATTCTAATAATCTTTTGTATCAAGTGTTTAAATCTTTTGCATATGAATTTCTTTTGAAACTATAATTTTTGTTGGTGTATGATTAATATTAATATAAAATAATTACATATTACTAATACGTAGTTTCTGTAGTTCTAAAAATTATTACTTTTTATATATTCCGACCGATTTATTCACACAGAGAAATAAAGTGCCTACCGTATTGAAAAGTGTAAATTAAGGGTAACAAATTATAAATTCAGTTAATAAAACGAAATTTACATTAGATTACTGAATATTTTTGGTATTGCAACTAAAATTCAGTGGAATTATCCGAAAGTAAAGTTGTGCCAACAGTCAAATTCGTAATAACCGAATTTGAGTCGTAGTAACCGAATTTCGGTTGGCAAATAGCTAAATTTGTATCTGTGTGTTCAAATCGCGATTTCAATCACACACAATATGTTTAACATCTCAAAACTGTTTAATTTTCAACAACGATATATTGTTATACTCAGGGAAGTTCTGCTTTAAAAATATTTAGTTGTTTGGGTTGTAATACAGTTTCTTTATTTTTAATGTTAATTGTAGAACAAATTAATTTTTTTACTAACCTTGTAAAGTTCATTTAAAAAAACAAACCACATCAACTGACTGTTTTATGATTTTGCATTTATTTTTTACATTCGTTTTTTGCTATTTAAAAAAATTAAAAAAATAAATGTTTGTTTATTTTTTACTAACATATGTAATTCATTTTTACTACAATTGTAGTTCATTTTTTGAACATTAAAAAACAAATGACAATGTTAGTTGAATTTACTGAAATGTAAGTCGTCCTTTCTTTAAGTGAAATTTCATTTCATTTGTTTTTAACTACATTTGCAGTGGTCTTTACCAACATAGTATTATAAGTGTAGAAATAATTCTTTAAATTATGAAAATTCGTCGATTAACAAACAAGTGCTGGCGAAAAATTTAGCTCGGGTTTAATTTTAATAAAAGGTCTTTACAAAATTAATATAAAATTGTTTGTAGTTTAATTTAAATAACAAATTTAACTTTACTTCGGTATAAAATATTTTATATTTATAAAATATAAATAATATATTATATTTTAAATTAATGACCCCCACGTTGGGCGCCATATAATATTTTCATATTTAAAGAAAATTTCAAGTTTTTGTCAAAATGTTTTTTTTTCTACCAACATTTTTCTTTGACTTTAAAAATGTTTAAACTAATATTTGTTTAACAGACAAAGTATTTATAGATAATCAGCATCAAACAAAATTTAACAAGAAAAATAAAAGCGTCAATGAAAAACTTAAGCAACTGTCAGGCTAAGTTTACTAATTGGCTAAATGATATACACTACCGACTTGACTGTTGCATTTTAAAAACCAAATACTTTGATGAAAATAATTATATATTTGGCATATGCAAAATAAAATTGATAAAAATTTTATGAAAAAAAAAAAAAAAAAAATATTACAAGTGATATGTTAAAATATACAATGATTAAAAATTTTTTAAATTATAATAATTAAAAGCAACAGTGGCTTAAGGCAAAAAATAAAAAAAGTGGCTTTAAAAACCAACCAGTAAACCATGGGAAAAGTAATATTGAATGAAGGCAGGAAGGGGAATATCTTCCAAACCAAAGATATCAAATATAGTCTAACAATCCAACCATTTCAATAATAATAATACACTCATAGTAATCCATTTATAAAGGGAAAAGTAATATGGAATGAAGGCAGGAAGGGGAATATCTTCCAAACCAAAGATATCAAATATAGTCCAACAATCCAACAATCCAACCATTTCAATAATAATTTTATAATACACTCATAATAATCCTTTTTTAAAAATATCATATTAAGTCAAACCAACGAACATTTCCGTAAAATTAACAAACTTTCGTTTATTTTACGATAGTTTTTTTTATTTGCAAAATTGTTTTGTATTTTTATACCTGGATTATTATCAGTGTAAAAATCCTATCTAATAGACACTTTTAAGTTAAACCATGTCATGGGAACGGGGAGTCAATTCAGGATTCAATTGACCTAAAAGTGACTGGTTAAAGAAGGACTTATCACAGGACTGTTATAATTTAATACTGAAGTGGGTTAAGCAGTGTCAATTGTTCTAAACTTACCAACTTACCTGTGACTGGTAAAGGGAGGACATACCACTTAACCAGTTGGCCAGAATTTTACCCATTGTAAGCTGTTTAGTTTTCGTTTATTATATACGACATGGCCCTTTTGCGACAGTCTTGTGGTATGCCCATCTTTGGTTAGTCCTGTGGCATGCCACTATGTGGTTTAAAGCAGGACAAATGACCCCCTCCACTGAAAAGCCAATGTTAAAGTTGCCAGTTGTTTACATAGGGTAGGGTTTAGCAGAGGACAGGTCTCTGGTCCTATTCCCCATAGGGTAAGGTTAGGCACGTAGCCAGGAAAATTTTTTGGGGAGGGAAATTAGAGTATTTTTGATTAACTTTTTTTTAAATTTTTTACATTTTTATATTAAAAAATTTGATTTTGGGGAAATAAATGTCCCATTTTTAGTTAGGTTTACTTCCCTTATTTTTTATCTTACAATCACTTAATGCATTTTTTAAAGTAAGTAATATTTAATGGCAATGGTATGTGTTGTCAAGTTGTTATAATTAATTTAAATATATTTAAATACATATAATGTATACAACTACATGACATTTACTTCAATAATGTAAATCATTTGATTGCAATAGACAGGTGAAGTAAGCGGTAAACAAATTAAGCTAAAATGGGCTGGTTTCTTGTTCAAAAAGGCATAATTATTTTTAATATTCATTACTTTTAAATTTTTTTTTTTTTATTAAAAATGCTATAATTTTACCAATTTTAAAATAAAAACTAAGCATTTTGAAGTTTTATTTTATTTTATTAATTAATAATCATATAATTACAAATTATATACTATTACCCTACCCGAGCAATAGCTACGATGGCCTTCGGCGCGTTGTAGCGAAAACAGACCAGTGCCTCTGGTGGGAATCGAACCCACGACCCCCGCACTGATAAGCCGGCACGCTACCAACTAGCCTACCGGGACACATTTTTAAGTTGATATGGGTCTTTATTGGACAATATCGGAACAAATAAACAAAATTTTGTCAAATTTGGCATAAGTATCTGATAGTTATTTTCTGAATTAATAAACCATTAAGTTAAGCACAAAATAAAAATATATGAGATCGTTGGAAAAGCTATATTCAGCATAATAAAGATCCAATTAAACTGTTTTTTTTTTTATGAAACACTGCTTCTATTTCATGTGATATTTTAATATTAATTTCAAAATTACTGCTAAAAATAGTTAAAAACAAGCTAAAAAAGCAATAAAATATAAAAAGGTAATTTTTTTTTGCCTGCGGTAAATAATTCAGCTAGTGTTATATAAATTCAGCAAATATTTTAGGGCAACCCAGCAAATCCACACATTTCCAAATAATAGGTAAAGTAATGTATCGCCATGCATTACAATACACCTTATTTCACTGATGAATTTTACTGACTCATTACCCAGTAAGGGATCAAGTAACTGGTTACTTATATGATTACCGGGCTTGGAAAAGTAATGTGTCTATAAATAGATTTTAATAAAGAAAAATACATAAAAAAGAAATTTGTAAAAACGTTTTTTATTAAATAAATAACGTGGTCGCGCTGGGATTCGAACCTGGGGTATCTGGTTGTTAGGCGAGAATTGTACCAACTGAGCTATCTTCACATATAATAATATGTTGCTTAAAATGTAAATGAATTGTCGTGCTTTGAGTTTTCGTTTGTGATGTTAAAAATATATACCTTACCCTCGTGATTACAAAAATTCATAAAGTAATGTGTCTTTAAATAGATTTTCCAAAAAAATATTACTATCACTTTACATTTATATTTCATACGTTATGTAATGGATTCATACCAAGCCTGGAGTCTCTGGTTGTTAGGCGAGAATTCTACCAACTGAGCTATCGTTACATATAATAATGGGCTGCTTAAAATGTAAACAAATTGTTGTGCTTCGAACTTTCGTTTGTGATGTTAAAAATATATATCTTACCCTCGTGATTACAAAAATTCATAAAGTAATGTGTCTATAAATAGATTTTCCAAAAAAATATTACTATCACTTCACATTTATATTTCATACGTTATGTAATGGATTTATACATTATGTAAGTCGTTATTTTATGATTTGAAATAATGTAAATGGTAATGCTGCACCATTACAAGGTAACAAATGATTGTTCAATTATTGGTAATCCATTTCTCTATGTTTCTTATTCAGCCAATTAAAAGGATATATAGCTATTGCAAATTGTATACAAAGCCTTAAAAACTCAATTAAGCTAGCTTAAGGTATATTCAGCTAAATATATTTCGCCAAAATTTAATTTCTACACAATAAAAATGCTAAAAGTTTTATTCAGCTATGACATTTAAAATTTTATTTTCAAAATATATATTAACATGTTTCAAAATTTAATTTTTTAAATTTGCAAACAAATTTAGCTGATTTTATTTTAATTTAGTAAATATTTTAGGACAATCATTTGCAAAATTAACATAATTCAATAAAAAATCATTAATTCAGCTAAGATTTTTAAAATTGTTATATATCTAATAAAAGGATATATAGCTATTTCAAATTGTATACAACGCCTTAAAAACTTCATTAAGCTAGATTGATGTGTATTTGGCCATAAATATTTGCAAAAATGTAATTTGCGCATAATTAGCATGGTAAAAATTATATTCAGCTATGACATTTTAATATTTATTTTAAAACTAATGTTAATGAAAGTAAAAACTAAGTTAAAAATGTTAAAAGTTTAAATTTTTGAATTTTTAGCCTTCGGAAACAAATTCAGCTAATTAAATTCAGCAAAAAAATACTAAATCTAATAATAAATTTTTTTTTAAATCTAATAATAACTGCTTAATTCAGCTTAACTTTTAAATCTTACTCGCTTAGTATGTATTCAGCTTAATAAAGTTCACAAAAATATAATTTTTACATAACAAAAATGAACAAAATTAAATTAAGCTGAATTATCATTTAATTCAGCTGGCATTACATTGTATTTTCTATTTGTAGAAATCAAAAATCAATTTAGTATTTCCACAAAAACAAAAATGTTTAAGCCCCAAGTATAATATCACAAATTTTAATATTAACTTGGCAAAGTTTAACACAAAAAATTGTTTTCTGCTTATTTCCGCTTTTCAATAAAGTTCAGACAAATTTGACTCAATTTAGTTTACGTAAATACCAATTCAGCTGATTTTCTTATGTTAGAAAACTACGTAAGCGTCATCTATCGAATATACAAAGAATATATCATAGATGTGGCATCACTTACAACATATGGGAAAACAGTGGACATTAGAGTGAGGTAAGTTTCTAAAAATAGAACTGTTGTGCTGTGTTGGAGTTGTACTTCTGAGATTATGTATGCAAGAACAAAAAACACCGTGTATTGAATAAAACTAGTTTTAATCACAACCAAACTCGACATGACGATAGATCAGTGCGCTAAAGCGCTCTGTCTAACGTGTAGTGTTATTGCACAGTGATTGCACAGAAAAATTTCATATATACGCAATCAAACAAATAAAACAATACCAGAAACTGCGCAGTCTGATTCAGAAAATTGAAAATTTACAATGTAGTTATGATTTTTAGAAAATACACTCATTCTTCTCTACCACGCCTTTCACAATATTCTAAATTTGATTTCAATTGGCCCAGCAAAAACATTATTTTTTAACATTTTTGGAAAACTTTGAATGCATTTAAAATTAATTTCAGCTAATACTTAATGAATTCTGCTAAATATTTCTGATATAAGGTAGTTTTTGTTTTGGAAATTTTATCAATTCAGCTAGCTTAATACTGTGTTTTTACTTTAAAAACATAATTTAGTTTACATTATTTTAATGTAAACCATATATTATACAAACATTTTATAAAAATTTATATTCAGCTACATTAATACTAATTCAGCTGACGTAAAATTTTGTTTCCTGCAGCCGAAACACAATTCAGCTAACTTTATAGTTCTTTTTCGTTGTTGGAAACTTGTATGTTTGGTATTTAAACTATATACAGCTATAAAAAAATCCAGATAAAGCATTAAAAAATGTATACAGTGCTTGACTTGTATTTAGCAACATAAATAAAAAGTAGGATGGCTTGCAACTTAGTTTTGCTTTAAAAACACAATTCAGCTGACTTTTATTTCATAAAATCAATAAATAAATAGAAATTGATAGGAAATTATACTTTAGAATAGTATTCAGCTAAGTCAAGACTAATTCAGCAAGCTAAAAATTGCATGCAGTGTATTTTAAAAGTAAATTATTCAGCTTAGCAAATGTTTTTTATAAAACAAATTGTGTAAAAAAGAAACAAATTATAAATTCCTTAAAAAATATATTCAGCTGAATAACTATTTCCCCTATGATTTCGTGTATTTTAACGCCTTTTCAGTCCCTTTCATTTTATTCTGAGTGTTAAATTGTCATTTTATTCTGAGTGTTAAATTCTGTATGACTGCACCTAAAAGCATATGCCAATAATTTGTCTCCAAATCATATTGAGAACATAGAAAAAAAAAAATAAAGTGATCAAGTACACTTGTCATGTCGTGACATGCTTATTGTTTTCAATGCAATTCTATAACATTTTAGAATAAAATTATTAATAGATTACAAGAATTTCAATTTCATATTTAAAACTAATTAAATTCAATATTATGACACCCGTTAATCAGTGGGGAGTTAATTGACCTACTAGCTGTTTAAGTTTATAAGCTAGCAGCCGCCTTTTAGTATAAGAAAACATTTTTAAGATCAATTGAGTATGAACGCACAAAAATGTGGTAAAAAATACGGCCAATTGCAAATCATGAAATATAAAATCAGCGGCAACTGGAAAAAATGCATTTAATTATTTTACTACAGAAGACAAAAAAAAAAAACTTATTAATTCCGAAGCTTAATGGTTTAAATGTAGCTGGTATTGTTGGTTGGCGTGTGTTGAATGTACGACTGACTGTTTGTGCAACTATTAGTCTATACATGTAGCGGTCAACATTGTGGTATGCCAAAATATGCGTCACATGATTACTTGTGATATATGTGGCATATATAAATATGAAAATGCATAATCTTTGATATAAACACACACACATATTGGAATATTTAATGAAAATAAAAGTTAATCGTAATAAAAACAGTGGGCTAAAATGATGGAAAATTGTAAACAGCTAAGTAATTAGAAAATAAATACGTTTAAATCATTAAAAATTTCATTAAAAATATAATTCAGCTAATATTTTAAGTAATTATTTAGAAATTTTAATCAAATTCTATGGAATTCACTCTTATTATTGAGTATTTTAAGCAATTCAGCTTGAAAGACTAACTCTAAAATTAAAATAAAAGCTATACAAAATGAATTCAGCTCTTAAAAAATCTAATCTATTAAATTCAGCAAAAGTTATGTAGTGGTTTATACAAAAAAATAAAATAATGCGCTTGAGAACATTAAGAGATCAATTCAGCTAAACATTTTATGGAACACGATAATTTATTGTTCGGAAATATTTAATAAAATGCAATTCAGCTAGACTTTTTTGAATTTAGGAAAAGCTCTAAATCCACATCTTAAAAAATTATTGAAAACAAAAGTCAAACTTTATATAATTAATGCAAAAACAGTATTCAGCTGCACAAATAACTATTCAGCTGCATAAATAACTTTTCAACTGCATAATTCAGCTATTCAGCTACTATAACTCTGAACTATGTTCTTCTAAAAACCAATCCAACCATTTATGAAATAGTATTAGTCAATTTTTAACGTTTTTGGTGTTATAAGCTAATTCAGCAAGTTTTTATGTAGCTTAAACTTGCTTAAATATTCATATTACTAGCTGAATATATTTATAACTACGTTTTAAACGATATTCAGCTTATACGTAACATTATTTCTCATTAAAAATATGAAATGATTCCATTTGATTTTTAACTTTACCCACTGTTTTATAATTTTGTAATTGCCTGTCTATAGTTAAATAAAAACTGACAACAATATAGGCTTTTTTATTATGTCGTACATATGTTGTATTACATATAAATGAATTATTACACAAAAATCATAATGTTTATGAAAAATTTTTAAACAATAGCAACAACATTTAAACAATCTGAAAATGTATGATGATTTGATAGACAGTTGTATTACTTGATAAGATGTTTTAATCATTTATACTTTTGTTTGCATATTTAAACAAACAAAAAAATGTAACAACTTGCTTTATATGAAAGTTGATAAATTTGTTTATAAATATTTATATTTAACAAGTAATTTGTAAAGTAATTCAATATTAATTTTATTAATTTATTTATTAACTGAATTAATTGTGGTATTGATAACAAATGACAAATTGATTGACTGTATCTTAAACTTGTTTTTATAAAAGATTTGAGTTGCATTTAAATTAATTGAATTACAAAAAAAAATATGCTAAAATGCAATATGTTGCAATTCAGCAAAAATAATTTTGTATTCAGCTGACTACTTTTATTGAAATTAATGTATTTGCAGTGAACTGATTATGTTTCGTATTAGCTGAAGAAGAATCACCATTTTTGAAATATTTCTTACTTCTGTTTTAATTAATAAACATTGCACGGTTTTGTGTTTAACAAAAAGCATATGATCTTAAACTTGAATAATCTTGCTCACATCATAATTTCTTACAATCGTTCATATAAAATTATATTATTGTATATAATAAAAAATATCTTTATATCAAATAAAAAAACATAAATACTTAGTTTTATATCAGCTGAATGAATTTTAGTTTAGCTGAATCAGATAAAACAAGGAGTATTTACATGTTTCACTTATTTGAACAGTAGCTGAAGGCATTTTTAATATGCAGAAATTGTTTAGGCTAAGCTGAACTTATGAAAGTATTATTAAAAACCGTTGATATTACTTTGTGTGTCAGCTGAATTAGCCAAAAGTTATACTAGATCTTGTAAGACTTTATAAATTCAAGCACAGTAATTTTGTATTGTCGCTGAATGTTATTTAGTTTTGCTGAATAATTTTAAAAAGCAATATTTTACATCTTTGTATTTATTGCAACAGTATATATTTTTTCTAAATGAGTTTTTGTTAAGCTGAATTTGAAAACCAAAAACTAATTGACTATTTCTAAATTTATTCATAATGAAATATATATTTTAAAAAAAGTCTGACATAATTGATGTCAGTTTGTTTTTTTAATAATGTTTATTTAAATAATAAACATGATTTCTTGCCTTTTACAAAAAGTTTTAGCTGAATAGGAAAAAATTAATACCCCAACAATGGTCATAGCGTTATTAACGAATTGGATTACATTTACTATGTATTATCACTGTTTGACATAAGCTTAATAAGTAGCACATAAACAGAATTTCTAAATTCACTCCTTTTTACAAAAAGTTTTAGCTGAATAGCAAAAATTAATACCCCAACAAATGGTCATAGCGTTATTAACGAATTGGGTTACATTTACTATGTATTATCACTGTTTGACATTAGCTTAATACATGTAAGCATTGCTTAATTAGGCAAACACATTTATTTTATACTTCAAACATTGGCAAAATGTGGTTTCACATAGCTGAATAATTAATAAATCAACTGACTTTAAAAAATCTGTAAATATTCTTTTCAAAGTAAAATAGATCGTGCGAAAATTAAAAGATGCCACAAAAGCCAGCTGAATTACATATTTAAACTGTTTTAATATACTGCTAGCAGTAATTTGTGTTGGTTGAATATGCTTTAAAAACAGCTGTATTAGGGATAAGTAGCACATAAACAGAATTTCTCAATTCACTCCTTTTTACAAGTTTTAGCTGAATAGCAAAAATTAATACTCCAACAAATGGTCATAGGTGTTTTTACAAATTGGGTTACATTTACTATGTATTATCACTGTTTGACATTGGCTTAATACATGTAAGCATAGCTTAATTAGGCAAACACATTTATTTTATACTTCAAACATTGGCAAAATGTGGTTTCACATAGCTGAATTCTTATCAAATCAACTGACTTTAAAAAAAAATCTGTAAATAAAGGATAATAGATTGTTCAAAAATTAAAAGATGTCACAAAAGCTAGCTGAATTACATATTTAAACTGTTTTTAATACACTGCTAGCATTACTTTATGTGTTTTAAAGCAGTACTTTATGTGTTTTAAAGCAGCTGTATTAGGGATAATTATCACTTAAACAGAATTTCTATAAACTGTTAAAAAAATTACAGGCATTCACCATATGAACATATTTTAAATCAAGCTAAGTATATTTATTGCGGCTGAATTAATGAAAAAAATGTGTCAATCAACTGAATTTAGTTTATTGGTATATGTTTACTACACTTGTCAAACTTTTTATGTAAAGCAAAAAAAAAAAAAAATATTTTTAAAGTTTATCAGTAAAATGAACAAAAAAAAAAATCATTTAAATTGGCAAAATAACACATTTTACTGCTAAAAAATAAAATCAAGTAGTTATTTTGCTTGCTGAACATATTCTATTGTAGCTGAATTAAACCAAAATTCTTTTCAAACATGTAATATATGAATTTTAATCCACTAAATCTATACATCTTTGCACATTTGCTTGCTGAATATATTTTATTGCAGCTGAATTAGAGAAAAATTGTATTAAAACATATATTATATGACTTTTTAAACAATAAATCCATATATTTTTATCAAATCTGCTATATAAAGTATTATTTTGCTTGCTGAACATATTCTATTGTAGCTGAATTAGATAAATTTTTTTTTCAAACATGTAATATATGAATTTTAAACCACTAAATCTATACATGTTTGCACATTTGCTTGCTGAATATATTTATTGCAGCTGAATTAGAGAAAAATTGTATTAAAACATATATTATATGCCTTTTTAAACAATAAATCCATATATTTTTATCAAATCTGCTAGCTGAATATATATTATTGCAGCTGAATTAAATAAAAATTGTAAAAAAAAACGATATATTATATCACTTTTAACCCAATAATCACGTATATTTTTACACATCTGCACATATTTACTTGGAATATATTTGCTCTGTATTATAAGTATTTAGGTTCAGCTTAATAAAATTTTATTTAGATGAATCCACACTAAAATTATTTTATTGAAAACTAGCACAACTTTAAGCTAGCTGAATATGTTTTCTATAGCTGAATTGAGAAAAAGATTTATTTTTACAAATCTGCTTGCTGAATAACTTGTTGCAGCGAAATTAAATACAAATTGTAACAAAACATATATTATATCACTTTTTAACCAATTCTCCCACATATTTTACACATCTGCTTGTTTAAGCTAAATATTTAGATGGAATATATTTTCTCTGTATTATATGTGTTTATGTTTAGCTGAATTAAGTTTTGCTTAGCTGAATCCATACTTAAATTATTTTATCGAAAATTAGCACAACTTTAAGCTAACTGAATATATTTTCTATAGCCGAATTGAGAAAAAGATGTATTTTACAAATCTGCTTGCTGAATAACTCTTGTTGCAGCGGAATTAAATAAAAATTGTAACAAAACATATATTATATCACTTTTTAATCCAATAAACACATATATTTTTACACATCTGCTTGTTTAAGCTAAATATTTACTTGGAATATATTTTCTCTGTATTATATGTGATTATGTTTAGCTGAATTAAGTTTTGCTTAGCTGAATCCACACTTAAATTATTTTATTGAAAATTAGCACAACTTTCAGCTAGCTGAATATGTTTTCTGCTTTAAATTGAGAAAAAATATATTAGAAGAGATAAAAAATGACCAATCATTTGAAATATATTTAGATTAGCTAGCTGAATGTAATTTGGACTTGCTAAATATATACTTCAATCATATAAAGTATTTTAGCTGAATTTAATATTAAGTAGCTAAGTTGTACTGCAATCATATTAAACTGTTTATGTTCTTAAAATTGCGACTAAAAATTCCTAAATAAAACATTTTAAAGAGCTGAATATATTTTATTATAATTTAATTATAAAAAAAAATGTATACTAAAACAATTTGTTAAGGCTTATTAACAAATTTTTCACACATTTTGTTTTATATCAATGTAATTTTCTTTAGCATATTAATAGGAAATTTGACACTTTATTGATAACAAATTTTTTAAAAGCTGCATTAAGAACCTTCCCCTTAGGTTAAAAATTAGTAATAAGATAAATGGAAAATGTTTTGCAAAAAAAAAAAAAAAAAAAAAAAAAAAAAAAATACTTTAAAGAATTGGCATTCCAAACATTTTAATGTTATGCATTAGCAAAAATAAACATGTTTGTTAGCAAGCAAAAAAAGAATTCTGTTATTTTTTTTAAAAAAAGGGGCACGAAATTATATTATTTTCTTTGTTGATAAGGTGTCACTAAGATGTTTAAAAAGTTTCTTATTCTATGCTAAAAAAAAGACTGTATGGGTTGTGCTGGGTTGATTAAATACGTGACTTAATCGCAACATGTTTATGTTTATGCAACTACAGTTTTAGAACTATAGTCATACAAAACAGATCCAGCCATTCAGCTGATTATAAACATTGCATAGAAAATGACATTACAATTTTCTTATTGTTAAGAACTTTTATAGTTATGCTGCTTTAAAGGATTATTTGAAGCTATTTTTATTTAAGGATTTTTTTTTTTTGTATTTATAGACTATTTTTTATAATTTTTTTTTTTATTATTATTATTTATAAAAATAATTATAATATATATTTTTAATTTTCTATATTTGTTTGCTGTTAGAAATTGTATTTATTTAACATTGTTGTACAATACACAGTATTTGTTCTTGGTATACAATTTCCTTGACAATGAGTAGCGATTTTATTGTATTATTTTTCTCTACTCTAGATTTTCCTTAACATACAATGTGTTGATTTTTAAACCTTTTTTTCCTCCTATTTTGCTGCTATTTTTTCTGTTGTTATAGCTGTAGTCGACTTAAAAATTCGAAATGTAATCAAGTTTATTTTTGTTTGTATGTTGGCTATAATATTACCTGGCTGAATTTGTGATTATATATATATATATATATATTTTTTAAGAAAATTGTTTTCTTTTCAGGCTTTATATTAGAAAAAAAATAACTTAATACCTTAATACCGGCATATGTTAAAGTTTACATAACTTAAAGAGGTAAAAAAAAAGTTAAAAAACTTAAATCAAAATTTTTTTTTAGAAGTTTTCACTACCAAATTAAATCCCTTACAAACTATAAAACGTGTAAAAATTTTGAAAAATAACCGCCAAAACAATTTTTTTTTTTTGTATCAGCAAAGTATTATATTTCTATTGAAACTAAGTGAAGATTTTTTTTGTATCAAGTTCGTTGTAGAAAAAAAAATTAATGTCAAAGTAAACTAGCTAGAGTATACAATATAAAAACATACTTCAAATAATTTATACTCTATTAACATGTCAAGAGTTTGTGGCGGCTTCTAAGAGAGAGTCTCAGCAACATGATTTATATTACATTAAAGTCTCATTTTGAAAATTTAAAGCCAAAGCAGACAATTTCTGCCAAAAATATCTATCTCATCTGTCTGTCTTTTTTTTTTTTTTTTTTTTTTTTTTTTTTTTTTTTTTTTTTGTGTATGTTAGGGAAAATCTGATTCCTCTAATTGTATCTATGTGGATTTTGCAGTTTTTTGCATTTATAGGCTTTGTAAAGTTTAACACCTACAGTTGAGTTGTTTTTCTACATATATACATATATAGATTTTTTTTTTCTCACAGTAGTTGGTGTCATATTATCCAAGAGTAATATAGAGTTTATAAAAAAAAAGTTAGAAAAAAAAACTGATCATAAAGATGATGGTAAACATGAAAAAAGTATTAATATCACAACACATGTCGTTAAAAATAGACGTACGAACAGAAAGAAAGTTAAATGCCATAATTACGAGTTCATCATTGAACTTTTTTCATTTGAAATCAAAGGTTTTTAAAGTTTAATCTCGAAATTATATAAAGGGTCCGCCATCTAACGTTTTTTTTTTTCAACTAGTGCTTATTTTCGTGAATGGTAACACTTAGCTCATGTCTGATTTGACAGATAATTAGTTTTATCCTTGCGCTGAACGGAGCATCGTCGGAATGTGGGTTGTGTGACTTTGTTCTATAGATATTACCATGGGAAGTGTTCTGCTGAGATAAGCCGACTCATCCCGAGGGACCGGGTCTCTGTTCGTACTACCCGCTTGTCAAGTAGATCTCATCCGTTTGTTGTCTATAGCCCGGCAAATCGCACAACGCATTACAGAGAAAACTCGTTTTTCAGTCGCACTAGCCGTATGTGGAATTGTCTCCCTGCGGAAGTCTTCCCTGCAAATTACAATTTAGAAAAATTCAAGTCAAATGTCCACAAACACTACTCCCTCTTTCCTCCTCCCCATAACCTATTTTCCTGATATCAACACAATGCAATGCATTAGTAGGGGCATCCCATGAGTGTTGGTTCAACATAAAAAAAAAAAAAAAAAATATGATCCACATTTTTTTTTTTTTAAAGAGATGCAACACTCAGGAAATTCTTCCTATTAGTTAATGTGTTGCTTTCTTTGGAAAGGGGATAGTGGAGAGATGAAAGGTGGTGAAAGATGAAGGGCTTCAAACATGGCAACACTGTTATTGCCCGAGATGATAAGTCTTAGAATAGTTTTTGGTCGCCACCTGATGTAAAGTTGGCGAATTATTGAAGCTTTTGTTTCATAGCCCTGATTCATTATTTTACTTCGGTGGGGTTAAGTGCTATGGGAACACCGAAGGTGGGTGCAGCGATACATATAAGTGATAGAAAAACTCATACATAGTATTTTTCTAAATTGATGTTGTCGTCACCGGGAATCGAACCTGGGACCATCTGTGTAACAGTCCAACGCGCTAACCATTACACCACAACGTTATCTTGTGAAAAAAGTGAAAGAAACTGGCATCCTCATCGATAAACCAAAGCGTGAAAAGCCAAAAACAGTGCGTACACCCGAGAATATTGCTGCTGTGGCAGAAAGTGTGCGTGAAGCGCCATCAACATCAATTCACCGTCGTTCTCACAATTGAACATTTCGGAGACATCATTGAGACGAATTTTGCATAAAGACCTTGGTATGACGCCATACAAAGTCCAATTGGTTCAGGAGTTCAAAAAAAAAAGTTATTTGGCGGACCCTTTATAAAATTTGTAGCAAAAGAAAAAAAAATTTCAATTAAATGTAATTCAGCTGATAAAAATATTAAATTCAGCTAATTTTTATTTTATGAAAAATTGTTTAAGAACAATTCAGCTAGGAAAAATTATATTAAATAATAATTCAGCATCAATATTTCAGCAAACGTTTATAATATGTAGCGTTTTTTGTTTAAAAGGAAATTCAGCTAAGAAAAACTCAAATTCATCTAGTTTTTTTTTTATCAAATCAACACTAACATTTTAGCAAAATTTTATAATATTCTGCAATTTTTAATTTTTAATGTTGTTAGAAAAATGTGTGAAAGCAATTCAGCTAATGAATGTGAAATTCAGATATGTTTTATATAATTCAGCTTTAATATTATAGAAAATGTTTTTAATATTCAGCAGTTCTTGATTCTTAGGTTTTTAGAAAAATATTTGTAAGCAATTCAGTTAAGAAAAAGCTTAATTCAGCCAGCTTTTATTTAATTCAGCATTCAAATCTTAACAAATTTTTATAATATGCAACAGAAAATAGTTGTAAAGTTTTTGTCAAAATAATGGAAATTTCCTTTTATATAATTCAGTACTAATATTATAGAAAATGTTTTTAATATTCAGCAGTTGTTGATTTTTAAGGTTGTTGGAAATATATGCAAGCAATCCAGCTAAGAAAAGTTTTAATTCAGATAGCTTTTATTTAATTCAGCATTAAAATTTTAACAAATTTTTTTAATATGCAACAGAAAATATTTGTAAAATTTTTGTCAAAATAATGGAAATTGCCTATTAAAACAATTTTAAATTTAGAATTTTTTTTTATAATGTTCAGCAATTATTAAATTTTAGGGTTGTTAAAAAATGCTTTACAGCATAAAAGCAAATAAAATCTAAATTCAGATAGTGTTAATATAATTCAGCATCTAAATTTAAAATTTTCACATTAAAAAAGTGCTTAAAAAGCAATTCAGCTAAAACAATCAAATATATATAGTATTTGTATAAATCATTATTAACATTTCAGCAAATTTTTATAAAACTCAGCAATTTTATTTTTTTTATTTTTATTTTATTTTCTGTTAAATGTTTGAAAGCCATGTAGCTAAGAGAAACTAAAATTCTGATAGTTTTTATTAAATTCAGCTACAACATTTCAGCAATTTTTTTAATTTTTAGATTGTTAAAAAGTATTCTAAAGCAAACTAGCTAAGAAAAATCAAAATTCAGATGGTTTTAATGTACTCGTAGTTCAACGTCAGAATTTCAGCAAATACACTCACAATATTTTGTCCGTAAAGACTACTGAATATACACATTAAATCAACTGAAAATCAGTTAAAAACAGGACTACTTACTTTTCGTTTAAAACAATTGTATTTTTTAGTTAATTTTCAACTGTTGAAAAATTAACTGACAAAATCCATAAAAACAATAGATTGTTTTCGTTTATTTCAATACTCAATATAATATAACAACTTTTTGTTTTGAATAGAAAATTTTAACTGAATATTTTAACTATTACGGAAAGTCGGTTTTTTTGTTTATTTTTTTTGTTGAATAACAGACAGAACGTTAAAAAATATATTTCTTTGTAAATTTAACTGTATATTCCATTGAAACCAACTTTACCGATTAAACTTTTAAATAACTGTTGATTTTTTATGGAAAAGTTCTTGTGAGTGTATTTATAATATGAGCTATGTTTGAATTTTAAGGTTGTTAAATAAGTGGCATCAAGCAATTTAGCTTACAATTCAGCTAACTTTATTGCTTTAAAACATTTTTAAAAATACAATTCAGCTACTTTTATTGCTATTCAGCAAAAATATTTTTAGCGCAGTAAAAAAATATTGTTGTCATTGCTTCCAGACTATTAAAATTTTGTATCATTTGTTAAAATTATTGCCAATGATAATTCAGCTACGGCATACTAGAAACTTTTGTATGTTTCTACGTAACTTTTTTACTTACATATTTGAAAAAAAAACCTTACTAATATATCGCAAAATTTAAAAGTCATAGTCAGGAAATAAAAATTAAAGAGAGGAAGTTATTCGGTGAGCCACCAAAATTTTCTAATATCTATGTTTGGAATCATATTTTTGTCTCCTGAGTAAACACTAGTGTAAGTAGGTTGCTTAGAACAGCTTTAACAATAACTTCAAAAATCAATGAAGCCACAAAAATACAATTCAGCTAATGTTTATATAATTGAGCAAATCTAATATACTTAAAACCTTTAAGAAAAAATATCTTCTTATTGAGTTTAACACCAATTTAAAAATTGAGTTTGAAGGCAATTCAGCTAAAAAAGTATAACACCAAAGCTGCAAATTCAGCTAAATTAAATGTGTATTAATCAGGCATCTTAATGATTTTTAATTTATCATAAATTGATAATAAAGACAATTTCGTTAATAAACAATCGAGTTTCGTTTAAAACATGGAATGAAGCAAATTTGAATAAAAAAAATATTTTTATTGGCGCATATCCAAAAATAAAAATTATAAAAAATAAGTTTTGCAGATAAAAGTATAGTTCAGAGTAACTAAAATCATTTTAAACCAGCTAGTGTGTATTTGTTACTTTTGAACAACAAATTATGATTTTTTTTTAACAATTCTAATTATCAAGAAGATATATAGTATCGTCTTAAAATCAATTAAGTATTTTAAAGACAGGTAATTTTTATAATGTATCGGAACATCTTTAAATAAATAAAGTTTTTAACGAACTCAATTCAACGCATAAAAATATAATTCAGCTAAACTAAAATCATATTAAATTTAAATTATTATCCACAAAATATTTCATTTTTAAATATGTTTAATTTTCTTCGATCTTCTTTTATTATATATGATTCTTCTTCGAGCTTAAGATCTTTTGTTAAAACGATTGTAAATTATTAATTTCCAATATTTCGTCTCCACATTGGGAGACTTCTTCAGGGAAATTTATTTTAATTTAATTTTTATCAATTTTAAAATTTTTTAAATAACAAATTTATTTTCCCGCCTTTTTTAAAATTTGTTATTTAAAAAATTTTAAAATTGATAAAAATTAAATTAAAATAAATTTCCCTGAAGAAGTCTCCCAATGTGGAGACGAAATATTGGAAATTAATAATTTACAATCGTTTTAACAAAAGATCTTAAGCTCGAAGAAGAATCATATATTTCATTTTTATTTAAATATTCCAATTATTTTAATAATCCAATCAATTCAGCCTAATGTGTTTACAATTCAGCAAATATTTTTAAATTGTCTTTTATGTCGAACTTGATAAGAAGATCTATTCAGCTGCAATTCAGCTATGGAAAAGTCATTAAAAAATCTGTTATTTGTATATTTAAAAAAATATATTTATTTAATAACATGAAGAATTTTTAAATTTTATTTAATGTGTCTTTCTTTAATACATTTCGCATGAGGTCAAAAAAAGTGTTTTAAATGGTTTAGCACAACCCTTTTGATGACTTTGCCTATCAAAAAAATTAAAACAGTTTCAAACTAAATCAATTCAGCTCATGAAAATACAATTCAGCTGAACCAAAATCATATTATTTTATAAAAAGAATAAATTAACTTGAAATTTGTTCAGTTGATTTTTATAAAATCAATTTATCATTTTATAATATTAATTCAGCAACGGATTTTTAGGTTTAGAATTTACAAAAAATTATAAAGTATTCAGAAAAATGAATTCAGCTGATGATTATGTAATTCAGCTGAACAAATCTCACTCTAGAATCATATTTTTATACACTAAAGTTAAAACTTGCCTTTTTAATAACTTTTCTTTGTTTTTATATTACATTTTTTCTAATTCCTATCGATTTTGTTGTTGTTACCATAACTTTAGTCATCTTCTATTCATTCATATGATGACTTAATGTTTGTTTAAACTAATTGTTTGCAATAATCAAGATTTTTATACGAAAATTCCATTGATTACTACTAGTACCCATATGAAGAAGGGTGTGTTTGCTATGCATTTAATTAAAGTAAATTTATTTTAATTATTTTGCAATTAAAGCAAATTTTTTTTTATATATGAATTTATATCGAGTAAACGTATGCATGTGAGTAATAATATGGGTGACATAAATATTGATGGAATTTATGACACAAATATTAGCTACTGCTAGTCATGGATGGTATGTAATCAAAATCGTTGAAAAAAAACATTCGTTGTTTGTTTTTAGAAAAAAAATTTTGCTGAATCAGTAAAAAAAACTATGTAGGAAATGTGATATTTTAAAACTTTAAGATATTTTTTAACTTACTTGAACAAAAATATACAAATTATGTATTTTTTTAAACACGACATAAAAAAAACTTACCTGAAATTAAAAAAAAAGAAAAATTAAAAGTTAATAAAATTGTTTAAAGATATACTAGACTTAAGTTAAAAGTACTATATATATAATTTAGAAATTATTTTTCAAGAATTCAGCTGAAAAAATAATATTCAGCTGCTTATAACTATAATTCAGCTAGTAGGAAAGAGTTGATCTCTTTTCAAAAGCGTTTAATTGATCTATTTTTGTTGCAAACGCAAAAGTTGTCTACTCTGGACGTAAAAACCATACGTCAATCTGGTAACATTGTGAAATAGAGACGGAGGAGATTAAAAAAAATAAACAATTCAGCTAAAAAAATAATATTCAGCTGCTTATAACTATAATTCAGCTAGTAGGAAAGAGTTCATCTCTTTTCAAAAGCGTTTCATATATTTATTTTTGTTGCAAACGAGAGCGGATTTAGTTGACTTTGTATTTGGCTATGGCCTTGTATGGCCTTGTATTTGGCTATGGCCTTGTATTTGGCTATGGCCTTGTATGGCTTTATATGACTTTGATCATAATTTTGGCTGCTTTACAGTTTTCTTTAAGGGATTTATCTAGAAAACTGTTAGCCTGATCATCTAACAATTATATTTTCGGCCTGTACTTTGTAAGATATTTTTGTTAGATTAAACATAATTTTAAAAATTATCTAAATTTTTGTACATAAAAAGCAAAAACAAAACTGTACCTAGTTTAAAAAACTTTTTTACATCAATCTTGTTTCTAAAAAACTGTCTACATTTTGTTTTCATAAAATTTCACCTCGTTTCAATGGTTTTTGTATACAAAAGTTAAACAAAACAAATCAAAATAGTGTAAAAACGTCATTATTTACGACAATGACATCCTTGACTTCATTAAATTCCGTGTTATTTGATATACTTTATATACTAGTAGTGGAGTATATAAAACACACGAGTTAATAAGAATTAAATGCTGCTAAACTGAAGAATATAAATCTACAGTTTCAGATACAAAGTATTTTACAAAAATGTAAAGGTATTAATTCTTTTTAACATTTGTTATTAAATTTCATACAAAAAAAAATATATATATATATATTTAAAAATATCTGCTCCCTAATTTCTTTATTTCAATAAAAAACTGTTGCATCATTAATCCGAAACGAAGTAAATTAGTAAAAGGAGCTTTATTATATTCATGAAAAGATTCATTATTTTTGTCCTATGAAAAGTTTTATTAAATGGCAATTGTATAAGCTGTTATGAAACTTTTTCTATCAGTGTTTTTACAGCATATTCCAAATTTTGAAAAAAAAAGTAATAAAAAAAAAAAATACAATAAAATGTTGTCTAAAATTCCAAACTCAGCTTTTATTCCTTTAAAGGCCTGCTCTGCTTATTATTGTACTTAAAACTGTTACAGTTTTAATCGTATGTACGCTCAAAGAAATAAATTAGTATGAGTTTTAACGGGGAATTGTTGTGTGTGTAGGTTTAGAAAATAAAAAAAAAAGTTAAAGAGAAAAAGTCTTGGATAACACAGGCCGGGATAATTTAACGTATCGTAGGAAAAAAAAAAAGTTATTTTAAACTGGGAACAGTTTTTTAAATTCTGGGAACAGTTTTAAATTTGTGGGAACAGTTTTTAATCTTTGGGAATAGTTTTGTAATCTTTGCAAAAAAGAAGCTCATAAATTACAAAAGTTGGTTTTAAAAAAGGACAACTGGGAACTGTTTTTTATAGCAACAACCATTTTATAGTTTTTCTGAGATTTGGACATAACTCGACATCTTTTTTAATTAAAACAGGGAACTGCTTTAATACTTGCAACAGTTTGTTTAACACTGTGCACAGATTGTTTTTTAGCTACTGTAGACAAGAATCCCATGTTAAATAAAAAAGGAATTTTAATAAATTAAGAAAAGAATAGCTGGGAACAGTTCAGTTTTGTAGTTTAAGTAATATACTACAGACATTTATTTTTTTAAATTTTAGTCCTTCATAGTTTTCTGATACATTTTACAAAAAAATGTTTCTTTTCTCTAGAGTTTTTAAGTGGGAACAGTTTCCTTTGATGTTTTTACAAAATATTTTTCATAGAGTTAGAACAGTTTTAAATAAATTTATATTTTAATTAATTTTCAAAAGAAATATTTTTTCTTCTCTAAATTGTTAAGGTGGAAACAGTTTTGTTTTTAAATTTTTAACGAATGTAGAAGTAATATTGCAAAATATTTAAGCTCTTAAATAGTTCTTAAATATGAATTCATTACATATGAACAGTTTTTAAAAATATTTCAAACAGCTAACAGCTACATATGCATACAGGTTTTGAAAGAGTTAAACTTTTTTTAAAACATATCTTCTTTTTTGGGAATAGATTCTTTAATATAAAATTTTGAACTGAGAACAGTTATTTAAATTCTGTCTATATGAAAATCTGGGTTCGAAAGAGTTTAACTTTTTTTAAATTCTTTTTAAAATTTTTTTATAGACTGAAACTTTGTAAAGACATTTACAAATTTAGTAAGTGTTAACAGTGATTCGAAAATTTTGAACTGGGAACAGTTTTTTAAGAATCCTGTTTTTTTGAGGGATTCAACTTCAATTCTTATAATTTGTTCCCTGAAGAAGTGCAGACGAAATATTGGAAAGGAATAATAATAAATAATTATAATTTATAAAAAGGATCTCAAGCTCATTTAAAAGAAAAATATAAATAAAAAAGATCGAAGAAAACACCATATTTCATAAAAGTTTCAAATCTCTTTAATCCTGTTGTTTTTTTTTTCTTTTCTTCGAGCTCTTTTATGAAATATTAGAAGACCTGGGTACAGTTTATTTTATATCAAATTTTGAACTAGGAATAGTTTTAAAATGCCATTGAAATTATAAAGCGGAATTTAAGAGAGTTGAACTTTAATGAAATATTGTTACTGAAATATTGAAGAGCTGGGAACAGCTCTTTGGAATAGGAAGAGTTTCACTTATAGTAAGCAATTTTTTGCCGAAAAAATGTGTCCTTCGTTCTTTCATTAATGTAACAAAACTACTAAATGAAAAGAAAATAAATTAAATAGTAGTTAAAAGTGAGAACAGTTTTTATTATGATTGTTTTGAGGTCATTACACGGAACTCGTATTACAAATTATATTATTTTATTGGTTAAAAATGGTTACCATTTTAAAATTTACTATAAGAATATGTTTTTGTTAATGGGGACAGTTCTTAAAGAAATAACAGTTCATTACAAAACTCTAACAGCATTAAAAAGGGAACAGCTCTGCAGGTTTATCTTTGGACAATAATATTTTGCACAAGCAAAAGTCCTTTTTGTTTAGAAGGCATATATGTAAATGCGCTATAAAATCTGTTCCCATTATAATTTTTCCGTTTCTTAGATGTTTTCAAGCTAAAAAATAAGAAAAAATCACTGGGAACAGTTTTAGAAAACACATTTTGTTAGAGTATTTTTTTTTCAAAGAACTTCGTTACTAGTAATACAAAGCTCTGTGAACTGACAAGGAAACTACTTAAGGGGGAACTTACAGATTTCGTTTAATGTGCACAATGTTTTAGCGGTTATTTGCCAATCATCCGATTTTAATAAAATTTTGATTAAAAAAATCTTTAGAATTAATTTTTATTTTTCTATGAATATTTTTTGTGATTTAATTTTTACAACATTTTACTAAAATTTTTCTATGAGTGTTTTGTACAAAGTATATGATGTTAAATTAAACTAATGCCTGCTCATATAAATAATTATGAATAGCTAGAAATATCCAACAGAGAAAAACCTAAAATACTATGTTTAGTTATAATCTTTTTAAAAAAAAAAAAGATCTTCATTAAAATAGGAAAAAAAAAGTTTCTATTTATATAAAGTCAGTCTACTCTACCCATGTACAATATTATTTAAATCTTTTGTTTAAAATTTTCTATATAACATTTATAGTAAAGAATAACTACTATAATAGTAGTATGCATATGCATATTTTTCAAAGTCGTTTCGCAGTTGAGTTTTAATAGAATCAAGTTACAAACTCATGAATATACAAATGAATAGTTTAGAAAAAAAAGAGCAACTAAATGCAAAATAAAAAAGAACATCATGTTTACAATAATAACTAGGGCAAGAAATTTCATACACTTTAAAATCGAAAATATGAGCTTATAAAATACGGATGAAAACGCAAAATATGAACTAAAAACATGAAAAAATATGCACTTTAAACAGATTTTTTTTTTTGCAAAAATCACGCATTTTAAAACATAGAAAATTTAAAAAACTTATTTTTCCAATAGCAACTAAATCTAATGCTTTTCTTCGTGTCAGTAACATTTTTTAACTCTAAAAATGATTTTGTTTAAATCAGAATTAAAAAAACTATCCATATTTTATATTTCTGTTAAAATTTTTTTTTTAAATATGCTACAAATAAACAAAAAATATGCACTAATATACATAAAAAATAGCAAAATATGCAAAAAATAAAACATGAAATATGCAAAAACATGAATTTTTTACATACTATGCAAAAAAATATGCAACTACAAATCGATGCTATTTTATGCTATAAACATTAAAAAAAAGCAAAATATGCAAAAAATAAAACATGAAACATGCAAAAACATGAATTTTTTACATACTATGCAAAAAAAATATGCAACTACAAATCGATGCTATTTTATGCTAAATTTGATGATTCGTAAACATATTTACAGTCGTATTCATAACATTAAAAGTGTGTCTAACATCGAGTGCACAAATTTCCCTTATGGAAGTTTGTGTATTAAAGAAGTTATGCACTCGATGTTAGTCACTCGTTTTAACTTGTGAATAGAGCTGTTAGTCCACATCAGTTTTGGACTATCTAGAAAAAACATGAAATTTCTTGCCCTAATCATATCTAATGATTTCATAGCAAAAGCATGTAGGCAGCAGGCTTCTTTAGCTATTGTCTTCCCAGACTGGACAAATATTTATAAAAAATATATTTTAAAGCTTATAAATGATTTTGATCTTATACATATATATTTTTCAAATATACATGTACTTTCTTTTGTAAAGTATGTTGAAGACGTTTATGATCTTTATAAGTCATGCTTGCCTGATCATTGCATTTCCTGCTGCCTTTTACTTCGTCTCTAAGTGTTCTCATATTCTTGACTTGGATCTTTATGATCTTCTAACTACAGTTCTATGCTTAAGGCTATTGCTGTGTTGAATAAATGAATGAATGACTGACTGGATTGGACTGAGTGAGCTGTTAGTTAATTTGCAATCTAAACAAATTGTTTTTAAAATGTACAAAAATATTTTTTGCTGTTGTAAGTGCATCATCATGATCTTTCAAAATAAGCATCTTTTTCTTGTTTTTTTTCTGTCATCATATAATTTATTGTAGAAATTTTTATTTCGTCATTTTATTTTCCTAACTACTTCTTTAAAATTTTGTAAGATGACATTAGAGATATGCTTACACATGCTTGTGCATGCACGAGAAATTCGTAACAATTAAAATTAATATCTAACATATAAATTATTGTTGAATTGACAATGAAAACAAATGTTTAGTTGTCTTTTTTGTAAGAAAAGAAAGTCTGAATTATTGAAATTAAGCTAGAATTTCAAATCAGAAAAAACTGCTTACAAAGACAAAAAAAACCTTCACAATTAAGATTTTTATTTGCATTCATGAAAGAAACTGTAAAATCGGAAGTATATGTTAATCTTTGTTAAAGATAATAAAAAAACATATGTTATGCAAGAGTGGGAACAGTTTTGAAGTTCAAAGGAAGTGAATTAAAAATTATTTACTTCCTATAATTCTATTAAAAAATAGTTTTAAGTGGGAACAGTTTTTTATTTTTATATTAATATAGCATATATAATATAAATAATAAGTTTGATATAAACTTCGAGCTCATATAATAGTTCTCATGTAGTGAGTAAACTAGTTTATATGAATGTTTGATTTTTGGCATGGGATTGTTAGCTCTTTCAAAACGTGTTCTGATGATGGGAACCTAGAAAATTCCCGAAATAGATTTATCAACACATTCCTGAAAGGGTCAAATAATAAATTTGAAAACAAAAAAACTCTATAGATTATTTGTTAGGACAATAGAGTATGGCCTCCAACTTGAATAATTTTCATTTTCATTACAATAAATAATGTTTAAAGAACACCAATTTTTTTTTTAGAAAAAATCATTTCAAATCTTAAAAGTTCAGAAAGTTTAAAATTTACAAAATTTCGGACTAGAAACACTAACAAAAAAATAAACATATTTTTAGGCAACCGTTTTCCTTAATATTTTTAAAAGAACCCTTACTTAACAGGTTTTGTTTAATTTTCTAAAATTTATCATGTCTGGGAACAGTTTGTACCAAATTTGCGAAATTTTCCTTAGGAACTCCTAACAGGGATTAGTTAAAAGCTAAAATTCTAAATATTGTCTAACCAAAATTTGTAAGAACTTTTTTTTAACTTTAAATGAACAAGGAACACTTTTAAAAGTTTTTGTAAGCAACAGAAGAAGAAGAACTTTTTTTTAACTTTACATTTATTAAAAGCGAGTTATCCTAATATTTTTCTTAATTTTAAAATATATGGGAACAGTTTGTGATATCTGCATTTTTTTTTTTACAGAAAAACTGGTTTTAATAAAAAGCATACAAAATTTAATATTGTATGTCAGAGAGGTTAAATGAACAAGGAACACTTTTTAAAAGTTTTTGTAAGCAACAGTTTTTCTGAATACATTTTAAAGAAAATTGCTAATTTTTATAAATTGTAAAATATCTGTTAACAGTTTTTGTCATATACTTTTTTCAGCGAAAAAAAGTTTAATACCTTAAATCAGAAAGGCTGAAATTTACCATGTGTTCCTTAGAAATTTTTAAGGAAAAATTTTTCTTTGGCAATCGTTTTTCAAAAATTTAATTAAACAAACTTTGTTAAATTGTTTTGTTTTAAAAGTATTTATTTATATTTATAATAAGGGTCTATGACGGAGCATATAGTTGCTGTACATTAAATGGAAACGGTTTAAATTTTCAAGGTTCCCTTTAGAAAATCCCAGACTAGGAACACTTCTTCCAAATGTGTTTTATGAATTGTATTATTTTAAATGAAAAAGTTTAAATTTACAAAAAAAAAAAAAAATTGGACGCTCCTGACTAGGAACAGTTTATTAAAATAATAATATGGGAACAGTTTTTGTAAAAATTTTGTAAATTTTAAAATATCTGAACACTTTATGGCATCTGAATATGTTCTTTAAAGAAATGTTTTGAACTTATTTAAATCTGGAGAAACTTTGACTATAAACAGTTTTTTAAAATAATAATATGGTAACAGTTTTTGTAAAACTTTTGTAAATTTTAAAATATCTGAACACTTTATGGCATCTAAATATGTTCTTTAAAGAAATGTTTTGAACTTATTTAAATCTGGAGAAACTTTGACTAGGAACAGTTTTTTAAAATAATAATATGGGAACAGTTTTTGTAAAAATTTTGTAAATTTTAAAATATCTGAACACTTTATGGCAAATGAATATGTTCTTTAAAGAAATGTTTTGAACTTATTTAAATCTGGAGAAACTTTGTTTCCAATTTTTTTTTTTAATTTTAAAATAACTGGGAACAGTTGTTGCCTACTGCAGTTTTTAGCAAGAATTTTATGTAAGAGTATACAACAAGTTTTCCAAATGTTTTTTTAACAAAAATTTATTGAAACTTTTTTGTTATTTTAGTATAACCGGGAAGAGTTTTTCTATGTGATTTTTGTTAAATTAAAACGTTTATTTTACTACAAACCAAATTACTTAAAATCATTAAACAAAATTTTTGTAAGAACTATATTACTGGAAACACATAAAAAAATGTCATTGGATTGCCTAAAATGTGATAAGTATGCATTTAAATCGAAATATGCAAATAAAATGCAGTACAAAAAATATGCACGTACAATTTTTCAATTTTCTAAAATCTATTTAATTCACGAGGTTGTTGGTTTAAAAATTAAATTCAATAACAAATGACAAATTTATGCTATTTTTAGGGTAACAAATGTTTGGTTTTGTTAATTTTTAATTAAAACTTAATTATATTTTCTACAAAATATGCAACTAAATTTATAATATGCAAAATATGCAACAAAAAATGCCAAAATATGCCATAAAATATGCATTTATATCAAAATATGCATATATAATAAAATATGCAACAACAAATCGATGCCGTTTTGTGGCAAATTCATTGATTCGGAAAGTTATTTGTTCAAAATCGAGTTTGGGGCTGCTGACTTCAAACATACATTTGCATGTAATTCCTTGCCCTAGTGATACTATATAAAAAATTTTGTTTATAATATGGGTGAAATTTGAACATTATTGCTTTAAGTTTAACTAGGAACAGTTTTTACAATCAGTTTTATTATTAATATAATTAACGAAATGATTCAATACAGCAAAATTTTCTGCAGAAATTTTCGCTGGGAACAGTTTTAAACAAATTTCGTCAAAGCAACAGTTTTTCTAAAACTCAAACTTTATAAGACGTAACTTTTAAAGTCTAAAAATTTTTATGAAATAATTACGAATCAAGTGATCAGTCAAATCTAGGGAACTAAAAAAAATATATATTTATTTCCGAGCTGAAGATGTTTTTAGGAGGGGGCAATGAAATATGTGGAGATATTTTTTTTTTTTTGATTTTAACGAAACTCAAATGTATTATTGTGCAATCGGAGTCTCCTGACAGATTCCTTTCAATCTAAATAAGATTTTGGGATAGTTGACAAATATAAAAATAAATGGCAGGTTTTAGCGGTCTAATATATTTAAGCATTTAAATCACAAATTTAACTTTTTCGTTTATTTCGTATTATTTCAAAGAAATTATATATAAATTAAGTGAAACGGTTTTTTAAAGACTCATATGCTGGCATACAAATCATGTCCGAATATATGTCCAAATTATTTTTGTTATACAGTTGTTATTTTTTTTAACAACTTTTTAAATCTGGACATAAGATTGTGCCGATTAAAAAATACGTGCCTCTTGTTTATCTGCCCGGCATACTCTTCATTTTAGTCTAAAACTCATATGATGAAAACTTGGTCCAAATCGGGGAACTCTTAGCCTTTAAGATTTAAGTTTCAGAAATTTGGAACAAACTTAAAATCAAAAAAGTATTCCTCATGTCTTGTAACATAGTTTATACACTAAGAAGGCAAAAAGATTCTCATGAAGTTTATTTTGCCTGTTGTATGTAATGTTTCGGTTTGAGTTAAGCCAATTATCTTTTAATATTGCAGACAACTGAAGATTTGTGTGATGCCAATGAAACAATTGTATTGTCTATCATGAAAATGATCAAACTTTTGAAAAAGCAACACATAAATCTAATATGACAATATCATATTAGATTTTTGGACTTGAGGTTGAACAATATTCTAACTAAATGTATGAAAATATAGAAAGGCCAACAAACTATTTTTTTATTTTTAATACAAAATTAAAACATTTTTGAACAATTAGCATACCACGTCTCTTCTCAACAAACACAGCTTATTGGGATATAAGTTGTTTTTAGAAATTGTAATACTTGTTAGTAATTGTAATACAAAGTATATCGACATGTAAAACTGTTGTTTTAAAATAATTTGATTTTATAATAAGGGTTACCAGATCCGGCAGTTTATACGCTTAGGCAGACAAAAAGATTCTCATGGAGTTATTTTGTCTGTTGTATGTAATGTCTCGGTTTATGTAATGTCTCAGTTTATGTAATGTCTCGGTTTGTGTAGTGTCTCGGTTTGAGTCTTTTCTATTACAGACAACTGAAGATTTGTGTGATGCCAATGAAACAATTGTATTGTCTATCATGAAAATGATCAAACTTTTGAAAAAGCAACACATAAATCTAATATGACAATATCATATTAGATTTTTGGACTTAAGGTAGAACAATATTCTAACTAATATGTTTTTAATAAAATTTACAAAATATCGTAAAAATTTCGCTTAACATCGGTATTTTTCCAAAATTTTTCAAAATTTAACAAAAAAATCATAAAACTTTTCTAAATATTTTTCTGTGTGTGTGTTTTTTTATACTTTACCGCTTTTCTATAAGAATAAGTTTTGGAATCGAAGTGTTTTTGTGGAAGAAAATGTTGCTAGAGTTAGAAAGTTTTAAGGTTCTTAAAACTGACAAAAGGTGCCAAACTTAATCTCCTCCGAAAAATATTTTTCGTTATGCTTTTCTTAAAACCCAAAGTAACAAATTATTGATCATCCCTCGCATAACTGCATTTCAAGTATTGTGACATATTTATGTTTAAGCATTTGAAATTTGATTTGCTATTCAAAATTCTTTTTTAGTTTATATTTATCGTAAAGTTCAATGATTTTTTATTTTTGTAAATAAATAATTTTTGTTTAGATAAAAATTCAATCAAAATAAACATATTTATTACAAAAACAAAAACTTTAAATTTCATAAACAATTTTAAAATTTAAACAAAAATTTTTGTATGGCAATATTTCAAGAGGGGGGAATTGAAATATGTATTTGTTATTGGAACACTTCTCCATGGCTTAAAAGCAGCGGCCTGCAATAGCAACATTCAGTAATTTTTATGTGTTTGAAGATTTTTAATGTAGGAGTTTGTCTGACAAACAATTTGCATTAACATAAAAATTAAAGCTTCTGCTGAAATCTCTCAAAATAGCTTTATCTCTTTAACAAAAAAAAAAAACACTTTACAAATTCATATCTAAGCAGTAACAATGTGTTAATTAATTGGCCTTTGCAATAATTATTATAAAAAAAAAACTACAATTACCCTAAATACTTGAACAATGAGCAAAGAAAAAGTGTTAGATTTAAAAAAAAAAAATAGTTTAGACTCATTTTACATAAAACCATGTTTTTTTTTAAATATTTTACTTTAATGAAAAAGAAAATTCGAGGCCATACTCTATATTTGTTTATTAGGATATTGTCCTAACAAATAATCTATATCGTTTTTTGTTTTTAAATTTATTATTTGACCCTTTCAGGAATTTGTTGATAGATCTATTTCGGGAATTTTCTAGGTTCCCAGTATCAGAACACGAAAGCGGTAACAATCCCATTCCAAACATCAAACATTCATATAAACTAGTTTACTTACTCACTACATGAGAACTAATATATGAGCTTGAAGTTAAAGATATATAACGTTGGCACGTCCATTGGCAAAACTTTTCAGCTCTTCGTACCGTGCGGGAATTTTCCCCTCATGCTGGAAGGTGGCCAATGTCCAGCCTATCCCTAAAAAGGGGGCGGCTAACAACCCTGAAAATTACCCGCCCAATCGCAATTTGCTCTGCGCTCTCCAAAGTGATGGAGACCATGGTTAACCACCATCTTGTGAAATATTTAGAGACCAATTCACTTTTAAATGATCGACAGTATGGCTTCCGTAGTGGTCGATCTACGGGAGACCTGTTGGCGTTTCTATCGGAACGTTGGAGCCGGTCAATCCACCGCTTTGGTGAGAGTAAAGTGGTTGCTCTAGATATTTCTAAGGCGTTCGATCGTGTGTGGCACGGGGCACTCGTGACTAAGCTAGTTGCTTTTGGTGTCGGTAATGTCTTCTCTCGATTTATAACGAGTTTTCTCAGAGACCGCACTATACGTGTTGTTTAGATGGGGTCTCATCAAACGAGTTTCAGCTAAATTCAGGGCTACCGCAAGGTTCTGTTCTTTCTCCTACCCTTTTTCTTATTTTTATTAATGACCTTCTTGGTCAGACCATCAACCCTATCTACTCTTTTGCAGATGACAGCAACATTTGTCATTCATTTTCATTCGATCACAGGCCAAGCTCTTTGGAGATAGAGGGCATGCGGCAGAACATGAATGACACACTCAATCAAGACCTTTCTACAATCTCCGAGTGGGGTCGCGCGAATAAGGTCGATTTTAATGCACGCAAGACCCAATGTTGTATGTTAACCCACAGACGGGCTGTGGAATTGACATTGTCATCTGTAACTATGGATGGTATAGGTATTGAGGAATCGGATACTCTTGATGTTCTGGGCATGAGAATACAGTGTGATGTCCGTTGGAATAAGCACGTATTTCAAGTGTCGAAAGAGGCATTCAAGTGTCTCGGTTTTCTAAAACGGTGCAAGACTTACTTCACTCCATCCGATCTCCTTACTATTTATACCAGCTATATCCGGCCAAAAATGGAATACAACTCTCATATATGGGCAGGGGCTCCATTGTCTATTCTGAAGCTTCTGGACCGTGTTCAGGGGAGGGCGGTGAAGCTTATCAATGACAGTAGTGTATACAACTCTATTGATTCATTGGAGCATCGTCGGAATGTGGGTTGTGTGACACTTTTCTATCGATATTACCATGGGAGATGCTCATCTGAGATAAGTGAACTTATTCCACGAGCCCGAGTTTTTATTCGTAATACTCGCTTATCTAGTAGAGCACATCCGTTTGTAGTTGATTGTCCTGTGTTTCGCCCAACGCATTACAGAGAAAATTCGTTTTTTAGTCGAACGATTCGTATGTGGAACAAACTTCCCGCAGAAGTCTTCCCTGTTACTTACAATTTAGAAAAATTTAAATCAAATATCCACAAACACTACTCCCTCTTTCCTCCTTCCCATACCTTATTTTCCTGATCAATACAATGCACTGCATGAGTACGGGGCATCCCCTGAGTATTGGTTAAATTATAAAAAAAAAAAAAAATCAAACTTGTATAAAAGACAAAGTACAGTCTAGTTTACTCCCCCTGTTTTGTTTATAAACTAAACAACAAATAAAAAGGAGGGAAAAAGCAAAAACGTGTATTGAATATCCACCAGAGGTGGACCTTAAACATTAACAAACAAGTTAAAAATTATATCAAACTTATTTTACTTTAAAATTTTAAAAAATTAAAAATTAAAAAAAAAAATATAAAAATTTAAAAAAAATAAAATTAAAAAAAAAATAAAAATTTTAAAATTTTTTTTTGATAAATTTCGGAGAAAGTTCAGTGACACGAACTGAAACATGCAAGAACCTGTCAGTAGATAAAATCTGCTTTGCATTAGCAGATGATCAATTTTTTATAATAAAATTGTCTATTTTTTTTGATAAAACAGACACCCAGAAAACACACTCGGCAGTAGCAAACGTTTGTGTAACCAATCGAATGGTTTGGTTATAGCTACCGAATTTTGAGTTAGCTGTCACCGAATTTCTGTTGGGGTAACTAAAGTTCTGTTTTCATGGCAGAATTGTTATCACAACCGCAAAATTTGGACGCAGCAATCAAATCCTTCGATTGCCAACGAATACGGTAGCCACTACCGAGTCTGTTTTCTGGGTGCATTTATTAATTAAAAAAATTAATGATCTTAAACCCGAATTATCTTGTTCACGTCATAATTTTTTTATTTAAGTTTTAGGTCATTTATTGAACCGATTTATTGTAAAGATCATTAACAATATTTGATTTCAATTATAGCTGCTTTTATTTAAGAATTGTGAATCATTGATTTTAAAAATATCTAATTTTAGTTGAAGTGACAAAGAAAAATTAAAAATTCATAAAAAATGCGGTTTTGATTTATTTTTTTTTTATAACAAAAGTGATTTCATAAGTGTTAAGTACTTTTTGAATTTATTACAAAATGAATATTAAAGTATCTTAGAATTAGTCATGCAAAGTGTTTTTTGTTCAAGGGTTGCATAAATCTGACAAGTGTTGTTGCGGATACTTAAAAATTTTGTAATATATGTTAAACAACAAATGTCGTTAAAATGCAGAAAGTGGAAAAAATTAACCCAGCCAAGTGAAAATCGTAATATATATGAATATATATGATCAGATATGGACTTGTATATGATCCCACATCTGCATACATGTTCATAAATGTCCGAATATATGACATAATATATGACCAAAGATCTTTGGATCCAAATGTTTATATTATATGGTCGTATATAGTCATACATAATCATATATGAGCATATATGATTATTAGGGAAAACAAAAATAAGCTAGAACTTATTTTTTATTGGAAAGGATAGAACAATTAAGAATCAACACATGTTCTGATCGGGAAATTATACTAATTTTAAGTTATATTTGTTAGGGCTTTTTTAGCTTATTTTTTCATATATGCTTCGAATCAAAAATACCAGGGTATGTATATGTTTACCCTAGTAAAAATATATATATTTAGTTCATTGTTTTTTGATCTAAAATATATATTATAATATTTGATTATATATGGTGTCATACGTATCCATATATTATTATCTATTTCTTATGTTTTAACTTATATAACGATGTATGTTGACCATTATAAACTTATATATTAAGCATATATGTTATATATAATAAGATGTGATAGATCAAATGTCATATACAATAATACATTCTCATATATAACATAATATATAACCATATGTGGTGACATATAAGGTATATAATTTAAGATATAATAATATATACTGTCTTATGAAAAATATGTTTTTGTGGCATATAAGATATGTAGTGCCATAATACAACTATATATGACATTAAATACTATAAGATATAATTATGCCATATATCGCACAAGATTAACAATTAAGTTTGAGATATGATTATATGTGGTTCAACATCAATAATATTTTATATGAAGATATAAGTATATATTGCCATATATAACCCCATACATTATTATAAATATGTGTCTCATAACAAAATCTTTTTCTTAAATTTTTTATGGGATTTAAATATTTCGTGGGATTTAAATAAAACCAATTTAATATCAAAATATCTAAGATATGTGGTGCCATATGTATAATACAACTATATATGACATTAAATGCTATAAGATATATTTATGTATGATGCCATATATCGCACAAGATTAACAATTAAGTTTGAGATATGGTTATATGTGGTCCAACATCAATAATATTTCATATGAGTATAAGATATACGTATATATTGTTATATATAACCCCATACATAATTATATATATGTGTCTCATAACTAAATCTTTTTTTAAAATTTTTTTTTGGGATTTAAATATTTCATGGGATTTAAATAAATCAAATTTAATCTCAAAATTTCTTACTCGATCCACCAAAATTTACTTATCTTTTTGGATCTAATTAAATCCAATTAGATATAATTTAATCCCATGGGATATTTTGGGTTCCATCAGAATCTTAAATAATATCAAATTGGATCCCCCAATTTTGAGACCACTTCTCATTTATATTAATCCAGCAATATATTTGAGGTATCAAATGGATATTGGTGGATATCCCAATTTTAAGATAAACTTGGATAAGAATAAATATCGATCTATATAAAATTAGATCTGTTTTTGTATATGAAACATAAATTTTTTTGATCAGGTATATATGAAATATTTATGAGCATATATAATCCTTTATAATCATATAAATTTCGAATTCGGAGATATAAAGTCATATATAAAATACTATGCAAATATATATGACAATTTTTGCCTTCAAATTTTCGAATTCGGAGATATATGGTCATTAGCCCGGGTCGATTTGTATGGAGGCAAAAAAATCGCTCAACGTTCAAGGAAAATCGTATTCTAGGGATCAAAATAAGAAACTTTGCCGAAGGAACCATACCTCTAAAACGAATTCTGATGTCCCGACTTTTGACCCGTAGGGTAAAATTTTGAAAAGTCCCACTTTCAACCATTTAGAGTGCCCCAATTGAATCCAACCCAATCGAATATAATTTATACATTCATCTGCTAGAGCGTCTTCCGGAGAAGAAATAGAGACCCTAATCTTGGAAAGACTCCTCCTACTTTCGGAAATATCTCTCTCCCGAAATTTGTACATTTTGCTATAAAAACACTTCTAAATAGGCCCTCGTTTAACTTAAATTTTAACCTCACCTAGAATGATGATTTATGCATTATTCTGCTAGCGCGTCTCCCGGAGAAGAAGTAGCTCCCATAATCTTGGAGAGATTCCTCCTACTTTCAGAAATATCAAAGTGGGCTTTTTCAAAATTTTACCCTACGGGTCAAAAGTCAGGACAAAAGTCGTAGAATACGATTTTCCTTGAACGTTGAGCGATTTTAAATCGACCCGCCCTAATGGTCATATATAAAATACTATGCAGATATATATGATAATTTTTTCCTATATTTGATCACATATGCCAACTCATATATTATCACATATGTTCATATATATTTCGATTTTCTCATGGACATCAAAAAACATTTAAGATTACATTTTGTAATTTCACTGATAACTTTTTAATCCATCGATCGATTATGCTCAATTTTAATTGGTACTTAAATGCTTGATATAACAGAAAACATTATTTTTAAAAACTTTGCATTTCCGCCCACTAATATAGGCGTGTTCATACTTTGATTCTTAATAACCCAGAATATTTAATTTCATTATTTTTAAAGTCCTTTAAGTTTTTTTCTTATTTCATTCATGACATAATTGTTGCCATCTTCATTTGAAATCGTTTTCATAAAGTGTGTGTAACCTTCTTTTTGAAAGCAAATTCTTTAATAAATTTCAAATCAATAGACCACAATATTGCATCATCAAACCGTTTCTGTTTTCTTGACTCTTAAAGAATTCACACCATATCAATGTAGTCCACAGCTGCATTACTTAGTTATTAAATGGCGCTACAAAGACAAGTGTGGAAATTTAATTGCTCAAGACTAGAGAGATGGCAATTGCCATGGCAGAAATTAAAAAAAGTAAAATAAAAAATCTAACCAAGAAGAAATAAGAACACTCAAAAAGTTTGACACTAGAACCCACTGAAAATTACAGTTAAAGCAACTGTAAATACAGTTAAAAAGGCAACCAAAGTAATTATCGTTAAAATAATTAAAAATGTTGTGAATTTTAACAGTTGAAAAACAACTAACAAATGCAGTAAAAATAACTAACAATGTCGTAAAAATAACACAAGTTTTTACTACAAAATTTTTGAAACAACTGGAAAAAGCGGTAAAACTACTGTTTTTAACAGTTATTTTTTGGTATTTTAAAAATATTGTTTTTTAATAAAAAAGAATATTTTTTTTCAATAACAATACAACTTTGTGTAATCTACTTCCAACTTAAAATGCAAATTGAAAACTTCAAACGGTACTTCAGTTATGGCAATTTTATGCATTGTAGATACAATGAGTCTTTCTAATTATTATTTGCAAACTACAGTAAACCTCGGTTAATTACCTCTTCAAAATTGCCAAGATTTTTGGGTAATTATACGGGTAAAGCAATAAAGCGTATACGTTTAATTATTAATACTCTTAAATATCCATAAGGATGCAATTATCCGAATGTATTTATGTATTGACTGTTGAAATACCACATTTGAAGTCGACGGCCAGTTGATGCTTTGTTTTATCCTTATTTTGTTTGTCAGTGAGATCAGCTGAAGTTTTTCCTTTATAGTTAAAGCTTTATTCTTTGGAGCCATTTCGTTAAAACACTTAAAACTTTTTTACTAAAAACTGGAAAAGAAACAATTTTTTTTTTTTTTTTATGCTGGAAAGACTGCAAGGTGCGTAAGCAAATAGCCAAGGCAAATAAACATACAAAATTTAAGGGAAATTTCATTTTTGGAGTGTACAGTTTCTGTTAAATACCCAAAATGGGTAATTAAGCGAGAGTTACTTAATTTGGTTGTGTTTGTGCAAGGCTGTAACCAACAGGTACTTTGGGTAAATAAACGAGGGAAATTTAAGGGAAATTTCATTCTGGGAATGAAAATTTTGAGGTTATTAACCAAAATGGGTAATTAAGCGAAAGGTAATTAACCGTCGGCTTTTGTATGAAAAATGGGTTAAAATAAACGGGGACTCAAAGTTCAAAGTAAATAAGCGAAAAAGGTATTTATGCGTGGGGAAATTAACCGAGGTTTACTGTATGAATATATCAATAAAGAAATATAAACTAAATGAGAATTTTAAAAACTCGATATAATCTTAAATTTTTAAATAACTCACAAAAATTAACTGTTTACGGCAAAATTAATATTTTGGTAGTTGTTTATTTAAATACTAAAATAACTGCTTAAAACAACTGTTACAAAAAAATACAGTATTTATTTCCAGTTGTTTTTTTTTTAATAATTGTCATAATAGTTGTATTATTTCCTAGAAAAACAACTGTAATTTCAGTTTAAAACAACAACTACTGATTACTACACTAACAACTGTCATGTAGTAACTGTAAAACTTTTTTGAGTGTAGTAAATATAAACTAAAAATAATGTATCTTAACAAATTTTAATATTTATATCAAAAATTTTATTGTTTTTAAGGGATTTGTCAGGCTTTCAGTCTATTTATAAATTTGTTCAGTATCACATTTCCTATTGGGTCTTTTTTGTCTCAGACACTAGCATTTGAGCTGCAACAACACAATAAATACATTGAGGCAATAAATTTCAATCATCTATGATTTTGTTGATTTTTTTACTCTATATAAAAAAAAAAAAATTATTTCTGCTGCAGATGCTGTAATGTCTAAAATACATTTTGTTATATTTTTAGTTTTTGTTACTAACTTGTAACAATTAAACTTAAATTAAAATTTTAAATTATTTTTTCAAAGTGTGTTACAATTTTTCAATCAATCAAATTTGTTTATTCATATTGCAGTTCTATTAAAAACAATTAGGGTTTTGAGGTTTCTTTAATTTTTGTTGATAGAAAGTCGCAGTTTATTAGATTTAAGTCAGTTTTCAATTGAAATGTATGATATTTGTTTTATATATTAGAGAATGCAATTTTTTTTCTATATTATTGATAACTTTTTTTTTCTAATTTGCAATGAAACATGATCTCATTTGTGATGTGTTAAGTTCATGGATGATAAATAGTTAGTTAATTGTGTCAAATGAAATTAAAGACCGATCTTATAACTTTATTGAGAAGTTTGAATACTTTCTCAAACGTTACCCATGTTTTATAAATTAAACAAAAACTTTTTTCTGAATCAAAGAAATCAACCTACGGGGAAAGGGACCGCTCCCAGTTGACACGCAGAACAGGTCCCAAGGTAACACAATACGGTCCGCCCTAGGACTTTTTATTTAAAAGTGACCGGTCACTTTAACATGTCATGTAATAGGAGGGTTGCCATCGACACATTTTAGACACCTTGTGATATGTTATGTGCTGTGTCTTAAGGTGACAGAAATTGGTTGGACTTTTTATATAAAAGGGGCTGGTCACTTTAAAATTGTGTTGACACATTTTTGATAACTTGCTGCTTCTTAGGTGAGGTCTCTTAAAAATAGATTTAAAAGAAAATTTAAAAAAAAAAATCCTTTTGCCGTCAGTAGCGCTTGATCAAAAATAATTTGACTTACAAGACAAACTCTCTAACCTCTCAGCCAGTGTTGCCACGATAAAAGAATTTTAAAGTAACATCACTCAATCGATATACATTAATCAGCTGAATATGGGAAACATAATTAAAAAATTGTGGGTGGATTCTTTAGATTGCTACCTACTAGCGTTTAAATTTATCATTGCCTTGATTTTACGACGAACTTGGGTGTGTCGCTGGATGCAATCCAGTAGATTTGCTGATATTTGTCAGGGAAATAGGACAGCTGTTTCTAGTAAGGGGACGATAGGAGCTTGCTCTGGGGAGTATATATCCTTTCTATCTTGCTTTATATCTATCTTTCAATATATCTCTATCTGTCTATTCCTATACTTTCTTACTTTTCACTGAAGGGATTCACAATGAACCGTACTGGTCTCCGAGTGGAGATGTGCCCTTGGGCACATAACCCTTCCTAACCTAACCTAATCTTGATTTTGGTTCACTAATGCTTCTTATGATAAAAAAAATTATAAAAAAAAAATCCTTATTTTTTAAGATCTTTCTTTTTAAGATCCCCTAGAGCATTAAAAATTAACATGCTCGTTATTTTTACTCCATAAAAATATTTCAAATTAGTTTCTCATATTAAATTCGTCATTACGCAACATTTGACACTACTTTTGTAAAAATAAATCAAAACTTTTTTCCACAATATATATGAATTTTAAAATCTTCAACTGTTGGTATTGGTTAAAGATTCCCTTCCCAATTATTTATATTTTCCCGTATTTGGGTTTTCAATATGCACCGTTTGAATGATATTGCTTCAATAAATTCAGAATAAGCCATGTATAAGGGGTACGCTACTATGTATGTTGGCTGGTTAACAGCAAACTTATATTTTTTGCATGTGTGTTCAAGCAAAAAATAAAAAATTAAACAAAAGAATAAAAAGTTGGAGTAAAAAAAGCACTTAACACAAAAACCTTTTGTGTTTTTTTTCTGTTTTTGAATTTTGGGGTTTTGAGTTTAAAATTTCCGAATTTTTCATTTAAATGTTTTTTTAAGATTTTCTGACTAAGACCTGCTAAAATATCTAAAATTAACCAAAGTTTAAGTCTTAATCATACATCTTTATATGAAAATGTCTTTGGTTAAAGTTGAACTCTGGTTATTCATAGAATAGTTACTCGTCCTTAAAATAACTCACGAGTATTCCGTGAGTTTGATATAATTTTTATTAAACATAAAAATTATGTCTTTTCGACCTTTAATTGTGCAATGAAAATGAAAATTGTTCAAATTCGAGGATATTGTCCTAACAAATAATCTATAGAGTTTTTGTTTTCAAATTTATTAATTGACCACTTTCAGAAATGTGTCGATATATCTATCTTTTTTACTGTAAATATTTTTAATACTTTTGCTGTAAATATTTTTAGTTCTTGATGTTGTAATACAGTATATTTATTTTTAAGTGAAAAAACCGTCATTTGTAGAAAAAATTTCAGTTTTAAACTACAATTGGCTCTTGAACTGCAATTGGTTTATTTAAAAAAACAAACCACATCAAATTACTGTATTATGGTTTTACATTAATTTTATACCGTAGTTTTTTTTATTTAAAAAAATAAAACAAATAAAAGTTTGTTTAATTTTTACTGCATATGTGGTTAATTTTTTAAACATTAAAAAACAAATGAGAATGTTAGTTGAATCTACTGAAATGTGAGTCGTCATTTCTGTAGGTGAAATTTCATTTGTTTTTAACAACATTTGCAGTGGTCTTTACCTTCATAGTATTCTAAGTGTATAATTATAATTTAGAATTGCGACTGCCATGTCAACCCTGGTAACCATTTCATTATAGACTCTTTTTTTTAAGGTTAAATCGGGAATTTTTTCTCCAAAATTTTCATAGCATATAGAATAAAGTTCGAACTATTAAAATACAAAACAACAAAATAAAGAAAAAGATGAAAAATTATTGTTTTAAGTGCCGCTTTTTGCACATTTTTTTATATTTTGCTTCGAAACTCTAAAAATGCCAGTTCAGTTTCTAAGAACGTGGATAGTGCTTGGTCAAATCTAAAATAAAATTGAAAGTAAATTTTTACGAAAAACTAAGAAAAATGCAATAAAATATGCATTCAAAACAAAATAAGTAAACATTTGCCATAGAAATATGAATTTAAAGCAAAATATACATTTATAGCAAAATATGCAAAAATGTGCACAAACAAATCGATGCCGTTTTAACGCTAATTCGTTGATTCTCAAAGATGTTTTTCTTACTCTGCTCTCAGACTTAAGGAAAAAACATGATTTGCTTGAAATTCCGGTCCCTATTGATATTATTTAATATATAAAAATGATATAAATTAATAAAATCAATAAAATTATTAAATATCGACAACATCGGTAAATAAAAGAGTCAACCCCCGCTGCCCGTCCTCTGGTGCAAACAGTCAGTAGTAGCTTGTTTAGTTTTCGAGATATGGTCGATATTAGTTTTCGAGATATGGTCGATTTGTACTACCCATCAAAATTCTAATCCAAAAATCTAGTTTCTGAGATACAGAAAATATTATTTATTAAGGCCTTTCTACGAGGCTTTTTTTCGAGATTAACGTGATGGAAAAATTTAGCCAGTTTAGGCGAAATTCGGAATCAGCATTTGGGTTTTTGGGGATGTATTTTAAAAAACATTTTTCTCTCAACCTCGTTTGGTTTTTGGGATATGGAAGTTTAAATTTTTTTACACAGAGAAAAAAATGGTTAGTTATATCAGTGATATCACACACCCAGAGAAAAAATATGATTGAACATGAATGGGGACAATAAATTATCATATTATGATCCTCACAATCATCAACATGATTCTGACTAATCATATTATGATCCATGGGGACGATTTTATCGACACCTACAATCATAATATAATTATGAGGATCATATTATGATTGTTGCGTGTTTCAACCATAACATGATGCTCATTTTTCTGCGTGTAGTTAAATTAACTTCTTAAAATGTTTCCATTTAATTTAATGTTGTTTCTGTTTGATTTAAAAATGTTTTTTTCTGTGAAGAATTTTATAAATTTTGTTTCGTTGAGAGTTTTATAACTTCCTCGATTCAAACTTTTGATCCCTTTCAGTTATCTTACTTGATTTTCAAGATGCAATATTCATTAGTCACGATTTTCTTTTTCTTAATATTAAAAATTTGAATTTTTTTTTTTCAACTTACCATAAGTATAATAACCTCTTGATTCAATAGTAGTTATTTGCAGACCAACTGCCATTAGCAGTAATATTAAGGGGTGTAAACACCCCATATTGATGAAAACAAAAATTTAGTTACACGCCAAAAGTAAAATTATATTATTTAGAAACTTTACTCTGGTAATAAAACTAAAATATGAAAAAATATATCAAAAACTTTTAAAATATTTTTCTAAAATTTTGTTATAAATAAATGCAGCATTAAAAAAAATCCTTGTAATGTTCATTTGTATCATTTCATTTGTTAATGTTCATTTGTATCTGTGCAAAAAACCTTAAATTAAGCTTTTACTTTTTTCATAGTATTTTTCTTAATATATCCTACACTTATAATAATACTTGTATAAAAATACGAAATTATTAACACCACAAAATCTTTCGTACAATAAACAAATTTTTGTCTATTTTATGAAAGTTTTTGTAATGTTAAAAATTTGTTCGTATTTTTATGTATGGATTTATTATCAGTGTAGAACACACCACATGTGGTCTTTAACATTTAACCCTCAAACCGACCTAAGCTCTTTTGCAATGAAATTTTTTTACCACTTGTTCAACACAAAAAATAAACAATATGTTCTTTTACCAAAATTTGTCGTTGCCTATTTTAGGCGATATGGGCGAAAATAGGTTTAGAGCGAATCTGAAAAACTAATAAAAACTAATCAAATAAAAATTAATAAGTTTTCAACTTAACTATCCCTCTTACCAAGATATAATTGCAGTTCAAAAATTACCCTTTTTGCTGTTTTACTTAAGAAGATATAGCGATTTTCGTTTTTCGAAAAACGCGAAATTGAGCGAAAACGCACCTAAACTTCAACTTATATTGATAAAACTTAAAGGCTGTGCTAGCACTACTAAATATATTGTTTTAGCCAAATTTCATAAATATCCGTTTATATGCTTTGAAGTTAAGACGATGTCCTTAACAGGTGTGCTATTGAAATCATGTATGTCCTTGGGCTGAAGTTAGAGCTTTTTTTGAAAAATGTAGGCTTCAATTTTACTTTGTGTTAAATATAAACGATTTCTAGTCAACATAAATATGTTTTCCAGATTTTTGAAAATTGTGTTTATTTCAAAATATTTATTTTTGAAATTTTACGAAATTCAAATTTTAATGTTTTCTAGATTCAAAGCCGTGCCATGAACACGAAAAATTACTACACTCAAGGAACTTCTACTGTAAATATTTGTAGTTGTTTGAGTTGTAATTCACTATATGTATTTTTAAGTGAAAAATCAGTCATTTGTAAAATAAATTTCTGTTTTGACAACAATTGGAGTTCATTTAGAAAAACAAACCACATAAACTTACTGTATTATGATTTTACATTAATTTTATGCAGTAGTTTTTTTTTTTTTTTTTTTTAGAAAAATAAAACAAAAAATGTTTGTTTATTTTTTACTGTGGTTCATTTTTACTACAATTGTGGTTAATTTTTTTTTAACAGTATAAAACAAATGACAATGTTAGTTGAATTTACTGAAATGTAAGTCGTCCTTTCCTCAAGTGAAATTTCATTTGTTTTTAACTACATTTGCAGTGGGGTTTACCTACATAGTATTCCCAAGATATTTTGTAAGTTTGGTTTTCTACTGAAATAGCTTAATTTCTTATTGTAAAACACTAGTTTGAAGCATTTATGGCCAATTTGAAATACGGGTTTCTTTTATCCTTTTTGGCTATTTAAAAATAACCCTAGACTTTAACTGAAACACCAAAACTTGATGTTAATAATAATGACTGCTAACCCTCGCATGGAGTGTGGCTTGCCGGTTAGAGGGTTAACAGTCATTATTATTAACACCATGTTTTGGTGTTTCAGTTAAAGTCTATGGTTATTTTAAAATAGCCAAAAGGATAAAAGAAAAACGGAAATCCTTGAGTATCATCTCGTTTATTATAAGTTTCCTTTTAATATTAAACAAATGTCCTGTTAGTTTTGTTGTTACTCTACAAAATTCAAACAATTTATGGTCACTATGTCTCTCAGTCACTAAAAGTTCAAAAAAAAAAAAATCATTTCAACCACAACTACAACCGGAAATGCTTTGTATCATTTCCGTTTTATTTATGACTTAATGTATGATTGTTATTTTATATCAACAATATCAAGGACATTTTGGGTGTTGAGTTTTATTTTTTGAAAAGATTTTTTTAAGAGATTTTTCAAAAGAGTTTTTTCTTCAATATTATTCTGAGATTGATTTTATTTTTCCCATAATGTTTAAAAAGGCGTTACTTAAATATTAAGTTAAAGGACAATACACGTTAATGTTTGCTTTTTTAATATTTTTTCGTGGAAGCTGGTTTTATGATGTTTCTTTTTTCTTTTTTTTTTTTTTTGTTGTCAGTTAATATTAAAATTTTATTTGTTGTTTGCTGGTTTGTTTGTAATGATGTCTTAAATAATGTTGATGATTTTATTAATGCCTCATCAAGTGTTTTGTTGCTGATGAAATTTTGTTTTATTACATTTTTATTATTTTCTTCGGATATTTACATAACAATTGTTATTATTAAGCAGACATTTTAAATAAATTTTATAAAGCAACATAGTCACAAAATTAAAGGGACATTTAGCGCATTTTAGAAATTAAGAAAAAATTGTTCAACAATCGAAAATTACTAACAAAAGTGTATTCTAGGGAAAGAGCTCTAAAAGTTGCTTAGAATTTTCTTAAAATAATTATTGATAATTTGCTTATAAATTGGGTTTTAATTCATTATTGACATACTGTTCCTTTTTCGACCCAGTACTTATAAACCAGGCGCGGATCCAGAAAAAAGTTTTGCGGAGGGAAGTTAGAGTATTTTTGATTAACGTTTTTAGTATTTTTAGCATTTTTGTATTGAAAAATTTTATTTTGTGGGAGAAATGTCCCATTTTTCCTCTCCCTCAATCCGCGCTAGTATAAACGGAGTCCAGAGTTGCCAAATCATTATTTGAAAAAAAATCAATTTTTGACCTTTTTTGATGGGTCATTTTTCAAAAAATATTTAAAAACTTAAAAAATCCTATTTTTTTTTTATTTTTGATTGTTATGCTCATAAAAAATAGGAAAATTTCTTTCTCTGCTAAAAATTAGTTCATCGAGTGTATATAATGTTTGAAAATATGACCGGTCGAAACATGAACTTTTCAAAAGTCTAAAATATTCCAACATTTATTCCGTTTTCACTCTAAACATGAATAATGTCTGATTTTTATTAAAACACTAATACACTTAAAAAAATTATAATGTCAGGGTTGCCATGTGTCAACTTAAAGAAATGTTCAAAAACCACGATATTTTTCAAAAAAAAAAAAAAAAAAAATTTGAATTTAAATTTTTGCTATTTCTGAATAAAGCCTTGTCCACAAAATTATATTTTTTAAAAATCTGCAATCATTTAGGTTCTATTTTCTGTTAAAATTTAAACTTTAGATGTAAATATTTTCACTGATGGCGCTGTAAGGCATAAAAGATTAAAAAAATTTCCTAACAAGGCATTTTTATATATATATCTGTTTGGTTAAAAAATATCCAGCGGATCTATGATGGGTGATAATATTCATATTACTTAAAATTAGCACATACTCCAGAGAAAACATAGTTTCAGTTTCCAGCCTAAGGGGTTTTTGGCAGGACGCTAAGCGGAAGACTTTTTCTCTTTTTGCCTCTCCTCGTAAAAGTCCCTTTCCGAAAATCATGTCGTGGTGGATATCTTCGCTGGAGAAGAAACATACATGCCAAATTTCAAGTTGCAAGGTGAATAATTAACTTTTATCCGCTTTTAACCCCATTTTTACCACGTTCTATTTGGAAAATGTTAAAACTATGTATTCAGTTAATTAGACCATACTTCATATTTATAAACTATATAATTTCATATTTCTTGTTAAAATGGTTTCGGCATTCCGCAAAGGGGACACAGCTTTTCCCTCATGAGGCCCCATTTTTACCATGCTTCTGGCTAAAATTTCAAAAAACTATCAAAGAATTAGCACTTAATTTAAGTAAGACATACTTTTAATTTAAGGCTTCTAGCTAAAGCGGTTTCGGCAGGGCATTAATGTTAAGCAGTCCTTTAAGTGGCATCCTATTTCGCTATTGAACCTCTCAAAAATTGCCTTTTTTGTGAATTGGCCCAAGAAACACTTAAATTTCAGTTTTGTAGCGAAAGAGAAAATGAATTTTATAGACAAAGGAATTTATAGAAAAGTTTATGTGGATAAAAATACACTTTTCCATAAAAGTTCAACAGTTATTTAAAAAGTTAATCGGTAAAGTTGTTTCAATGGAATATACAGTTAAATTACCAAGGAAATATATTTTTTTAACTTTCTGCCTGTTATTCAATAAACAAGAAAAAAACGGAGTATGGGTAATAGTTAAAATATTTAGTTATTATACATTTAGCAATTTAAAAAAATAAAAACCTAAAAGGCAAAATTGCTTTTAAAATTAAAATTTCGAAATAAAAATTACATTGTAATTTAACATTATTTTCTCATTGACACATTTTAGACAACTTCTGATGAGTTAGGTGTTGTATCAAAAAATTGATTTTCAAATAAACTTAAAAAAACAAGAATTCAATTTAAACAACAAGAATTCAATCTCAGAACTTTCTACTTACAAAGCTAAAACTATACCGTATAACCATCTGGTGTATATTAGCTGGCCAACAGAAAAGTTGTATTTTTTAAGTGTACGTATAAATACAAACTACAAAAAAAAACATAACAAAAAAAAAACACTGCAAGAACAAAAACAAAATGTAGTTGAATTGCACACTTAAAATACTATCTAGGTAATAGATAGGTAATGCATAGTAGTAGTTTAAAACAAATGAAATTTCACTTGAAGAAAGGACGACTTACATTTCAGCAAATTCATTTCATTGCCATTTGTTTTTTTTATAGTTCAAAAATTAACCACAATTGTAGTAAAAAAGAACCACATTTTTCTAAAGTAACATAGGCAAATTTGGTATCAAATTAAAGGGTTTTTAAAGGCCTATTCAATAATTATAAAAAATCCAAAACATGGTTAACTTTCCTAGATATTATATTAATCATTAACATGTTTAAGAGTTTTGTTGAGAAACACTAAAAAGTGAGCATATTTTTTATGTTTTAGACAGCTTATAACAGGTCACATGACTAACCCAAAATTTAATGTTACCTAACTGTCGTAAAAGAACAGGCCACCAAACTAATCTAAAAGCAATTGTGCCATTTACGTGTTTTCGGCATTTATATCTTGGGTGTGTGCACGAGGGTTAAAACAGTACGTGCAATAACAGCTGTTTTGAATTTACTTTAAATTATAGAAAGTAAAAAATAAATAAACATTATTTTTTAAAGTTTTATTAGTTTTTTTTTTTATATACATCGAGATTATTTTTATGTTATTTTTAATTTATAACGAACAACAAAACATTTATTTGTTATATTTAAAAAAAAAAAAAAAAAAATCCCCGTATCAAATGAATGTAAAATCATAATACAGTAATTTGATGTGGTTTGTTTTTTTAAATAAACCACAATTGTAGTCAAAACTGAAGTTTTTTTTTCTTCTACAAATGACTGTTTTTTCATTTAGAAAATAAAGATACTGTATTACAACTCAAACAACTACAAATATTTACAGCAGAAGTTCCCTGAGCGTAATAATATACCCTCGGTTGACCTGACACTGGATAGGTCTTTTCGTTGCAATTGACTCTAAGGGTTAGAGAAGATCCATGGAAACGGTGCATGTAAAATCATTTGTAGAAGCGGTGTGTTTAAGAATCGATCCATTTCGTTTGAAATTGATAAAAACAATTTCAGAAATAATACAGGATTTGAAGCGATTTCAAACAAGAATTAATTCGAAATTATTTTGGAATAAATTAATATATGATCTTAAGTCTTTTGCTCATAATTTTTGAATTGTTTCACTTATTCTGGATAGTTTCAAATATTTTGAGGAAAGTCTAGCAAAATTTTTGCTAGACAGGTGTGGATCCAGGAAAAGGTTTTGGGGGAAACTTAGAGTAATTTTAATTAAATTTTAAATCTTTTTTACATTTTTGTATTGAAAAATATAATTTTATGGGGTGGGGGGATTTCCCATTTCCCCCCCTCCCCTACCCTTGAAACCACGCCTGGTATATGAACATATATGATCATATATTGGCTTATATATGATCATATATTGGCTTATATATGATCATATATGGGTAATGCTGGCTATATATAGTGCAATACATGACCATATAGGCTCCCATATATGACCATATATGTTCGGATCCGAAATTTGTGGGTATGTGGGAGTATATGATCATATATGAGCATGTATGGATCATATTTGATCATATACGACCATATTCCAACAAATTTCGGATTCGAACATATATGATATCAGATATGGTCATATATTGAACCATATATGTTTCCATATATAATCATATATGTTCATATATAAATCAATTTTCACATGGGTGCCATGTTTTAATATAAAATCAAAATTATTTGTCTTTTTACCGATATTATTTTTAGTGTAGGGAATTTTTAATATATTCTTGACCACCCCAAAAATAGTTTTCCAAATTATTTTTATTTATTTGCATTCAGCTCTTTTGAAAAAAATTTATTGTAACTCGTAGGTGTTTTCTGTATGTTGCATTGCTTTAGGGGGTCAAACGTTACAGATAAATAGATTTTTCCAGTTATTGACGCCAAAAAAAAAATAAATGTTTGAAACTACTACGTAATTCTATAGAGCTTGGTGATATTTTTTTTTATTTTTGGCATACATTCCAAATAATATTTAAATTAAATTGTTTACTCATATAGTATACTGGTCATTCTAGTACATTCACGCAAACCTAGTTTGAATATTTATTTAGTGTATTGAATAGTTTAAATTGAACTTGAACTTGTAGAAATACGACGGGGACAATGAGTCAATGTAACAAAATCATGTGAGATAATGCAGCTAAATATGCAATAGCTATATTATAAATGTTAAAATTATTTTAAATAAAATGCTTTATGAAAAGGGAAATTGAAAGTGTTTTGAATTAAATTGAGTGAATAAAATAGTGGAATTTGAAATTAAATAAAATCTGGCAAAAAAAAAATGGGGAAATATTGATATGATACAAAAATCTGTTCTATATTTTGAGTCAGTAAGGTTACAAAGAAATCTAGATATGTTTTAAGAAAATCCATGTAAAAATTCTAAAGTTATAGCCAGTTATGAGAAGTCAAAAATAAAGTAATTTTTACTTATACTTTTTTTCAGCCTTTTTTAATAGGCTGTTTCAAATAAACTTTTTTAAAATTTTAAAATTTAAACAAAATCATTCTCATATATTTAGTTAGAATATTGTTCTACCTCAAGTCCAAAAATCTAATGTGATAATGTCATATTAAATTTTATTTGTTGCTTTTCAGTTTGATCATTTTAATGGTAGACAATACAATTGTTTCATTGGCAACACCCAAGTCTTCAGTTGTCTGCAATAGAAAAAGGTAATTGGCCTAACTCAAACCGATTCATTACATACAACAGACGTACGTTCTAAATAAAAAAAATTAAAGGCATTTTCCTGATAAAGACGCTTTAAATTTTATTTAGGTGGTTTTTTTAACCCTCTAACCGGCATAAGCTTTTTTGGTTTGAAATTTATTCCACTTGTTCGGCACGAGAACGAAATTTTTTTTGTTGCCTATTTTAGGCGATATGGGTCAAAATAGGTTTAGAGGCTATCTCAAAAACTAACCTATAAAATTTAAAAAGTTAAGGCATAAATTATTCTTCTTACAAAGATATAACAACAGTCCAAAAATTAGTCGTTTTGAGCTTCTAGATAAAAATATGGCGATTTTCGTTTTTCGAAAAACGCGAAATCGAGCGAAAACGATCCTTAACTTTAATATATATTGACGAAACTTTGAAGCTTTGATAGTGTTACCAAATATAATATTTCTGCCGAATTTCATAAAAATCCGTCCACTCGTTTTCAAGATAAGATGATGTCCTTTATATGTATCTTTTTAAAGTCCTGTATGTCCTTGGAACAAACTTAGAGTATTTTCCAAAAGTTTAAGCTTTAATATTCCTTTGTGTGGAATATGAATGGTTTCATGTTAACAGAAATGTGTTTTAAGGACTTTTCAAAATTGTGGTTGTTTCAAAATATTTATTTTTTGAAATTACTGAAAATTTTAACTATAACGCTTTCTCGCTTCCAAACCATTGCATGTACACAAAACATTACTTCGCAAAATATGTGGCTAACTTCGTTCTCTATCGATATAGCTTACATTTTTATAATAAACCACTTTTTGGTGAACTTAAAGGGTTAAATTCTGGCGATTTTTTCAAATAACCGCGATTTTTTTTTTCAATTTTAGCGATTTTTTTTAATTTTTGACAAATGTTTTCTAATATACCCAATTTTGAGGTTTTCAATTTTGTATTTGTTTTTTCAATTTCAGCAATTTTGAGGGTTTTTTTTAAATTTTTGGCATTTTTTTTTAATTGGCGATTTTTCATTTTTGATGATTTTTAAAGTTTTGAAAAAAAAATTCCCATTTTTAGAGATTTTTTTCCATTTTTGATGACTTTTTTCAATTTTGATGACTTTTTTATTTTTCTTGTTAATTTTAACGTTTATTTAAATTATTCACAGTGTGCAGTTATGTCAAGAAAAATATCGTATCTTTTGCTTATACACTCACAATATTTTTTCCGTTAAGACTATAAATATACACATTAAATTAATTGAAAATGAGTTAAAAAAAGTACTACTGACTTTTCGTTTAAAACAATTGTATTTATTAGTTTATTTTCAACGGTTGAAAAATTAATTGACAAAATCAGTAAAAAAAACAATATATTTGTTTTCTTTTATTTCAATACCCAATACTATTAAACAACTTTTTGTTTTAAATAGAAAATTTTAACTAAAGGGTCCGCCATCTAACGTTTTTTTTTTCAACTAGTGCTTATTTCGTGAATGGTAACACTTAGGTCATGTCTGATTTGACAGATAATTAGTTTTATCCTTCCGCTGAACGAATATGGTTGTTTATACGCTTTAACAACACTGGGAAATATTGCGACATTACTTTGAAAATCATGGTAATGTTGCAGAATGGGTGCGGAAATTGCGTACGGATTTTGGAAGAAGAGAAGCACCGTCAGCTCCGTATGTTCGTGAGACGAATTTTGCATAAAGACCTTGGTATGACGTCATACAAAATCCAATTGGTTCAGGAGTTGAAGCCAACTGACCATTCAATGCGTTTTCGCTTCGCTAAGTGGGCCTGGTGAAATACAGCTGCACACAATCGATAATGTGCTTCAAAATTGGACCGATCGTGTAGGCTACCGCATGGCCAGCCGAGGCAGCCATTTCAATGAAATTATTTTCCATTATTAACCGGAAGGATTGTACTTTCAAATAAAAAAAGAAATTTGAGAAAATATTCAGTAGTTTTTTTTATAACATTTTCAAAAAAAAAAGTTATATGGCGGACCCTTTATTAGCGAAAGTCCGTTTTTTTGTTTATTTTTTTTATTGAATAACAGACAGAAAGTTAAAAAATATATTTCTTTGGTATTATAACTGTATATTCCACTGAAAAAACTTTACCGATTAAATTTTTAAATAACTGTTGAACTTTTATGGAAAAGTTCTTGTGAGTGTACTCATCTGGAAAATTTTCTAAAAGTTTCGTTTTTAACAAACTTTAATAAAATTTAGAAAATTTTAACAAAAATTTCTCTATTTAGAGACTTAATCTTTACAATAAAAAGTTCTGCCTATTATGGAAGCTCTAGCTTTTCAAAAACTCCGGGTTCTGATGAGATCTTTAACCAGATCGAAATACTAGTATCAACCTAGCTAATATGTTTGATTTGCTTTATTTTTGTAAATATACGGTGGTTGAAAGCTCGTTATAAATTGAAAATAACATAAAAATAATCTCGATGTATATAAAAACAAAAAAACTGATATAACTGTAAAAAATATTACTTGAGCCAGAGTAAAAACTAAATTTTTTTTATATAAATAGAACATTTTTGGTCTTCAAAGTTTAGTAATGTCATGATGCTTGTTAGGAAAAGACCCTAACCACGTGCTTGATTACTAAGAAGACAAGAATGGAGCAAAATTGATGATTAATAGGTTTTTTTTGTTAAAGTTCTGCCTATTATGGAGGCTCTAGCTTTTCTAAAACTTCGGGTTCTGCTGAGATCTTTAGCCAGATCGATATACTATGCTTTATTTTTGTAAATATATGGAGGTTGAAAGGTCGTTATAAATTTAAAATAAAAAAATTCATGAGAAAATTCATATTTCGAAAAAATGCATGGATAATTTCAAAAGTTATAGCACATTAAAAATTTGTCTGGATAAAGCCACAAAATCTGGTCACCTTAATTTTTTCGTTACAAAATACACTCCTGACTAAAACTATCATTAAGCAGTTTGATCTTATGAAATTTTTTTCTACACAATATTTTTTATCATATTAAAAAAAAAAAAAAAGAAAGAAGAAGAATTATTATAAATCTGATCTTCAGACTGACTACCAACCCAAAAAAAACACTTGATTTAAACGTGTGAGACTTTTTTTTTTTATTTTAGTAGTAATAGGAGTAGTATTTTTTTTTTTAATAAATTTTTGCTGAATATGTTAAAAATCTACAAATATCAGCATATTTATGCTTATTGTAACATGGTTTTAAAAGGGTGTGTGTAGTGGAAGTCTTAAAGAATTTTTTGTACAAATTGTTTACTTTTAAAACTCTTTTGAAAGCTCTTTTTTTTAGGTTTATAGAAACGTGATTATTTTAATGACACTTTTGAAAAAAAATAACAAATTCTTGTACATAAATTTCTTAAAAAAATATATATGCCATACGAATTTTCAATAGAATTTAAATTAAAATTATTTATTCATTTTAAAACACTATTTTAACAAATATGTTTAAAAGTCTGCTGAAATATTTCTTTTATATATTTTGTTTTTATTATGACCAGCCTCATTAAGTTTATTTTTTAATGAATCGTTTTCAAAAAGGCTTTATAAAAATAAATATCTTTTTATATAAATTTTTGTAATGTCTACTTCGTTATACAATAGAGTGTTAGTTAACATCATGAAGTTATGCTCATTAGAATTTGAAATACAATGTAATTGATGTTTTAATGTAAAGCATGTTTAAAACATTCATTAAACATTTAGGAATTTCCTACATTATCGTAAATTTTATTTATGATAATGTATAAATAACGGAAATCATAAATTTGGAGGATAAATTTTAACAGTTCTGGAAAGAATTTAAAAATTTGGTACAACTAAAAATCAAGAAATTTTATTTGAAATTGTGTTTTTTATCATAAAAGTTTGTCTATTGACACCTTGTGACATGTTGGGTGGAGTGTCTTAAAAGAGATTTTCAAACGTTCTGCTTACCAGACAGACGCTATACCGTCTAAGCTAATATTGCATTTGCATATTGGCTGGCTAACAGTAAAGTTACATTTTTTGTATGTGTGTTTAAATGCAACAAGAAAAGAAAATAACACTAACACCAAAATGCAAAATATATTTGAAGTACAGTAATATTCTCTCGAATGATCTGGATAGGTTCTTAGAGATTAGTTTACTAACTTTTTTTTTGCTATTTTTGCATTTTGGGTTTCTTGAGAAAAATAATTATTTTACTAAAGAACTTTAGTATTTTTCGTCTACACAAATATTAACGTGAAGTGAACAAGTTCAAAACCCACGTTTTTGTGAGGGCTTTATATGGGCACTAGCGCTGATTTTAACAAAAATTACTTGGTTTCGCCCTTAGGTCCTCATTCAATTAGTAATATTTTAAACGTTCTGCTTGCATGGCAAACTCTTTACCATCTGAGCTAATGCTGCTTTTGCATATTGGCTGGCTAAGTGTAAAGTTATATTTTTTGCGTGTGTGTTTAAATATAAGGTGGCGCAAAAATAACCTTCCGATGTTTTTTTTTTTATTATGTATTTATTATGTATAGCATTTTCTGATAGGAGGATTACTTTTGCGCCACCTTATACAAAAGAAAACAAAATACTACAAGAACATATAGAAATTAAAAGAAAACAACACTGTTGATGTTCACTAATATGCTCTTGGATGACCTGAAAAATCCCACTTTGACCCATTTAGAGTGCCCCAATCGAATCCAATCCAATCGAATATAATTTATACATTCATCTGCTAGTGTGTCTTCCGGAGAAGAAATAGAGACCCTAATCTTGGCAAGACTCCTCCTACGTTCTGAAATATCTCTATCCCGAGATTTGTACATTTTGCTATAAAAACACGGCTAAAAAGCCCTCTTTCAACTTAAATTTTAACCCCTTAACGGTCACCTAGAATGATGATTTATGCATTTATCTGCTAGCGCGTCTCCCGGAGAAGAAGTAGCTCCCATAGGTTCTTACAGGTTAATTGAATCATTACTTTCTTATTTTTGCAGGTTGCCTTTCTTGTGACAAAGTATTATTTCACTGAAGAAGTTTAGTACAAAAACCAATTTTCGGGAATGCTTTATATGGGCACTAGGACCGATTTTAACTAAAATTACTTGGTTTCGACTTTATTTAAGTATATTTTAAACGTTCTGCTTACACGGCAAACTCTCTACCATCTCAGCTAATGTTGCTTCTGCATATTGGCTGGCTAACAGCAATGTTATATTTTTGCCTGTGTATTGAAATAAAAAAAAACATTAAAAAAAAAAAAAAAAAATAATAGGCTTTTGTTTTCTATAAGTTGTCAGTTTGTATTCAAATATATTAAAAGTGCTGCCAATCGTTTTTTTCACATCCATGAGGAACAAAAAAAAGCTAATGCCAAAAAATAATACTACAACCACAAAAAGCTAAAATATTGTTAAAATACTGCGAGATACCTTCGATTAACTTGTTACGGTATAGGTACATTGAGGTCAATTGTCTCAATGCTTTGGTGATTTTGCATTTTTGGGTTAATTTATATAAACAAAAGAAACGTTTTCTTTAGTTTACTGAAAGTTTTTAGTTTTTTGTCGTATTGTTAATATTGGCTGGCTAACAGAAAAGTTATACAATTCGCGTGTGTGTTTAAATACAAGAGACAATATAAAACAAATTTCTATTAGAAATAAAAAAAATGGATAAGAAAATACTCCTAACACCACAAAATCAAAATATAGTTAAAGTACACAAACATATCCTTCGATAACCTGTAACACGATAGGTCCTTAGAGATCAATTGAGTTTAATGAAACATTTCAGTATTTGTATGGTCACTAGGTATAAACATGGAGCCATACCAACAAAAATTAGTTGGTTACGCTCTTGGGTCCATATTTATTTAGTAATGCTCGAAACGTTCTGCTAACAGAAAAACGTTTGGCCAGCTACCAGCAAAGTTATATGTTTTGCGTGTGTGTTTAAATACAAAACGAATAATTATTAAAAACAAAAAATAAAAAGTAAATACCACAAAAACAAAATATGTATAGTTGAAATGCAGTTATATGTCCTCCGATGACATGTCACGAGATATGTCCTTAGACGTCAATTGACAATCTTTTCCTAAATTATAAAAATTAATAACTTATGATATCTCTACAAAACTATTGATGTTTATAGAAATCTATATTACTTAAAATGTTAACGCAAATTTTAACAGAGTTGTAATTCCTTTCGCAGTTAACAAAGTATAATAATGGCGTACAGGAAATCGCCATTTACTTTACACGAATTATTTTAAAAAAAATGTCTCAAATAAAATTTAGTTTTCAAAATAACACGCATGTTTGATGTTCAATTTAAATAATTATACGCTTGGTTTAATACTTTTTTTATTAATATATAAAATTATGACTTCCATAAGTTTCAAATATCATTTAGTTTTAAAAAATAAGAAAATAATTAAAATTTACTATTTATATACATATATATATTTTTTTTTTTTTGAAATAATGCCAATTGTTTTTGGTATTTAAAAACATTATTTAAAACAAAATTAACCATAGAAAATGAACTGCACTTGTTACTTTGGAAAAACACATTGGTGGACTACATACTTAAGTAAATGATAAAAGTTTTCAATGTTTCTAAACTAGAGCAATATTACAAAAATATATTTAAATTAACTTTTTTTTTCTACATTACAAAACATATTTTGGCTTTCAAATGGAAATTACACTACACTAATAATAATCCATGCATATGAAAAAATGTCAAAATTACAAAAACGTTTGAAAAATAAATGAAATTTTGTTTATTTTACGAAAGTTTTCGTTGTTTTGACATTAATTTCGTAGTTTTATGCATTAGTTATTACTAAATTAAGTGTAAATATATGGCACATTTTATTCATCTGTTTAGGAAAAACTCTGTAGAAATAGCAAACGAATTTTATGTTTTTAGCAAAATAGAATAGTAGAAAGAAGCAAAGTTGGATTTCTAAGTTTTAAAAATAGTAGAAAATGTTAAAATTTTTTTTTAACATTTCTGTAAGTTTATTTCCCAGTTAAAAATGGGATTTTATATGATATTATCTTATGTATATAAATGATTTTGTGTATGATTATATATAGGTATATCTGATCATATATGTATACTTCTATAACCATGTATGGTCTCATGTATGCACGTTGTGATGGTTATATATTCTTATATATGTAATGAAATATATGATCAAATATTGAACTATACATATATACTCATATATGATCAGATATACGATTACACATATACGATCCCATTTTTACTTGAGTTTTGAAGCATTTGCTTCCAGGGGAAAATCGCATTATATATGAACACTAGAGTGGTTTTATAAAATCGATCTTCGATTGTTATAGGTGCTCAGGTCTAGGATTGTGTCATTTAGTGTAAAAATGCTATTGTGAAAGTTTATTTTTAAAGTTTTTTCAACTATGGGTCTTTTTGACACCAAGAGCATCTATGGGTTAATTTAGTCCAAATTATATGTTAAATAATTAAAGTACTGGTCTAAGCCAGGTTTGTAAAAAAAAAGAATTTAAATACTTTTTGTTCAAATATGTATAAATTCTCGCAGTAACTTCTTTGACCTTAATGCGGCTCGGCAAGGGTTAATGTTGTTTAATATGTACAAAACACAGAATCTTCAAATATTGTGTTATTATATTTGACATCACGTTTATTAAAATTCAAAAGTAGTAAGAAAATCTTCAACGTTTTTTGTAAATTGAAATATATAAGTGTAGGGTCTCTTGGGGCCTCTGGTTCACATGGGTTAATGATGTCCAAAATTTTTTATTTTCAACCTTAAGTCATGATGATAAACAAAAACAACAAACGGTACAAAAGTAGCTAATTTTCGATTTTAAATATTTTATGACAACAAATAAGGCAAAAATTACCAAAAAACACAATTTCCTCGAAATTTGCAAAAACTAAATCGTTTGCCCTACCCAAGTGTGCCAGGGGATATTTTTAAAATTTTTTATTTTCGATCTCTAACATGTTTTTAACAAGTCACTGGAGTCCAAATCTCAATTTTTGCGATTTTGTTGAAAAAATTTTTTTAAAATTTGAAATTGGAGATTTGAAAAACACCCCAAAAATTTTGTCCGTTTTTGACATCACATTAGGACAGGTTAACGCCATCCAAAAAAAAAAAAACTTCTTCTACATCTCACAAATTTGAATCTTTTAAGTAAAAAAAATATATTTCAGTAATCAATTTAAAAAATTTTTAAAATGTGTGCTCGAATTTCTCGGTCACATAATAATTGCCACCTTAGTGGTCTGGGGCATTATTTATTACTGCGCTAGTTTTTAACCGATTTTGTGTTTTTATACCTTTTTGAAAACATAATTATATCTTCATTTCGATTAATTTACCTTCGTGAGTAAAAACTTTTACGACATTTAAAAAATTTTACAAAAACTAAAAACAAGTGACTTTTTCGCCTTGTATTCCGTTTTCTAAACTTTAGGGCTGAATGGGGTCGTTAAGGCATAGTCCGATTGAGCTAAAACTTTTACAATAGCATTTTTACACTAAATGACACAATCCTAGACCTGAGCACCTTCAAATTTCAAAAAAAAAAAAATTGCCCATGTACACTAAAACCACTCTAATGAACACTTATGATCATATATAGGTGTAGCTGATTATATATGCGAATGCATAGATCAATGTATTACGATATATGGTGTCATATATGGTACGGATCCGAAATTTGACGACATATATGATCAGATATACTTATATATCATATACGATCACATTTTCGCCTCATCTGCTATCGTTTTGCTCAATATTTATTATTTCAAATCAAATATTTAAAATATTTAAAAAGTATCATCCAAATTATCCATATATAAATATATTCTAAGAAAATTTCTTTCAAAATCCATTATTTAAGGCTTTTTTTTTTAATCAAAACAATTTAAAATGTAATCAAAACAATTTAAATGTATGTTTTCTTCTGGAATTTCCATAAAATGGAAAGAAATTCCATCGGATTTATAATTTCCTAATACCATAAAATTACAAAACTTAAATATTCCACTCAAACACTTTGGTATTCAAATTTATTTATGTAACTCTTTAAAACAATATTACAAATATTTATGGCAGTTTTAATGAAATTTACAGACAGCAGCTAAAACATTTAAAACTTCCCAAAACAGCAACTGAGTAAAACAAACAAAAATATGGTTGGAATAGCTTTTTCATTTTTTTTTTTTGTATTTTTAATTTAAATATTTTTTCAAAATTCTTGCGCTCCAATAAATGTCAGAGTTAGCACGAAAATATACAGGAAGAAATACGTTGAAATACACTGAACAAAATCTTAGTGATCCAATAAAACGAATTCATACATTTTTATGAAATATCTTATAATCATGAAGTACACTGAGAGAATTGTCTTCATTTCATTAAAGAATTTCTTCATAGCTTTAATGAAAATTGTCACTGGAACTCGTCCATTGAAACTTTTCATATAATCTATGAAACTGGTTTCATTAAAGTCAATGTTTATGAAATATTTGTAGAATTAATGAAAATCTTCATATAACTGAATCATTCCGACAATGAAACGTTTATAGAATTTATAAAACAGTTTCATACATTTTTTTAATATTAAGAAGTTCCTTGAATTAATAAAACTCTTCATGAATGTCTTAAAAAATGCATGGAACTAAGCCAATGAACCGCTCCATATGATTTTTAAACAATTTCATAGAAGTCCAAAATTAATGCAAGGCTACATTGAAATAATAAAGTACTTTATAATATCGCTCATTTACTTCAACACTTAATGATGCAGATTTATTATTTATATCATGCTTTATATTGTGTAAAAATTTCATATTAATATCATGTATACTTTTCGAGATAGAGGATAATATATTTTATTTTTCCTTAAAGTGAGTGCCAAGAGTATATACTTCATAGAGAAACTGTGCTACTCACGGGTCTCTCGATAATTGGTAAATTCGCTCACATCTCTAACTAAGAGAAAAATACATTAAAACCCCCCTATTTATAAAAAAAACATAACTACATAAATAGAGAAAGGGTTCGAGCGAGGCAGATATGAATTAAAAACTTTAAACTCTTTTTCTGCAAAATCGTGTTTTTTGAGTTATGTCAGTCTTGCAGTAAATGAGCGATATGTGTTGAACACTTGAGAATTTAATCTTAAAACTAAAGTTTGAAATGTATGAAAATTAATGAAATTACGAAATTTTATGAGAAAATAAAAAAATGAAATAATTTAATAGCTCTAAAGAAAATTTTCATTAAATCTATGAAGAGATAATTTATGAAATCGAATGAATTTTATGAAAAAATGTATGTGAAAAATGTCTTAATATTAATAAAATTTCTTGGATATAATGAAATACTTCATTGAATCTACGAAACAAATTCTATGCAATTGTTTCATTAATATTATGAAAGATAATTCTTTCAGTGCATTATTTTATAGGTATGATGATATTTTTCATAAGGCGAAAATTTTGGAAATATATTAAATATTTGATAAAGTTTTTTTCTTTGAGTGTACGCTAAACTAATGTTAAATTTAAAAATAGTCAATGAAATGTTTCATAACATTAATGAAAATTTGTATAACTTTAATTTAAAGTTTAAATGGACACTAATAATAAATCTATATATAACAGTTTTGTAATAAAATTCAAAAAATTTAACTTTTCATTAAATTAATGAACTTTTCACAAAATAAAAAAATATTGTTTTTATTTAAAGTTTTAAGCATTTAATATAAGAATAGTTTTGAAATTAACGAAATTATTCATTTATTACATGAAATTATACAAGTATATAACATAAATGAAACGTTTAAATGCACTGCACTGAGAAAATAATCTTCATGATGTGTTTTTTTTTTATAAATTTTTGCAAAATTTCACTTTTAACTTTTAAACTTACTTTTCATTACATTCATGAAAGTTTTTATAAATTTTATTAAAAAAATTTATATATTATTTAAAATTTTATACTTTAAATAATGAAGCTTGATAAAAAAAACTGGATTTAAAAAAATTTTAAAGTCAACGAAATTTTTCATTAAATAAATGAAAATGTTCGTACCATAATTAAAAAGTTTAATGGATACTGTGAATATAATTTTATAACATAATATTAAATAATACAAGAAATTATAAAAATTTAACTGTTCATTAAATTTATGAAATTTTTTATAAAGTATATACAAATTGTCATAACACAAGTCAAATATTAAAATGTGAATTTTTGCATGAAATTAAAAAAAAAAATAGCTTTTCTTAAATTAATAAAAAAAATTCATAAATTTTATTAAAATTTTTTGTTTTATTAATTAATAGTCATATAATTACAAATTATATATTATATTTTAAGTTTTATACATTAAAAAAAAAGTTTTATTTATAACTGGTTTTATAAAAATTTTAAAATCCACAAGATTATTCATAAAATATATGAAAATTTTCATAACATAATCGAACAGTTCATTAAAGATACATTAAGGATACTAGAAATATAATTTCATGACATAAATGAATTTTTGCAATAAAATTCACAAAATGAAACTTTTCATGAGAAAAAATTTAATTTTTGATAAAATTTTATAAAAATAATTAATTAATTATTAATTTTTTAAAATTTCATGCTTTAAATAGAAAAGTTTAATTAAAAACTTGTTTTACAATAATTTTTAAGCTTTTTTATCATGTTACAAAGTTTTTTGCTCATTTTGTAATGAAAAGTTTCATTAATTTACGTAAACATACTTTTATTAAATAGAAAAATATAATTAAAAACTTGTTTTATAATAATTTTAAAGCTTTTTACCATGTTACGGGGTTTTTTGCTCATTTTGTAATGAAAAGTTTCATTATATCACGTAAACATTTCATAATTTCATTAAATAGAAAAGTTTAATTAAAAACTTGTTTTATAATAATTTTAAAGCTTTTGATCATGTTAAGAGGTTTTTCGCTCATTTTGTAATGAAAAGTTTCATTATATCACGTAAACATTTCATAATTTCAGTAAATAGAAAAGTTTAATTAAAAACTTGTTTTATAATAATTTTAAAGCTTTTTACTATATTACGAGTTTTTCGCTCATTTTGTAATGAAAAGTTTCATTAATTTACTTTTCATAATTTCATTAAATAGAAAAATATAATTAACAACTTGGTTTATAATAATTTTAAAGCTTTTTACCATGTTACGAGGTTTTTCACTCATTTTGTAATGTAAAGTTTCATTAATTTACGTAAACATTTCATAATTTCATTAAATAGAAAAGTTTAATTAAAAACTTGTTTTATAATAATTTTGTAGCTTTTTACGATGTTTTTCGCTTATTTTGTAATGAAAAGTTTCATTAATTTACTTTTCAAAATTTCATTAAATAGAAAAATATAATTAACAACTTGGTTTATAATAATTTTAAAGCTTTTTACCATGTTACGAGGTTTTCACTCATTTTGTAATGAAAAGTTTCATTAATTTACGTAAACATTTCACAATTTCATACTAAATATTTCATAATTTCATACTAAGTTTAAGAGAAATTGTCTTATAATGAAACTTTTTCATTAAATATATGAACTTGTTCATAAATTCAATGAAATTTTGTTCTAGAAAAATTCATTAATTTGAAAAAACAATTGCATTTTTTTGATTATTTCTTATTTCTACCATTGACAAAAAATTTTATTAGTGTGCCCCAAAAAAAAAAAAAAAAACTAAAATTAAAAAAACAATTCCAAAAACATCCCTAATGACGGGCATTTTAAATCCACAAAATTTATTTGAGAAAAAAATATTAGAATTTGTCTTTATACTATAAAAAATTAAGATCATTTAAAGGTAAATTCTTAAACTGAAACAATAAAAATAGACATTTTTCAAATTTAAACAATTGAGCCATGACAGCTGTAATTAGTTCAAATAAAAAAAAAAAAATGTATATATATTTAAATCTTTTCAAATCAAACTCTCTTAGGAAACCTTAGAAATTTTATTTTGTTTTACCACAAACACAAGAGGTGTTTTAAGCTAAAACAAACACACACATTAACACACATATGGCGCATTATAAATTGCTCAAAAATTTTTAGTTGGAGGAAGAAATAATAAAAATGGAATAATCTTCATCCAGCAATCAAAAGCTATATTGATATCTGTTGCTGCTGCTGCAATAACAAGCATGTGAGGCATTTCATGTCAAACCCAACGATTTTTGACACCACGATTTTTGTTTGCTTTGAAATTTGTCAGACATATTCTTATTGCAAACATATTTGACACGCGTTTTTGCAAAAAATTTTAATTTTGTTTTTTAAGAAGTTATTTGCGTTTAAAAATTAAAAAAATGCAAGTAAAATGTTCCGATATGTCGATATTTAATAGATATATTTTAAAAACTAGTGGGACGATTTTAATAATTGATGGCAAAATTAAAAAAATAATGCAAAAATCCCGTGTTTTGGGGAAAAGTCGATTAACGTGACCCTAAACCTCTTCCAAAAAATAGATCTATTTCAAAACTAGTAGGCCGATTTTAATGGTTGATGGCAAAATTCAAAAAAAGTGCAAAAATCCCGAGTTTTGGGTAAAAGTCGATTTACGTGACCCTAAACCTCTTCCGAAAAATCTCAAAGATACTTTACCCCATAAGCATTCAAATTAAGCTTTAGCCCCCCATGAAAATCAAAAAACAAAAACTTTTGACAAACACTAAACGACATGTCGGATTAGCAAACAAAAATCGTGATGTAAAAAATCGTTCGGTTTGACATGGAATGACTCATGTATGGAATAATTTCAAACACACCTATAAATATCACATAAATTAGAGTGCAGCATCAGCCAACAACATACATAAATACATTTTAACACATTTTTATTTAAAAATAAAAAAAAAAATTATAAAAATAAAATGATGGGTAACTAAACTTGACAGTGATCTAGCTGTTAAAGGGTGGCCAAATTTAAAAATTTAAAAATCAAAAAAAAAAAAAAAAAAAAAAAAAAAAAACTAACCATTTCTAAATATTTACAGGCGTTGGGCTGGGTGTTTAAGCTGATTTTAATATAAATACAAATTGACGAAATAGTTTAAGATTTATTTTATAGTATTCGAAAATTCTTCCAAATTTTAATGAATTTAGTTTTGAGAAGTTTCGCCAGTTTTCATCCTCCACAAGAATATCTATGGATAAAGTTAGAATTCACGGCAAATTCCGTATATACTTGCGTTTTAATATGAAGGAAATGAGGAGGTCAATTAACACATTTTTGACAATTTGTGGCGTGTTCGATAATGTGATAGATTTTCAAATAAATTAATTAAAACTAACAATCCCCTAGTAAGGGGGCGATACCAGCTTGTTCTGGGCAGTATCTATCCGTTTTTTCTAGATCTTTCTTTCTATCTATCTGTCAATCTATCTATCTATCTGTCTATTCCTATTTTTTCTTACCTTTTCACTGAAGGCATCCACAATGGACCGTATTGGTCTCCGAGTGGAGATGTGTCCTTGGGCACATAACCCTTCTTAACCTAATCTAACCTAACAATCACAGAATGTTCTGCTTACAAGGAAAACGCTATAATGTTTAATGTTGCTTATGCATGTTGACTGGCTAACAGCAAAACTTACATTTTTTGCATGTGTGTTATCCAATACAAAAGAAAATAAATAACGCACGCAATAAAAGAAAAAATTTAAAATGAGAAATTACTAACACTCAAAAAATATATATGTAGTTGAAGTGCCGCGATATGAACTCGCTTAACCGGTTACTGAATAGCTCCTTTTAGGTCAATTGACTCATTTGTGCTGTATTTCTTGCATATTTGCTGACTGAGCAAACTTTTTTTGCTGACTTTACTGGCTTTTTTAGCTTAGATATTTTTTAATTTTGTTTGCCTAAAGGCGTCGTCTATTTGAAATAATTGCAAACAAAGTTGAAATTTTGGTTGGATATCAATCCTTGACGAATTAAGATATTCAAAGATTTTAATTCTGTATAACTGTATGGACAGATCTTTATTAAAAAGTGTACAGGACATTTTATTTAGTTTGAATTAAACGATTTAGAAATTCTGTTTTGAAAATAGGGTGGTTTTTTGATCTCGTTTAATTAAATGTTCATTTGTCAGCCCAGACATTATAATTTTCAAATATAAAGTAGTTTTTAATAAAAGCTGTCTATTTTTATGTCTTGTGTGATAATGAAATAAAATTTAGTATATTTTCTCTTCTATGTATTTGAAAATTGTATGCAATTGATAATCCGATCAAAAAAAATGTATGTCTCAAATACAAGAACATATCTCATTAGATAAAAATCTATATTTCGAATTAGATATAATTCGATGCAATTAAATACAATTTTATACAATTTGATGTATATTAGATACAATTTCATCCGAATGTCGCCATACAATTGTATGTGTATTATATATAATTGTATCGTATTAGATATAACTCGATATTATTTGATAAAAGTTGATACAAGCATTATAAAAATTATAATTATAAAAATTATAAAAAATTTTCCCTGCAGAAGTCTTCCAATGCGAAGACGAAATATTGGAAATAAATACTTATAATTATAAAATAAAGGATCTTTAGCTCAATAAAACAAAAGACAAAAATAAACAAAATATATATAAAAGCATATTTTTTTATCGAATGCATATATAAAAGCATATTTTTTTTTTATCAAGGATCTTTAGCTCAATAAAACAAAAGACAAAAATTTATTCCAAAAGATCGAAGAAAAATAAGAAAATTTTAAAAATATTTTGTTTATTTTTAACAGATATTGTTTTATTTTCTGAAAAATAATTTAGAGTTCAAAGTTTTATGGTGACAATCTGTCATAAGTTTTGCTTTAAATTGCCGGCGGAAAATGTTAAAAATGTGGTAAAAAATTTTAAGAATTAATGTATTTTTAAAACTTTCTCAACGTGTTTGATTTATTTATTTTAATTTGAAGTCCATTGTTAAGTGTTTTTTTTTTTAATATTTAAAAGAAAATTCCAGGGACCGTAGACATTATTCCTTTTATCATAAAAGCCAGATGCAAAAAGTTATTTTGTGACTTTTATTTTTTCGAGCAAAAATAAAAGTAGTTTTTTAACGTTTATTTATTTGAGTAAAAATAAAAGTTGTTTTTTTTACTTTTATTTTTTTGGGCAATAATAACTTATGTTTTGTTTTTATTTTTGTTTTATGGACAAAAACAACAACTGAACAGTTCATGCGAATAAGGACGAATAGACCACTTTTTCGCAAACACGTTTATTTTGCATAAATGCATTTTATTAGCAGAGCCCTACAATCTTATGCAGAAATTTTGGGCAAATTTTGACTTTTAAGGCTAAAAAAATGACTTTGAAAGTGCAATAATTCGTATATTTTTATATTTTTGTTTAAATTGGGAAAAAAATACAAAAATTTTACTTTCGGTAACAATGTGTTAAAAGAACATTGCGAGGAACAAACCACACCTATTGGCAAAAAATTTTACCGTTCTTGAGTTATAAGACTTTAACGTGTGGAAAGCAAAAAGGGCGAATATCCATCCTTAACAAAATATTATATAAAAATTATTTAGCTGCGAGCTTAAAATTGTTATTAGCTAAAATTTTAAATTGTACACAAAAAAATTTATAATTCTTAAAAATTAATTTTGTGTCATTTAGTAGTGTTAATACTGCATCCAAATGTCAGGAATAAAAAACAAAAATTTTTTCATGTCCTTTTATGTTACGTCGTAATATGCAGTCAAGGGTTAATATTATAAGTCCTAAAAATGTATTTAGTGTCATAAAGAATTACTACTGCATCAAATGGCAGGAATATTAAAAAAAAAAATTAACAAAAAAATTTTTTTGCATGTCCTTGCAATCCTTAAAAAGTGTATCCTTGAAGTCCTTAAAGTGTTACAAACAAATAGTATTAATTGCACACTATCTAAGAACACGATGAATAAAATTAAAAAATCCCCAATAAAATATATCAAAAATTTGCTCCCTGGCAACTCTTCCCCTAACTACGTGAATAGGCAAACTACCGTATGTACAAAAAATACATCATAGTTGTCGCTAACTCACAAAATTTGGGAAAATAGTGGAAAATTAGATTACATTAGATTATCTTCTGCAATTACAATTAATTGTAAAATCGACCCCGTGTAATTGAAACTGGTTTTAAGCCACAGCAAAAATCGACCTGACTTTAGATCAAGTGGTTAAAGCGCCTGTCTAAAGTGTAGTGCGAAGTGCATGTGGCAAAGAAAGCAGGTTCAAGCCACGGTCAGGATTGCATTTAATAAATAAACATTTCATATAGATGCAATCAAACAATAAAAACCATAACAAATAATTACAGTATTGTCAAAAGGATTACTGATGAAGGTTGTGTTACCAGAAACTGCGCAGTCTAATTCAATAAAAATTTACAATGTAGTTATGATTTTTAGAAAAGTATGCTTAATCTTCTCTACCACGCCTATCTCAAATACCAACCATAGTTCGTCAAGTTTTGCAAGTCTCATGAAAATGTAGTCAAAATCTGCTGCAAAATAACACATTTTTATTCAAATTTCAATACATTTTTTTTTTTGGATATTCGCCCTTTTTCCATTTAAGCAAAAATTGAAGTCCAATTTTTGGCAAGTTCTCTTTCGAATACCTTACTAAAATTTTGTATATAGGTAGATGTGACTTAAATCTTTAAGCTAATACAAAAAAGTTGACAAAAATATTATTTTTTAACCGTTTCCTGCGTTTTTATTGTCCCCTGTAAAATTCTACAAATGGTCTATTCGTCTTTATTCGCATGAACTAACTATTCAATTATTTTTATTTCGAACAAAAATAAGTTATTTTTTGGCTTTTATTTTTTCGAATAAAAATAAAGTTGGTTTTTGACTTTTATTTGTTTGAGCAGAAATAAAAGTTATTTTGTGACTTTTACTTTTTTGGGCAAAAATAACAGTTTTTTTTTTGATTTTTATTTTTTTTTTTTTCTTTTATCAAAAAACAATATTTTTGTCCAAAGATAACAATTAATTTATAGTTTTATTTCGAGCAAAAATAAAATTTATTTTTTGATTTTTATTTGTTTAAGCAAAAAAAAAGTTTTTTTTTTTTTTTTTTTTTTTTTTTGGCAAATTTACAATTAGTTTTTTAAGCAGCTTTTTTTCTCTTTTTAAATTTATGGCAGTTAAAGGTTGTTTTTATCGGGCTTCCTCACATTTTAATGCGTTTGATATGAGCTTTAACAAAAAATAATTTAATGCATTTTTGAAAAAAAAAAACTTTTTTTAATCGAAAAAAAAAATTACAAACCAAAAAATAACTTTTATTTTTCCTCAAACAAATAAAGTCAAAAAAACAACCTTTATGTTTGCTCGAACAAATAAAAGTGAAAAAATAACTTATTTTTGCTCGAAATAAAAATAAAAAAAAAAAATAAAAGTAAAAAAATACTCCTACTACTCCAACTGTGATCTTAGCTATAAGAATAATTCAACTGTGATATTTTAATTTTTCGAGATTTATTTTTACATTTATTTTTAATTAATTAAATCTGTTTTGTGCCGTTCATTAAATGTCGTATAAAACCTGTGATGTGTATTTTTTTAAAAATGATGTAAATTTGACGAGAAGACTAATTATTTAATAAAAATCCCTGAGGATGTCAGAAAATACCGACGAAACGTAGGAATACGAAAAATGAAATAAAAAAGTCTTTTATTTACGTTTAGAAAATCCATGACCTTGAAAGCCTGATTAGAATAACTCTAAAAATAACAAAAAAAAAAATAACTTATTTTTGCTTTAAAAAATAAAAGTAAAAAATAACTTTTATTTTTGCTCGAAAAAAATAAAAGTCTAAAAATAACTAACTTTTGCTCGCAGAAGTAAGTCACCAAACAACGTTAGCATCTGGCTTTTATGATAAAAGGAATAATATTTACGGTTCCTGAAATTTTCTTTTAAATATTACAAAGAATAAAACTCGAAAGAATAAAACTTCAAATTTTACAAAGCAGAGCATTTTATGAAAGACTCCTCACAAGGATCAATATGGCATACTTGAATCAATTCTCCGACATTTGCCTCTATATGCGTTTTATGTTTAAAAATTAAAAAAAAAAAAAAAAAAAAAAAAAAAACTGTAATAACTGTTATAATAACTAGTCGCTTGGAAATTTCGAAAAAATTTCTTAAAAAAATAGTTCATTTTCTATTCTTTTTTCAAAATTTCAAATAAATTTTTTTTAATCCTTGAATCAAATATATTTTAGAAATTCTCCGACATTTGCCTCTATATGCGTTTTATGTTTAAAAATTAAAAAAAAAAAAAAAAACTGTTATAACTGTTATAATAACTAGTCTCTTGGAAATTTCGAAAAAAAATCTTAAAAAATAGTTCGTTTTCTATTCTTTTTTCAAAATTTCAAATAATTTTTTTTTAATCCTTGAATCAAATATATTTTAGAAATTGATTTTTTTTTTGTTTAAAATAACAAACCGTTTTTAATTTTAAAATTTCACTACATTTTTTTTTTATTAAAAAATTAATTTTTCGTTAAATAATTTTAAATGAACAATACATTTTTAAAATTTTTTATAAATGCTGCATTTTTTATATTTTTTTTTTTTTTTTAATTTGGTTAAAAGTTAAAATCTTTAAGTTTTGAAAATTGTTTGCTTGGTTGGTTAAAATAATTATTATTAACTTTGAAATCCTTTTTTAATATTTTGTATTTTTTTTTTCAACAAAGATTCTTTATTAAAAAATTTTCACCCACTTTTAATAAATATATATTTTTTTTTTAAAATAACTTTCAAAAGTAACCGTAAAATTTTCAAAAGAATCCACAAATTTGAGTTTTTGTTGCTGTAGTTTTAAATTCAAAAAATTTTCACCACCCCGCGTTTAAATTTGAAAAGCTTTTGCACAGTTTAACGTCTGAAGTTCAACTGAACAGAAAAACGAACGTTAAGCTAACGAAAAAAAATACGTTGTTGTGGAAAATATTCATTTTCACACTGTGTAGTGTAACATTTTTATATGGTATGGCATGGTGGTGTGTAGTATAAAGTTTAGCTGTGGTGGCAAGCAACACACAGTGACTATTTTGACTGATCCAGAAAATCTAAACTAAACTTTTTTTTTTATCCACAATATAATGGAACACACAGTGCAAGCTAGTCGTAGCAATCGTTTGCTATGTTAACGTCATCGTATAAAGCACAATACGCGAACGCTAACAGCTAAAAAAAAAAAAAAATTTAAAACTCAATGATTTTTACTCTGGCATATCATTATGGTTGTTGGATGGATGGATGGATGGAAAGATAGATTGAATGGATGCAAGCCCAAGCATTCATTGTTGGCTTCATAGCTCTTGAATATGAAAAAAAAAAAGAAAAACTAAACATGACTAGGAAAAACATACAAAAAAAAAATGTAAAAGAAAAAAACCACAAATCGTTTGATGGCAGTGGTGACAACACAACAACATCACCACAAACTAACAACAATACAACAACAACAACGTAGTGACAAGAATTAACAGCAATTCCGAAGACCACGAACAACCGACCGACCAAATAACATCACAACAAAAACTACGACAAACCACGAAGAGTAGTTAATATACAAAAATGTTGCGAAAGCAAATTCATAAAATGTTGCCGCAACATGTTGCCTTTAAAGCTTAAAACAAACAAAACAAATGTAATGTTGTGTTTATGTTGTATTACAACATGTTTGAAACACGTGCTAAAGACTTCAATGATACCTGCCAAATTAAAAGGCACACATTTTTTTACAAAAAAAAAAAAAAAAACCGAACCCGAAGGAAAATCAGAACCCGAACTTGAATAATTTTCATTTTCCTTGCACAATTAAAGGTCGAAAAAAACATAATTTTTATTAAAAACTTGTATAAAAGATGAAGTACCGTCTATTTTACTTCCCCTATTTTGTTTATAAACTAAACAAAATATAAAAAGGAGAGAAAAACAAAAACCGTGTATTGAATATCCACCAGAGGTGGACCTTGCACATAACAAACAAGTTTTCAATTTATTTTTTGATCAATGGTTATAATCTTTAACTTCAAGCTCATATATTAGTTCTCATGTAGTGAGTAAAGTAGTTCATATGAATGTTTGATGTTTGGCATGGGATTGTTACCCTCTATCAAAACGTGTTCTGATGATGGGAACCTAGAAAATTCCCGAAAGAGATCTATCAACACATTCCTGAAAGGGTCAAATAATAAATTTGAAAACAAAAAACTCTATAGATTATTTGTTAGGACAATATCCTAATAAAGAAATATAGAGTATGGCCTCGAACTTGAATAATTTTCATTTTCGTTTTCGTATATAGTAATATATGTCTTAATATAATTACTTATGTGGCCATTGTAACGATAAATATTTGCATCTCATATTTATTTTTACGAAATGTTGAACACAGCGCTATATATCATTATATATAGTTATATCTCATGGTTTATATAAGTTGATGTTTTTTATCTCAATTTTTGTGTGTATATACATATACACCCGAAATTGTCGCCTATGTATGCGGTGTATCGAACCAATTGTTCTCATCTTATACGGTAGATGTATGAACACTAGGGTGGTCTTTCGTTGTATGGGCGAAAAATAAAAACGAGATTTTGACTGTACCCCCCTCTAAAAATATTTGTTTGGGTACAAAAATTTACCATGCAAAAAATTAGAGTTCTAGCATAACGGGAAGATGTCCCGCATCGCCCTTGAAAATCGGGCCCCTTGGAAAAATGGGCATAATTTAAAAAAAAATTACAAATTTTTTTTCTTCAAAATTTAAAAAATATAAAATAATTTTTGTGTTGGGTTTAATCATAACTACTCAGATAAAAAATATTACTTTCCCAGAAAATCGCTAACTTACCCTAACTTTGTATCAAACAAATTTAATAAATATTTTGGGGGTACCTCAAAGTGACTTTTTTGCATTTTTGAAAATTTTATTCAACAAAAATCAAAAACCTAGTGTTTGCTGTCAAGTATTTGATTAAGCACATTTCAAGTATTAAATAAGCCAGGTATTACGGATATCCGTTGGCAAAATTTTTTTTAGGGCATTTTTATTCTCTTGGATTTCAAGGTTTTTTTTTATTTCTATTCATTTTTACTCTAAAACAAGGTTTTAATAATATTTCATCAATATTTTTGTATATGCCTTTTTATATGATTGTAATAACTTTATTTTAAAATACTATATTTTCTGTTGATAGTTAACCCATGTTAACTTGGGGTCAAATATGACCCACGTAAGAAAAATGCAGCTTTGTGGCAAAATTTATAAATAAAATAAAGAAAGGAATAATTCAATTTATATTTATTCTAAAAAAATTTCGTTAACCGTTTCTAGTCTTCAAATAGGTCAATTAAGTAAAAATTAGAACTTAAAACTTTTCCATAACAATAATTTTGAGGGAAAAAAATTTACACTATTAAATTAAAAATACGTTTTTCGAAAATACTCCTGAATATGTACAAAAAAAAATCAATTTTAATATGAATACAAGTATCTGAATTTATACTAAATAATTAATTTTAATTAATTTTAAAATGTAAATAAATTACAAATAGAAACATAAACAAAAATTTATTTTGTCATCTTTGTGATTTTTGACTCTTTAAAATACGAGGGTCAATTGTGACCCCATGAAAACACAGGTTAACTATGAACACGAAAAATTATACTTTATAATAAAGTTACTACAATTATATAAAATAGCATACACAATAACATTGATGAAATATTACAAAAATCTTGTTAAAAAAAAAGTCTAACAAATTTAAAAAAAAAAAAACGTTGAAATCCGCTAGAATCAAAATGCTCTAACAAAAATTTTTGCCAACGGATATCCGTAATACTTGGCTTATTTAATACTTGAGATGTGTTTAATAAAATACTTGACAGCAAACACCAGGTTTTTGATTTTTGTTGAATAAAATTTTCAAAAATGCAAAAAAGTCACTTTGAGGTACCCCCAAAATATTTATTAATTTTTTTGACACAAAGTTAGGTTAAGTTAGCGATTTTCTGGGAAAGTAATATTTTTTATCTGAGTAGTTATGGTTAAACCCAACACAAAAATTATTTTATATTTTTTTAATTTTGAAGAAAAAAAATTCGTAATTTTTTTTAAATTATGCCCATGTTTCCAAGGGGCTCGATTTTCAAGGGCGATGCGGGACATCTTCCCGTTATGCTAGAACTCTAATTTTTTGAATGGTGAATTTTTGTACCCAAACAAATATTTTAAGAGGGGGGCAGCCCCAAAAATCGCAAGTTGAAAAATAAGGACCACCCTAATGAACACTTTGAGGACAGTCCCAGTATGCGCTGTTTCAATATTTTACAAAATAATCAATTTTCATAAATTGTCCTGTAAAGACGACGCTCCACACACAAGCACGAATTATAATTTTTTCAGTTAATTTTTTTCTTTAAACCTTTGACGAAGAATGTTTGATATATGTCCCATTTTTTCCTTTTTACTATTTTAGGAAATCCTGCCGGACGATTTTAACAAAACTTGTCATGATCGGCACCAGAGAAATTTAGCTTTTTAGCGATACCTATAAATTATAGCCCGATATACCCAGATCACCTTGCGGAATATCTTAACCCATTCAGGAGAGATAGTCCATTAATGTTTAAGCTTTAGTACTACATTTCTTTGATAAGGGGAGCATTAAAGTGCCATAAGCAGCACAAAGTGCGGTCATTAAAGGTTTAATTACAACTATTATACTATGAAAATAGCAATCGACATCTGAAAATCAGGCATTTAAAAAAATCTGTAAAATATATTTAAGAAAAAACACGTTGTCGCAATTTAATCAAAGTTGTTCGACATTTTTGATTGCAGGCTAAAGTGGGTTCCGATGAAGTCTGAATTCCATATCTGAATAAAAAGCTATAAACGAAATGAAAAAAATTAAATTTTTCAATATTAAAACTTTTTGGTTACTTATAATAAAAATACAATTTTTAAAAAACGGACATAATCGGCCGAAATTCGTCACGGGTTAACGTTTTCCAAAGAAAAATCGATTTCTTCTATTTCCCACTACTATTTTCAATACATTTTTTTCATTGTTGTGAAACCTGTTGAATAATTGCCCAAAACCATTAAAAAAAAATACGAAAACTATGAAACAAAAAAAAAAAAATCAAAAAAATTAGAAAATATATTAAAGTTCTACTTTAGCGAACATTATTAAACATTATTTTTCACATTTCTTTTATATATTAAACTTTTTGAAATCAATTCGTATTATTAAAATTGTGAATAAAATTCTTACCATACGCAAAAATCCTACCTGAAAAATTAGTTAGAACTGCCTTGTTATTTTGCGGGTGCACTCACGTCGATATTTTTTAAAATTAAACTTGAAATTAAACTTGATGCCAGTTGACAGTTTTGACATATCCAGGAAACTACAGGAAAAAAATAACGAAAGGTCCACTTTAAAGAACAGCATCCATATTAGGGAACATTCCCTTAACTTTTATACCCACACCACTACGCAAAAAAATAAGGTTTCTGCTAATGTTTGTAGATGCCAAAAATAATGGACCTAAAACCATATACCAATCGACCCAGAATAACGTTTTATGTCGATTTATCGATGTCTGTCCTTCTGACCATGTATCCTTGTAATCAAACAACAGGTCGCAGTTCTGAAGATAATTGGGCTAATTATTTTTGCCCATGAATGATCACGTTTGAAAATAGTCAAAATCGGTTCATATTTTGAGCTAGTCGCCTAGAAAGGTTCTATTTGAATTGATTAAACAAAATTACAAAAATCGAATTTACACGCCACTTGTATAGTTTATTATTGTATCAGATAGAGCGCATTCCGAGCAAACACCTCAAGTCCAACTTTGGCTCTGTTCCTCCCGGTTTTTATTTTACAATGATTTTAAATTGAAAAAGTTTTAAAAATTACTATCATTTTATTGATTTTTTGTTTTTTAGTTTTTTGGTATACAATTGTTGGGTGAAACTTACTAATCGAAAATCAGAACTCAACACCTAACTGATAGACTTAACTAGGAAGCTAAAAGTTTAACGCAAGCAATTTCATGTCGTCTAAATAAAGCCGAAAATATTGCGATCGGCATTTTGCATTAATCTTGAAATCTGTTGGGAGATTTTAAGCGACTTCTTGCAAGAGACCTATGCGATTTTATCACTGGATAGTGCTTATTCCGAACAAAAGCCTCAAATCAAAATAAGGCTCAGTTCCTCTCGGTTTTTTTTTGAGCAGCGGGTTATTTGAAAAATTATGAAAACTTTATCGCTCCTTTATGTCCTTTTTTGAATTTTTTGGTATAAAATTTACGAATAAATCGTAATAATTCGGAAAGTAGAACACAAGTCGTAACTGATGGATAGACTTTCGACGAGTGACCCGACTCGAAAGCCAAAAAAAACTGACGTGTCAAGTTTTAATACCCCTACACTAAGAATACTATGTAGGTAAAGACCACTGCAAATGTAGTTAAATACAAATGAAATCTCACTTAAAGAAAGGACGACTTACATTTCAGTAAATTCAACTAACATTGTCATTTGTTTTATAATGTTGAAACAATAACTAACAATTGTACTAGAAATGAACCTCATGGTAGTAAAAAATAAACAAACGTTGATTTTTTTAATTTTTAAAATAGCAAAAAACTACTGTAGATTAGATTAGATCAGAAGGCACTGTGCACCGCGACCCATGTAGGTTTTTTGTGCTGCCTAAAGTTACCTACAGATTCAAGCTACCTATAAAGCCAATTATCCTATTAGGCAAAATGTTCGCGATGTCGGAAGGCGAAATGAAACCTAGATACCTAAGTCTCCTATCACAAAGCCTGGGACATTCGCAGAGAACATGCTCCGAGATCTCAGACACCATCTCACAAAACCTGCACATATCCGTGTCCGATTGACCCTTCCTGTGCAGATGGTATCTGAGATTACAGTGTCCAGTTAAGTACGACGCCAGGGTCCTCAAACCCCTCCTTTCAAGCGACAAGATTCGCCTCGACCCCCTACTGGAAAAAGAAATCAATCTATTAGCCTGGCGCTGACCAGGAGAGTTTTCCCAGTAACCAGAGAGTTCAGACTCTCTCCATGCCCTGAGCCTTTCCCTAACATACCCCGCAGGAATTCCACAGAATGGTTCAGGACCAATAAAGGGCCTTTGGGCCCCGCGGTTCGCAAGACAATCTGCCCTCTCGTTGCCCTCTTGCCCCTCATGACCAGGAATCCATCCCAAGGTTAGAGAGTTGCCCCTCCCGAGCCTATTGAGAGTCTGAATGCATTCCATGACCAACTCAGACGACACCTTATAAGCCATTATGGCCCTCAGTGCAGCCTGACTGTCAGAAAGAATGTAGATGCGAGATCTGAGCGTTCCCCTTTGCAGGCATTCCCCTGCACATACACAGATGGCCCAAATCTCCGCATGAAAAATTGACGGATATTTTCCCATAGGTAAAGCACGCTGGAAGCCTGGTCCGAAGACGCCCGCACCATACTGTAAAAAATGAATGTAAAATCATAAAACAGTCATTTGATGTGGTTTGTTTTTTTAAATGAACTACAAGGTTAGTAAAAAATTTAATTTGTTTTACAAATAACTGACATTTACATTAAAAATAATTAAACTGTATTACAACCCAAACTATTACATATTTTTAAAGCAGAAGTTCCCTGAGTGTAAAAACTTGTGGGCTGATATTAACGCAACATACCAATTCGGAATGTAGAATATTTGACCACACAGATGGCATATATCCTGGAGCTTCTATTTGTTCCAAGTATTAACGCAAATTCTTGGACTATCAAAAATAATATACCGATCAACGTATCCGAAGTAACGATTTTCGCCCATTTTTAAAATAGTAAAAATTTTAAACTTTTCTATAAAAAAAACTACTTCATATGAAACACACATACCAAAATTTTTAATCAGCTCGAAAAATAAATTCAAAGTTTTTATCTATAATCTTTATATGTTCAAACATTACTTTAGCGATTTCAATTTCATTTCTTGTTTTATATGTATTTTTTTTTTCACCACAAATTTTTAATCAAAAATGTAAATTTCCTTAAAATCTTTTTATTTATTAAAAAAAAAGTATATAAAAATAAATGAAGATCTAATTAATAAACCAAATATACAATACCATTTACATTTTGTTCCTGTATGTGTGAAAATAAAATCATTGAAAATTTTTGCAAAATTCATATTAAAAAAAAAAAAAGAATCTGAAAAATCTCTCTCTATGTTATTCGTGGTAATCATAAAAATTACCATGTTCAACATTTATTCATTCATGTTTTGTTTGGCTGTTGTGTTGTTGGGGATATGAAAACAACCATCAACATCCGTTGGTAATTTGTAAACAATCTAAAATAGCTCCCAAAAGGAGTTATGAATAAGAATGTGTAAGTGGTAGTAGTAACTCGTAACAGTAAAAACATACATATACAAAAAAATACTGGGGAGGGGCAACTTAAATGCTATTAAAAACGATAAACTAGAAATCGGGCAATAAAATTTTTGTTACTTATAAGGAAATTTTATTCGATTAAGGATATTATTCGAATAATTTTAGGTTCCCGGTAAACCTATATAAAAATTCATATTTGTATACCTTTTTTAAGAATTAATCGTTATATTTTTTTAAATTAATCGTTATATTTTAACCGAATATTATTTTATTCGTTATAAAAAATATTTTAAGTTTTTAAAACTTATAGAATTTTAGTAAGATTTTTTGATTTTAATGTTTTTATTTGAACATTCGTTAAATTTAATTCGAATAAATTTTTTATTCATTACTGAAATTTATTAATGTTCTATCCTTTAAAAATTTATAAAAAATATTTTAATTCAAATAAATTTTTTATTCATAACTAAAATTTAATGATTTGCTATCCTTTAAAAACAGAAAATATTTATCATTTATTTCTAATCGGTTACCCGTTTAATTTTATTCGTGGCAAGGAGTTATTAAAAACCTTTTTTTAAACAATAATGATATGTGTTGTTGTTATTCTTTGGATTTTTGTTTTTAATTCGATATTCGATAAATACGATTACTCATACGAATTTATTCGAATATATATTATTCGTTAAAAAAAACTTATATTTCAATTTGTATTTGTCTATTCGCATATATTTTATATTCGTTACTAAAACATAATGATTTTTTATCCTTTACAAATTGAAGGTAAATATTAAAATTTAACATTTTAAATCGGTTACTCGTTTGAGTATTTTTTATTCGTTGCAAGAATTTATTTAAAACTTGTTTTTAAAACATAATTATTGTTGTTGTTATTGCTATTCTTTCGATTTTTTTTTTTAATTAGATACTATTTGTATTCGATTACTCATATAAAGTTACTCGAATATATGTTATTTGTTACAAATATATATATGTCACAATATTTTTTTGAATTTATAGTAAGCCAGTTAAAAATTATATGTTTTTAGCAACTTTGATTCGATAATTCGTTTAATTTTATTACAATAATTTTTTATTGTTATCAATTTTTTTTTTTTAATATTATCATTTTTTTCTTTGTAGTAAATGATTTAAGACAAATATAATAAAATAAAATTTATAATAGATTTTTATTTTGTCTTAAGTTTTACCTATATAATCGTTAAGTTTTATACTCGTTGCAAAAACTTTTCAAAAGTGTTCAAGTTTCATGGTTATTTTGTTTTGCCCAAATTTGAGCCGATTTCCATTATTAGTTTATTCGTTTATTTTTTTTTTTTATTTCTCTCAAAAGTGTAATATTTTCTTGTTATTTAAGAACTAGTTTGTATTTTTGTCATACTTTTAATCGATTATTTACATTATTTTATTCGAATAATATTGCAAAAATTTGGTAAAATTGTCCCAAAAGTCTCGCATATCTATTAAAAATAAAATTTTTTTATTGATTTTTAAAAAATAGTTTAATTTAACTATACGATTATTCGGGTTTTTATTACAATAATTTTGTAAATGTGAGGAAAATGTTTTTTAATTGTTTCAAAAACCCCTCATATCTTTCAAAACTTATTTATTTTCTGGAAATTTGAAAAAATATATTTTTATATAATATTTAATCGATTGCCTTTTTTATTTTATACGAATAATATCGTGTTTGAGGTAAAAATGTTTTAAAATCGTTTGACAAATTGCTATTTTGACTAAATCTTTGATTATTTGGTAGTTTTATTTTAATTTAATACCATTTTATATCGATTGCCCATTTTATTTATTCGAATAATTATATATATATGTTGCAAAATTGTTAAAAAAAGGTCTCCAAATTCCACAATTCTTTTTTTAATTTAATTTAATCATTTTAATAATTGTTTTATATGTTGTAAATATGTTCCAAAATCGAATATTTCTTTTTGAACTTTCTAATTTTTGGGTTATTTTAAAAAAAGTAATTATATTTCGGCACAGTTTTAATTCGATTAATTTGATTTAAATAATTTTGTAATCGTTTTATAAAACGTTTTAAAAACTAATATTTTTACTTTTTTCGGAGTACTTTAAATAAGTTTTTAGTTTTGGCATAATTATTATTTGACTACTCATTTTTTATTCGATTATTTTGTAATCGTAAGAAAACTACTGTTTTAATTTTTTTCCTTCTAAATATTCCAACTTCTTTAGAGTGTTTTAAATATTGACCCCATTTTTATTCGATTATACATATTATTTTATTCGAATAAATTGTATTCGTATAATATATTAACAAAATGTTTTAAATTTCTGATATATTAAAATGTTTTGTTAGTTTTATTTGTTGCATATTCCAAAAAAAAAAAAAAATAGTTTGGCTCCCTTACCAAAACGATTATCCGTTATATTTTTCTTCGAATAATTATGTTATTGTTGAAAAAAGGGTTTTAAATTAAATATTTCTTTAAACTTCTTTTAATTTTTAGGTTATTTAAAAAAAAAGATTTTAATGTTTGCACCAGTTTTGTGCGATTAACCGTTTCATATTATTCGAATAAAAATTTATTCGAGTAAATATTTAATTTAAATAAGAATTTAAAAATTTGTTATACATTTTTCTACAATTAATATTAAAAATTTTTAATTCATGTTCATTTTAAAGTTAATAAAATTTTTAATTTGTTTGATTTTTTTTTTTTTTTTACTTTTTTCAGCTTGGTGCCCCATGTTTTATCTCCCTGCTGTGTAACATACTCGAGTGCTTGGTGGCAGTTTATTACTAAAGTCGTGTGTAATGAAAGTGTAAATTAACTGTAAATTTTCAAATAGAAACTTAAGTTTTAAATACGAAAAAGGACAACTAAAATCAGAAAGGAGATTTTTAAAAAGTAAGTACAAATTTGAACATTTTAAAATTCAGACTTTGAAAATTGTAATAAGTTTGCTAGCCAACAACTAGTATTTTGAAAGACATCCTAACTAGACAAACTTAGCTGAACTTTATACATCAATTTTTTGAGTTTATACAATTTAAATCTCTGCTAAATTTAAAAATATTTTAAATTTAATTTCTTTTAACTAAATTTAAATGGTTTTCAATTTTCAAACTTGCATATTTTTGCCTTATTTATTTTTTTAACCACTCTACGCTAAAAAAAAAAGCTGTAGAAGGATGTAAAATATTTAGCATTTAGCTCGTTTTTTTTCTTCTACGAATAAAACCCTAAACTTTGGTGTTGATTAAATTTTTGTACACTGATTTTTTTTTTTTTTTTGCAACCTTACTTTCTTGTCATTTTAACTACAAATAACGAGAAAAAACACATCCTTAACAGCAAAAATCTAGTAGTAGCACTTACTTTACAAACATGACTCCCAAGTACAACAGGGTAAAAAAAAAACATAAAAAACAAAGCACATTCATAAGGTTAAGAGCACTTTGCAAACATTATATGGTGGCAAAATGGCATCAGTAAGTGTGCACAAAAAATGTATATTTGCAAAAGCAAAAATTTGCTATAAAAAAATTACAAGAAATTTAACTAAATTGTTTAGATAAACTCATAAAACATAAACACTTAATAGGTCTTTTGTGTTATGTGCAGGAAAGAGCTACAGTTTGCGAAAGAAACAAGAATTTTCTTCCCCTTTCCCTAATATTTACGACTAATAAAGGAAATTTTTGTTGCAAGAATATATAATTGATCTTAAGATAACATAAAAAATTTTTTTTTAAATAAAATTTTGCACAAAATTCGAATATTTATAAATCTCTTGTTTGGTGTTTTCTTAAAATTGTATAGTTTTTTTTTTAAGATTAATGATGCATTAAACACATTTTATTTATTTCCACAATTGATTCACTTTATGAATTTGTAAAAAAATTAGGGTCGAAAGCAGAAAATATGCAAACACAAAAATAAGTATTAAAATTTAAAACATTTTATAGAGACGAATACATAATTATTATTTTTAATTCGTTTTTCCAAACTCAATTATTCGAATAAAATTATGTTGGAAGATAGAATTATAATTTATTTTTTTGATATCAAGTTCAAAAAGTAACTTTTCATTTACATTTATTAAACATTTTTTAAAAAAATTTTTATCGAATAAAAATTTATTCGAATAAAAAATTATTCGAGGTAATTTTTAAGCAATACTGTTTAAACAATATATAAAAATGACACCTTTTTATTAAAAATAAAATAATTTACTAATAAATAAAAAAATATTTATATAAAAATAATAAAATACATATAGTTTTTGAGAAGTAAATAATTTAGTTGTATGCATCGAAACGATTAATCGATTAACATTTTTTTAAATTAACGAAAAATTCACTGTTCTTAACGAACTAGTATAAAACTATAAAAATATAGTTTTCCCAACGTTTCTTTTAACGAATAAAAAAAAATAATCGAATCGAATCAAACGTTTATTCGGTTGAAAATGTCAAAATACCACTTAAAGAAATCAACTAAGAATGAACCTAATACAACAAATTTACTTAATTAAATTTTTTAAATAAAATTAATCGATATATAAATAAAATTAAACGATTATTCGTTGCATAATTATTAAAAATCTGAATCCTAATTTTTTTTTTAAGAAACAGTGTTTAATTCAACTTAAATATAAAAATAAATAAAATTTGTAACTTAAAACAACACAGTTTAAATAAATTTAAACGATTAATCGATTAAAATTTGTCGAAATTATGAAAAATCACATTTTTAGAAAACTAAAATTTAAATAACAATTGTGCAAATTTAAATGTAACTGACACTAATAGAAAACATGATTTTCTATTGTTGATTTACTTTAATAAACGTCACTACATTGCTAGGTCTGTCAAAAAAACAGAGTAGTATTTGGAAGATGACAAAAGCCAATTGTGACAATTTTTTGTTGTTGTTTTTGTTTTTTCTTTGATATTTTAAATTTTGAATCTCGCTCCTAGACGAGGACAAGAAATTCTCATTGAGTTTGTGATTTAACATAACAAATATCTCTAGAAATTCTAATAACAAAGTCCCCTGAAGATTTCCTTGGGCAGGAATGAAATCCGGATAGGGACACGCCTACATCAGATTGCTTTTCACAATTTGTTAAATAAGTTTTGGGACTTTAGCACATTTAATTACTATACATTTTTTTTTTTAACTTTTTCACAAACTATTTAATGTTTTTTAAAGTTTTTCAACTTTTTTCTTTAAAATTTTCACCTCTGATTTTTTCTTTTAGCAAATATCCTAATTATTTTAGCGGAGTCGCATTTTTTGTTAAGAACATCACAGATTATCTTTAACCCTCATGTTTACACCAAGTTGATTTGTCACATTCATAACACCAGGTTCTAGCCAGACCCGGTACAAAACTAGACGACTTTATATGAAAACGTATAAGTTAATATAAAGATTTTGTGTGAATACGACTGATAGAAGAAGTCAACTTCTTCTATTCCTTCATTATTTTTCCAGTTCTAAAAAAATATCAAAAAACACAATATATACACAACCACTATTTCGAATCACAATTTCAAATGAACTGATTATTTTCTTTGCAGCTCACGGACATTGTTAGTTCAAATAATTTTTTCTTGCAATTCACAGCCTACTTAGTTTTTTTCAGTTGAAAAAAAAATTGTTTTGAAAAGCCGCGTTTACTTTGTTTTAAAAATTGTAATTTTTTTCAAAATTTCGGAAGAAAATGTTTCAATATCTGTTAAAATATTAAGAAAATTTTGCGGGTCTGGCCAGACCCAGGTGGTACGGATATGACTAGAGGTTTAAAAAGCCTAAACTTTACACCCCCCTAGCAAAAAAAAAATAAATGTGGACTAAACTTGTCTAAAATGTATCCTTGAGGATATCATGGTATATCATTAATATAGCTTCTAAGGAAGTATAAAAAAATACACGCCAAAAAAAACTAAAAGAGCCTGGCCAGGCCCTGGTGTAAACATAAGGGTTAATAAAAGGGACAGGTTAAACTTTTGTTGTACCAACATTTTTATCAAAATTGAAAACTTTCAGTTGAAGACATTCTTTATTCGATTCTTTGTGAAATTATATTCGGGTTTAAAATACTACTCTGAAAATATCAAGTAGTTACTTTTAAGTATCGAGTATCCATAAAAAGGCAATTACTCGATACCCACTACACATTATTTTACCAGTACTAGTTAAAAAGTCCAAACTACAGATTTTTGACGATAATTTAGTCGATTAAAAGTGAACTTTTGTTCGGTTAAGAACATCACAGGTTATCTTTAAGACAAGAGACAGATTAAACGCTTGTTGTGCCAACATTTTTATCAAAATCGAAAACTTTCAGTTGAAGACATTCTTTATTCGATTCTTTGTGAAATTATATTCAGGTTTAAAATACAACTCTGAAAATATCGAGTAGTTACTTTTAAGTATCGAGTACCCGTAAAAAAGACAAGTACTCGATACCCACTACTCATTCTTTTACCAGCACTAGTTAAAAAGCCCAAACTAAAGAATTTTGAAGATAATTTATGCGAATAAAATTAAACTTTTGTTCGGTTAAGAACATCACAGATTATCTGGAAGACAAGAGACAGATTAAACTTTTGTTGTACCAACATTTTTATCAAAATCGAAAACTTTCAGTTGGAGACATTCTTTATTCGATTCTTTGTGAAATAATATTCGGGCTTAAAATTCAACTCTAAAAATATCGAGTAGTTACTTTCAAGTATCGAGTACCCGTAAAAAAGACAATTACTCGATACCCACTACACATTCTTTTACCAGCACTAGTTAAAAAGCCCAAACTAAAGATTTTTGAAGATAATTTATGCGAATAAAATTAAACTTTTGTTCGGTTAAAAACATCACAGATTATCTGGAAGACAAAAAACAGATTAAACGTTTGTTGTACCAACATTTTTATCAAAATCGAAAACTTTCAGTTGGAGACATTCTTTATTCGATTCTTTGTGAAATTATATTCGGGTTTAAAATACTACTATGAAAATATCAAGTAGTTACTTTAAAGTATCGAGTACCCATAACAAAGGCAATTACTCGATACCCACTACTCATTCTTTTACCAGCATTAGTTAAAAAGCCCAAACTAAAGATTTTTGACTATAATTTATTCGAATAAAAGTAAACTTTTGTTTGGTTAAGAACACCACAGATTATCTGGAAGACTAGAGACAGATTAAACGTTTGTTGTAAAATGAACTAAATTCGTATATTTATCATGTATGGGCTCTTATTTAAATATTCATAATACGGTCACTTTTAATTTTATTTTAATGTTCATTAAAGTTCAAGTCCGAAAAAAAAGAAAATTGGTAAAAAATCCTAATTTTTTGTGAAAAAAATTGTCAAAATCGTTGTTTTGAGAATGAGAAACCGTCATTCCCGAAACTCCTTATATTTCAATAAAAAATGAGAAAGTTTATTAAAAACCTCATTTTCATCAATTCGATTGTAATTATTTCACCAGTTTGATGCTCTTTATTATTAGTTCCGTCGCCTGCGAGTCTTAACAAAACAACTCCCAGTACTCAATACCGAAATAGAATTTAAAAATCACCGCTCTATTTTAAAATCTGCAAAATTCTATGACAAGATGTTAATTTTTTATTTTTTTTTTTTTTTGATATGTTTCTTCGCAAAATAGGACAATTACTCGATACCCACTACTCATTCTTTTACCAGCACTAGTTAAAAAGCCCTAACTAAAGAACTTTGAAGATAATTTATGCGAATAAAATTAAACTTTTGTTCGGTTAAGAACATCACAGATTAAACGTTTGTTGTACCAACATTTTTGTCAAAATCGAAAACTTTCAGTTGGAGACATTCCTTACTCGATTCTTTGTGAAATTATATTCGGGTTTAAATGAATTCAAAATATATTTTTATATATTTAAATTCTTTATAGAAATAAATGTTTGTATTCTATGATTACTTTTAACTAAAAATTATTGTATTAACAAACAAATTAACTATACAGAGACAAAATTATCAACCTAAAATATCTAATTAAAGATTTGATTGGAATTTAATTTGTTTCTAAACAAATATTTAATTGAATCAATTGGGAAATAGTGGAAATTAGATTACATATGATTTACTAACAATTGTGAATTGTTGTGGTGTTTGTCTGAGCTATCTTCTGCAATTACAATTAAATGTAAGATCGACCCCGTGTAATTGAAACTGGTTTTAAGCCACAGCAAAAATCGACCTACTTTAGATCAATTGGTTAGAGCCTCTGTCTAAAGTGTAGTGCGAAGTGCATGTGGCAAAGAAAGCAGGTTCAAGCCACGGTCAGGATTGCATTTAATAAATAAACATTTCATATAGATGCAATCAAACAATAAAAACCATAACAAATAATTACAGTATTGTCAAAAAGGATTACTGATGAAGGTTGTGTTACCAGAAACTGCGCAGTCTAATTCAATAAAAAAAAATTTACAATGTAGTTATGATTTTTAGAAAAGTATGCTTAATCTTCTCTACCACGCCTATCTCCAACATTAATATTTTAATTGACTTTTAAATATATAAATACATTTTAATGAAAATGAAAATTATTCAAGTTCGAGGCCATACTCTATATTTCTTTATTAGGATATTGTCCTAACAAATAATCTATAGAGTTTTTGTTTTCAAATTTATTCTTTGACCCTTTCAGGAATGTGTTGATAGATCTATTTCGGGAATTTTCTAGGTTCCCATCATCAGAACACGTTTTGAAAGCGGTAACAATCCTATGCCAAACATCAAACATTCATATAAACTAGTTTACTCACTACATGAGAACTAATATATATTATATGAGCTCGAAGTAAAAAAGATTATCACCATTGATCAAAAAATAAATTTTGTATTTTTAATAAAAATTATATTAAACTAATACATATTTTATTTTAGACGCAATTATCATATTATTTTTTTCATACACTGTATGCATAAATAGAAAATTTTCAGTATAAAATACCAAATACATTTGAAGTTAACAAACAAAACAAGCACAAACACAAACAGACTCAGCAATGCAAAAAACACACATACCAACGTATAGATCACACACTTTTTTTGTGAGTATTATATTTTTTTTTTGTAGAAGTTATTTATAACTTTTTTTCCTTCTTAATTTTAATAAAAGGTTTAATTGATAGTATCATTGCCGTGATAGGTGCAAAATCAATTAAAATATTAATTGATTCAATCAATTTTTTCATTAAAACCCGTTTTTAGTTTTTTTTGTGTATTTACAAACCATTGTTCTCTCGTACTACTAAATTTGTAATAACAATTAATTTGTTTGTTAATAGTACAATTCAATGTTGTTTATGTAAATAAACCTCAAATGAAAATAATTTAACAAAATTATTTTGTTCTCTGTTTTAGTAATGAAATATGATAGAATTTAGTTTTAGTTTTTTTTTTTTTTTGTTGTATAAAATTATTATATCGAGGGCTTATATTCAAAACCGTCTATCTACAAAAAAACAATTTTTCAGGAGAGCCAAAAAACTGTTTTATTCGCAAATAAGCAACAATTTCGATGAACTCATCTTCTACAATATTAATAGAATGTGTCTAACAAACGTTCTAACTAAAAGTTTCTTAAAATTCGCGTTATTTTAGCTTCTATGATAGAAAGACGGTATTGCCTTAAAAATGAAATCATTGTGTAGGAAAATAATATGTAGATAGACGGTATTGCCTTATTTTAAAATTACGTTTGTATTACGGTTTTTGTATGGGGACACCGAAAAACTTGGAGATAGGGGGTATATATGTTCACAAGAAATGTTGGGGATTGAAAAATAGTAACACCTGTTCTAACGTTTGAACCCTTTAGGGAGCTAGGGGTTGTTTTTGACTAGTTTTTGTTTGTTTTTGGCATGGGTGTCTCAAAAAGGGTGTCAGATAGAGGGTAGGTGTGTTCAGAAGAATTGTTTAGCCAGTTTAAATTCAAAGACAATGTTTTTTATAATTTCTTGTTATAATTTATTATAATTTTTACTGCGCGTGGCTAAGATTATCATAGAAGTAGTGATATTTCTCTGGAATTACCGCCTTTAACTCCTGCAAATGTTTCCATTTGTTTTGCTGAATTGGTAGTCGACCGGTATACAATTGTTTTGGTTCTATGTAACCTTCATATTGCTTTATTCTAATAGGTAGTTCAGTGTAATTATGATCAAAATTCACTTTAAACTTAATGGTACCACTTGGGGAATATAAGAGAGATTTTAGTTGGGATACTGTCGGATCATTTTTTGTTCGACCAGGTCTAATACTGAAAAATCGAATAAGGTTCGTATCCTTATAGTTCTTAAAAAAATCATACTTTAAATGTAATGCATCAAATGTGATTTTAATAATTTTGTTCTTGATTTTGACTGTTTTGCGGGCATCTTTGGCAAATATATGGTTTGATTTTTCAACTTAGCCTCTATGTGCATCGTATTCTTCAATTGTTATTTGCTTGGCCTTAAACCCCACACAAGTATCGCACTGATCTTTGCGAGGCATAAAGAGCGCTAAATTTTGTTCGGCAAAAACTGTAGAAAATGTAAAAATTGAAACGGGCTTTACTGCCTTCTCGGCACATTTTTCAAGGTAATCTTTAAAAACATCTGCTTTGGTTTTAAAAGTGGTTGCTATGTATATTTTAGTTGTGTCCTTGCGACAATAATGGCTTTCCATCTTGTCTAAGTTCTGCAGATATTTAGACAAGAAAATTTTACAACCCCCCTTCTGAGAATTTGTTTTTGGTACAAGTGACGCCAAAATTGGTTTATCGTTCGCATTATTCCATCCTTTAACCATGGCTATACGTAAAGATAGCGTTGATAAAAACATGGATCGGCATACCTGCAACGCAAATTCGTTTTGTGGTAGTTTAAACATAAAGCTGTTCTGTTTTCTACTGTTTCCTACAGTGGTTTTTTGATAATCTTTGTTACACACATCTTTACAAACTCTCGCTTTGCTTCCCAAGTCTTGTTCCAAAATGATTCAAAAATTTGTTTCCTTGTTCTCTCATCAAAGTTTTGGCAGTGTCTTACATTACTGTTTCTACAAATGCGCGATGAACAAGTTGGGCCTATTTTTCTTTCTGCTTTTGGGGAGTTCTGTTTGAATCCTGCATCAGCAGTTGAAAATCCTAAATATTGTTGTCCAAGCATTCAAGACAAATAATCAACCCTGGTTACAAAAAACAGACGTCTGTTAAAAATCATCATGTAATGCAAATGATTTTTGGAAACAACTGCTAAAGCAAATTAAGACGTTGCAAAAATCACCGTGTGAATTGGGCATTAGATTTTAAATCGAGGTGAAGTGGTCAATTTCAAATCAGTATCAAATTAGTACATTCTTGCTTGTGTTTTTGAGTTTTTGCGTTTGAATTCATTTATTTCCATACTCATTTGTAGCTAGAAAATAACATAAAGGGCACACCACCGCATACACAGCGTATTATGGTAGGTATTGATCGTTCGACAAGAGAAGTATGTATCCGAAAAACGAACAGTGAATAAATAGATATCAAACAGAGAAATAGCCTGAAATTAAATAAAACGACAAAATTCTATGATGTAGATAGACGGTATTGCCGTCATAAAATTCATAAATAAGTATCTTTGTAGATAGACAAATGATAAAATACAGGATATATAGTACTAAAAATAGTTTTTTTTCCACTGAAATTTTTACAGTACATGCAGATGGGGTCAGAGATAAGTTTGGCATAAAAAAAAAAAATTCGTGAAAATGTAGATAGACGGTATTGAATATAAGCCCTCGATATACGAAATTTTAATTAAATATATTTTACTTTCTCTGTTAAATAAATTTTCCCTGAAAATATGAAACCTCCTTCTTTTTGGTTTGCTTCGAAAATGTGTCAAAAGTTTTTGCTAAAACATAATTGTATAGTAAAATATATTTAATACTAATCTCTTGTATGGTTAACACCCTCAAAAACTATAAAATTTACAATCTAGAGTTCAACAACAATTTTCAACTACTGCATACGACCTTAACAAATTGCAACAACATAAATGGACAGATATAAAAAATTACTATACATTACACATATTTTGGGGAAAAAATTAATTTAAATATAAAAAAATTTATAAAACAAAAAACTATATTGTTGCAAATATGTTTTTCAGGGTCATAATGAAATTTAATTAATTGAAAACCATAGATTTTAAGAGAATATATTTAAATTTTTTTTGCAAACACTTCAAATTGATATGGTCTGGTTTTTGTTTGAAATCAACAAACTAATATTTTTTTTTTTCATATACAAAAATTTGAAGAGGTTTTGTTTTTTGTTAATAAAATTTAAAAGAAAACTTAAAAGAAAACTTAAAAAGTTTTTTTATAATATAAAAAAAAAAACTTTTGCAAATTATATTAAAACATTAATAACTAAATAAAAACTTATAATATTTAATAAAATAAAAAAATATTTTTTAAAAAAGCTCACCTTTTTCGGGACAATTTTCTTCATCAGAACCATCACCACATTCACGATAACCATTACATTGATATGATTTTGGTAAACAACGGTTACCATCACATTTGAATTCATCATCACGACAAACTGATGGGAAAACAATATTGAAAAATTAAGAATTAATTAAAATTTTGAAATTTTAACAATGAAAAACATTTAGATGTTAGGAAATGTTTTAGTGATGTATTTGCAGTTTGGTTTAGTAACTGGTGATTTTATTTTTTACAATTGCTAAAATTTTAATGATTCAAATTGGATAGAGAAAATATATATGGTTACTTAAAAAGTAACCATTATATTATATGGTTACTTAAAAAAGTAACCATTATATTATATGGCTACTTAAAAAAGTAACCATTATATTATATGGTTACTTAAAAAAGTAACCATTATATTATATGGTTACTTAGAAAAGTAACCATTTTTTTTGGTTTCATGAATTTGTTGTTTTTAATAATTTAGTAAAATATGCTGTAAACTGTGCTAAAAGTGATTTTTTAAATCGTTAAATACGTAATGTTAAATCGCTAAAATATATAAGTAACCGATGAATTTTTAATAATATCTGAACACAATTATTCATATATATTTTTTTTTCTTTGTTCAGAAATTAAAAAGAACTTCAGAAATATAAGTTTTAAGAAAACAATCAAAAAATATTTTAAAAAGTAACCGGTTGATAAATAATCTGTAATAGAATAATCTAATAATATCTAAACAAGACAACCTACATTTGAAATAAAAAATTAAAAACTAATCCATAAAAATATTAGTTTCTAGAAAATATTTAAATGGTTATTTAAAAAAGTAACCGGTTTATTGTTATAAGTAATCGGTTACTTTTTGTAATACTAAGGCTAGTATTATAGAAGTGTGAAATATTAGCCGCAAATATTTTGTATAGTTTGTTAATGCCAAAAATTAAAATATTATTTAATATGACTAACCTAAGTGAATTAATTTGACCAAATCAATCGTCAATAATCTGATTTGTGAACTTTGACCCTAAAAACTAGATTCGTTTCCATTCGCATCAAGAAAGTATCATACTTTAAAAAATTCATACATAATTTATAATTTTTTAAAATCGGATGGCATTTTTCTTTTCTCAAAAAGCTTTTGAGTAGTAGGTTAGGTTAGGAGGTATCATATTAGGTTAGGTTAGGAGTATCCTATCCGCTCGTTTTAAAAATAGAAATTATTTTAAATTATAAAAACTTTTATTGAACTCATATTTAACGACTTTAAAACAAAGTGTAAATCTAATCCGTTTACTTTTTCAAAATATATACGTCATATTAAAGCCGCTATCTGAAAGTTTAAAAATTAGTCATAATAGTTAGGTTAGGTTAGGTCTTAAAGAGGATTCGGAGAAGGGAAAATGCTTCCTTAATCCGGCTCAAGTTCCTGAGGACTTACACTTAAGCCAGAATGTCGGCTTGTTGTGCGGTCTAGCCATAATAGTACTCTGTGACTCTTTGGACTTACAAGTTCCTAAAAAAACATTCAGCGTGTTTGATTGAAATATTAATCAATCCATTTAAAAGTTTAAAACAAGTCTAATAGTTTTGTAATATAAGTATTCTCCGTATTGGTCCGGATATTTTATAAATAAAATCTGTGATAAACCTCATATTCATCGACCTCGAATATTTCTACTAACAAGCTAAGAAGCAATGCCATCCGTTTCAAAAACACTATCCGACATATTGAATCCGTCATTTCTAGTTTTGAAAATCTAATAAGCAGCCCAGAAAATTTGTTTTGACTAACAGGTTTGAACCATAAACGATTATGTTGTTGCCAAATCAGCCGCCATATGAGATCCGTAACTAATTTACGATCAAATATGAGCATATATAACCATATATGAGCGTGTATGAACATATATGATAATGTGGTGTAATATCGTACAATCAAATTTCGGATCTAAACATATATGGCCATGTATTGGACTATGTACAGACATATATGATAAGATTTACCCATATATGATAATATTCAAGCCTATGTATGATCATATCTGTTCATACATGGGATTGCATATGGTCACATATAGGTATACCTTTATATATGATCTCATATATGTCGATATATGTTCGGATGTTAAATTTGATGGTATATGGTCGCATATATACTCATATATGATGTATATATGTGCTCATATATGCCCTTAAATTTCGAATATGGTCTCAAATTGAACTTTATATGGACATATGTATTCATTTACAATCCTATTTTCATCTAGGATTTTTTTCTTTAACACTTAGAGCGATTTGATTTTTAAAAAGGATTACCAACAATATGATAGACAATCACTGTATGAATGTTGTTTTAATTTAAAGGACAAAACACACACAAAAAATGTAGAGAAAACACACAGATGGACAAAAAAAAAATTACTGGAACTTTGAAAGGATAAGTTCCAAGCACACATATATTTTTGTTTAAGCTTAACAATACCAGTTTCATAGTTTTCTTCCTCGTCGCCACCGTCTTCTCCAGTATTGGCACAATTTTCTTCATCTTCGCCATCCGGACAATCTTCATGACCATCACATAAAACCTCTTCGCATATAGTGACGCCACTAATGGAGCAAGTAAATGAGGTATCACCACGACATCCACCGCCATAGTTGGGTGTATAAACAGGACTGGTTTCGGTAATTGCAGGATATTCATCATAACCAGAACCATCATCAATATTTGTATCCTCACGATGTTCATCGGTATCAGTTTCAATTGGCGTGGCCTCAGTGGGAGTGTCTAAAGGAAGTTTTTAAGTTTTTTTTTGTTTTTTGTTAAAAATTGTAACCAACTTTAAATAATTTTGGAATATTTTTAACTTAGTTCGAAACATAAAGCCAAGCTTTAGAATTTTCTTTTTTGCCAAACACAGACACAAAGGTGAAAGATTGAGAGAGGATTCTTGGTTGTTTAACAAAAATTGCCAGAAGTATTAGCAGGGAATAACCAACATAGAAAGTAGGGGGGAATCATAGAGGTTTAAAGCTAAAAGACTTACACAATTTGTTAAAGAAATTTAAGGAATATTTAGACCTGCCAAGGGAAAATCGAAATATATATGAGCATATGTTATCATACAAGGGCAAACATAAACATTACATTGTTCAATATATAAACAAACATTACATCATAACATTTGAGTGTATGGCAGTATATGGTCAAGTATGATTATATATAATAATATATGACCTTATATATGACTATATACGGACATATACCTCTCCCAAAATTTGGGATCCGGCGATATATGGTCCTAAAATAGTTCAATATATGACCAAACATTATCACATATATGACTATATATCATCGTATCTGAAATTTGAGTATATAGTCAGGTATGATCATGTTCGGGCGTACATATGTGACCATATCTGAACATGTAAGGCCTTATCTGACGATATATCACCATATCTGACTATATACGGCTATATACCTGATCCTTTGATATATTGTCATATATTATATCATGTATGGGCATAGAACTACGCATGTAGGTTTGCCCATATATGATCATGCATGTTCTTATATATTTCGATTTTCACATAGGCTATTAAATTTTAAACTTTATCAGCTAAATAGAGACCAAAAAGTTAAGACATTTAAGCAACATTGACAGAAATTGTTTAAAAAAAAATACTAATATTAAAAATTTTGAAATTTTATCTCTAGTAATACGCCTAAAACACAATTTCGACATTAAAATTATATTGTTTTCAAATTCTCTTTTAGTTAAAAATTTTTTGTTTAAGATAAATTTTCAAAATTATAATTTATACTTAAGTTACAAACCCAATAAATGAACTGTTCCCTTAACTACTTCTAGCTAATTTTAACACATTTTTAGTAGAACTTAATCAATTTTGTAAAATGTTAGTAAAAATTTAAAATTTGTTCCCAATATTTTATTATTGATTTCATGCTATGGTGTAATCAAAAATTTGAAATCTTAAGAGTTGAAATATGACAAGATTGTTAAAAAAAAATTTCGATAAAGTAAGTGTAATGATGGTGAAAGTTTCGAAAAAATGTTTATTAAATGGGTTTAATTACGATTTGTTAAACTTTTAAATATTTCGTCTAACAATAAGTATCACTTATAATTCATTACGTTGTCCTTTTAAAATCTCTTAATTTGTTAGGTCTTTGAGGCCATTTTTTGGAATAGGACCCTTAAATTATATATATTTATCGTTTCTATATTAACATATTTTAATTCAATCGATCATTTGTGAATATATCCAAGACATTTCGAATTTAATTTTGGTTTGTGACTGGGATCAAATAAAAAATCTCTTATTTTACATTAAGTCTTGACATGTTCAAAGCTTAACCCAAATGCCTTCTTAATTCGGCTTAACACTGAAAGATTTGTTATGCCTTTAAATTAAAATCGAGCACGGATATATATTTTTTTTCATCTCACATAAATTTTTTTAATTTTTTTTTATAAAGAGAAGCACCACTCAGGAAATTTTTCCTATTTTTTAATGTGTTGCTTTCTTTGGAAAGAGGATAGTGTAGAGATGAAAGGTGTTGAAGGAGGAAGTGCTCCAAACATGGAAACACTGTAATTGCGTGAGATAAGTCTTAGAACAGTTGTTGCTCGCCACCTAAAGTAGAGTTGGCGAATTTATTGAAGCTTTTTTGTTTTATAGCCCTGATTCATTATTTTACTTCGATGGGGTTAAGTGCTATGGAAACACCGAATTATCATTAAAATTTTTGTCGTATAATTTAATCGAGAATTCTACTAAAGACACCTATTTCTCAATATATCCAAGATACTTTGAACGTGTCTTTGGTTTGAGGCTAGACTAAAAAAAATCGCTTATTTTAGTCTTGACAATGCTAGTAAATTGTTTTTCGAAATATATACCAAATACCTTGTGGTTACCAAAATCTTGGTTAACAAAATCTTGAATTAGTCGTAAATGGTCGTATATTTTAATCGATAATTCTAACAAAGACATCTATTTGTCAATATAGCCAAGATACTTTGAATATGTCTTTGGTTTGAGGCTGGGCTCAAATAAAACTCGCTTATTTCAGATTAAGTCTTGACAATGCTAGTAAATTGTTTTTCGAAATATATACCAAATACCTTTTACTGGGTTAACAAAATCTTGGTATTTTAATCGAGAATTCTACCAAAGACATCTATTTGTCAATATATCCAAGATACTTTGAATGTGTCTTTGGTTTGAGGCTGTGCTCAAATAAAAATCGCTTATTTCAGATTAAGTCTTGACAATGCAAGTAAATTGTCTTTCGAAATATATATATAAATATATATATATATATATAGAGCCGATTTTAAACATTTAAATAGAATTTTTGTAACAATTTGATACTAAAAAAAATATGAGTAAATCGTAACTGATCGTAAATATGATTATTTAAAATTTAATGAAATGAATTAAAGTTCATAAAATAGCTGATTCTATAATTTCAGTAAAATTTAATACAATATTCTAGAGTGATAAATGGTTGTAAATTTGATGATTTTAAAATTAATGAAATGAATTTGTGTTTTTGTAATGTTTTTAATGTGTTAAATTTTCTTAATGGTGATTTTTTTTTTTAATAACGTGTTGTTCCTGAAATTTATTTGTTAATAAAATGTGTAAATAAATAAATTAGTAAAAACTCCCAAAGAAAGTTAGTAATACAAAAAGTCTAAGCTAATCACAAAACCTCTACATTTTAGTCTAGACGCTTTCTCAAGAGCCTAAGCTAAATAAGTTTGTTTTCAATTAGCCAAGACTCTTCAAATTGAATTATTCATAATTGTATTATGAATAATTCAAAAAAAAAAAAAAAAAATACTAAAAGCTTTTAGAGTTGTTAACAGCCATTAAAAACCAAGTGCAGAGTTAGTGTTCTTTGTTGTTGTTTTTGTTAATTGACGATAGTGTTGTTGTATATACCTGAACCAAAACATTCATCTTCATCAGAATGATCACTACAATGAGGTTGACCATCACAACGTAAATAGCAGGGAAGTGTTTCACCGCTATGACACATAAATTCACCGTCAGGATTTGCAATACAATCATTGACTTCTTCATGTTCAGAATGTTCAATTTGGCGGGTACGTTCTTCTTCAAGTTGTCTTTCTCTTTCTTGTTGTTCACGTTCTCTTTGCTGTTGTTCCTGTTGTTGACGTTCTTGCTCTTGTTGTTCTCTTTCTTGATATTCACGTTCTTGTTGTAATTGTCTTTCTCTTTCTTCTTCTTGCAATTGTCTTTGTCTTTCGATATCACGTTCTCTTTCTTCACGCTCTCTTTCTTCTCGTTCATAGTTATTATCTGATTCTTCTTCTTCTTCATATGGAGGTTCATTTGTGACAACATCTCCATAATTAGGCTGTGCTTCTTCTACTCCTTCATTATCATCTTCTTCAACTTCATCTTCGTCTTGATCTTGTTCTTGGAAATATTTATCACACATTTCCTTTTCTTCATCTGTATCATCTTCACAATCTGGCTTGTTATCACAGAGGAAAGCACACTCAATTCTTTGACCATTGCGACAATGGAAAATACCATCGCTATCACATTCGCCGAATCTTTGTTTATCGTTATTGAAATGATGGTTTTCTTCACCAGCACCAGTACCAGCATGATTTATATTATTGTCTAAACCATCACCATTATGGGCATTTTGATTGAAATCAGTTGTTACATCGACACTTTCATGATCTTCAATGTCTGAATGGATGAAGTTGGTTAAATTTTCAAATGTTTTTTTTTTTTTTTAAATACAAATTTAATAAATGTAGTGTAAATGTTTTAATGTAAATGTATAAGAAAGTATGTAGGGTTTGTGTCTACACTAAGGAATTTGCCCAAAAAAATTTACAGTTAAAAGAAAAAAAAAAACTATCCCTAGTCTTCTCAAAGGTTAGAACATTTTGTATTCAATTTTTTTTTTTTTGTTAAATTACAATACCCAACAAATTTTTGTAACAGATGCTTTTTATATTTTACTCTCCCAACCAAAAAATTTATAATAAGCCAAAATGTGTTCATATCTGAAATTTTTGGTATGAATTTTTTTAATAAAACTTTTCTGCATCATACAGAATTTGGTTGTAGAGTTGTGATATAAAAGCTGTAAAGTTCATTTCACATGTTAAATGTATTTTTTTTTTTTGCTTACCTCTTACACGTCTAAAATAGTATTTTGAATCGGCATCACCACTTAATTCGGTACCGAGGGTTTTATATTTTGTTAAATGTTGTTCCAATTCTTTGCCATATGAGTTCCATTTTTCAGGTAATTCTATTTGTACGACACAATAAATTTTATACATATCATCTGTAGGCCTGTAATAAGAAATTTAAAAAAAGGAATTAGAAATTTAAGAATTAAAAAAGCAAATATCACAATCAAAAAAGGTTAAAAAATATATTTTTCTAATACTTATTTAAAGCGTTTAAGTTCAAAATTCTTGGACTGTGAATTAAAACGTTGTCTAAAGTTCTGAAACCATTAGCTTTCAGAATTTACAAGAAGTTTTTAAATGCTCATATCTTTAATGTTCAAATATCACAATCAAAAGAGCTTTCAGTAAATAACAAAATTATATACAAAATCTCTGAGGCATAGAATTTGATGATTAAAAGTGACAACATAAATTTTTCTAAATTTTTTTTCATCACTTACAAATTTTAAAAGTCCAAAATTCTTGCAATATAAATGAAAACAAAATCAATAGCTCAATAACTTTCAGAAAATACAAGCAAAAGTGTTTAAAAGCTTATATATTTAATGTTAAAATATCATAATTAAAAAGCTTTCACATGATAACAGAATTATATACAATAAGCCTTTGGATAGAATTTGTTGATTTTAAGTCACAAAAAATCAATTTTCTAATCTTTCTTTAAAGCTCTTAATACAACAATGCTTGGAAAGTGAATAAAAACGTTATCTAGAAAATACAATTAAACGTTTTTCGAAGGTTAAATCTTAAATGTTTATCGGTGGCAGTAGTTATAAGTTTATGATTAATAATAGAAAAATCATAAAGTTTCTATAAGGAGACTCTTCTAACATGATTATTACTTTTAGGTTTAAATAGTCCAGATTTTTTTAAAAAAATATAGTTTTCCGAGTCTAACATCAACTCTGTAAGGAAATACCTTTCGTAAAAGTGATTTAAAAGCCTTTTTGGAACAAATCGATTTAAGAGCTTTGGTAGAAATAAGCTTGAAATAAAAAATAGTAAAATACATCAATAAAGCTCAATGAAAGTATACTATTTTTTTTTTTTACAAATAAACCTTAGTCATTTAAAAAAAACATGATCTTACTGCATCTTGCAGTTTCAACATCATTTTAAAGCTTTTTTAATGATTTAAAAGCTTTTATTGAGAAGGACTTATATTTTATTTGAAATGTATTAAACTTTATATGCATTAAAAGCTTTATATTATTTTTTATTACAAACTTTTTTAAATATACGATAAATAAAGCTTTAGGAAGTTGATAAGTTATACATAAAAACACAACGATCAAGTGAAAGTTTCTTCTGTTGATTAAAAAAAAAATCACTTAAATCAAAATTAAAGCTTTATTAAAAATGATATAAAAACTTTATTTAAAATGGATTTAAATTTTTATTAAAAAGTGAAAATCAGAAACTCTTAAAAGTTTAACTTTCAAATTTACCAAATTTAACGAATTTTCTATTACAAGCTTTTTGTAAATATCCAACCGAATTAAAAATAAAAAAAAGTTAGCAAGCTACTAAAAGCTTTAGTAGAACGGAACAGTTTTGAGACGCCAATTTTTCCAAAATTAGAAAAAAATATTCAATTACTTTTTTGTAGCTTTCTAAAAATATAAAGCTCTCAATAATAAAAGCTTTATATATTTTATAACAGCAGAGTAGCTTAAAATTGTAAAGTCTTCCTAAATAAAAAAAATAATTTTGCTAATAAAAGCTTTTTGTAAATATAAGACTGAATTCAGATTAAAAAAGTTAGCAATCTGCTAAAAACTTATTTAGAGCTGAGCAGCTTTAAGCCGTAAATTCTTCCTAAATTAGAAAAAAGCATTCAAATACTTCTTTGTAGCTTTCTAAAAATATAAAGCTCTAAATCAAAAAGCTTTACATATTTTAAATTAGAAGAGTAGATTAAAATTGTAATGTCTTCCTAAATAAAAAACTTTACTACTAAAAGCTTTTTGTAAATATAAGACTGAATTCAGAATTAAAAAGTTATCAATCCGCTAAAACCTTAATTAAGACTGAATTCAGATTTAAAAAGTTATCAATCCGCTAAAAACTTAATTAGAGCTGAACACCTTTGAGCCGTAAATTCTTCTTTTAATTCTTAAATTAGAAAAAAAAACATTCAAATACTTCTTTGTAGCTTTCTAAAAATATAAAGGTTACATATATTACATATTTTATAAGAGCAGAGAAATTTTAAAATTGTAAAGTCTTTTCAAATAAAAAAACATTTAAATACTTCTCTGTAGATTTTTAAAAAATATAAAGCTTTTGATAAATAAAGCTAGGCTAATATAAATATTTGTTCGTAATACTGCTTTGCAGCATTTTAAAAATATTAAGCTTTTTATAAATAAAGCTTTACAAATTTTATTAAAGTTAAATAATTTAAAACTGTAAAGTCTTCGTAAATAAAAAAAAAAACAATAAAATACTTCTTTGTAGCTTAAAAAAAAAGCTTCTAACAAAAAAGATTTGCAATTTTATAAAAGTATTCGTAAAAATTCTCTACTAACTCCAGTCGAAAAATCTGTTTTTTTTTGTTTACACAAATTAATTCAATTTTAAGTTATTTTTAAATCCTTATTTGATTATGTTTTAAAATTAATTATAAAAATACGAATAGCTTTCAATTTAAAACTTTTCTGTGGCAGCTGTTTACTGGGTTAAAATCTGTTTAAGGTACATATAAAACTTTTATTAATTTTGTATTGATATACGGCTGTCTTAATCATTTATATAAAAGTTACAAGGGGAGAATATCAGCAGTTCATTATCAAGGATAAATTATTATTTAACTACAGCCGACATAATTTTTAAAGCAAAGCTTTGTAAATTTGAAAAGTTTGTCATTAACATGATATGAATGAAAATATATACAAACAGCTTTCTTAAAACTAATATTTAGTTGTTTTTTATGTATAGTAACGTTTATGTTTTAAAAGCTCTACTAGTTAGCTTCTTATCTATATTTAATAACAATTTTCAAAAAAAAAGTTAACAGCACCCATTTATATTTTAAATGCCCTCAATAAAGTATTGAATAATAAACTTCCCGATGCATTTTAATCAAAAACTTCGTAAACGATGTCTGAAAGGCTGTGAATTAAAATAAATTTGTTTTTAACTATTAAATGTTTTGAAAAGTTAAGTGTTTTTGAGTAGAAAGCTTTGGAACTACTTTGGTAGAAATCTTTTAAAACCTAAACTGCCATAAAGAATTTTGGTTGTAAAGATGCTGTTAAAACCGGCACTTAAGTTTCTAAATTATATTATATAAAGTGGTATAATATATATGGTCAGCTTTTCAATCTTTTCAAAAGCTCCTAGTTAGTAGCTTAATGTAAGAAATGCTTAATAATTATAAGAACCAGGAACTTAAAGTTTACTCTTAAATAGTTTGCAAAGGTATTCTGAAGAAGCTTTTGCTTAAGAGAGTTTTAAAAGCTTTGGACAAATCAAAGCTTTGGACAATTCAAAGATTTTTTAATGTTTTATTATTTGATACAATTTTGATACAAATTTTTAAAATTTTTTTAAATATCTTTTTATAAAAAAGGTTTCTCCGATAAACTCTTATAACGAGTGCATTTTTTTTTAATAAAATTGCTTGTTAGTTTTACTACAGCTGCCAAGTTTTGTTTCCGTTTTGTATTAAAAATTTGAAGCTGCAGTTAAAATAGTAAATTGTAGTTGGTAAATTAAATTGGACTAAAAGAATATTATATAAAAAAGCTCTTATGATAAAAATATTAACAAAATTTAAAACTTTATATAATAAACTATACTAATGTGTGCTGTTGTTTACTCAAATTTCTTACTATTTTGACTAAAAGTTCTTACTCATTTTACTACAAGTTCTTACTATTTTTACTACAATTTCTTACTATTTTACTACAATAAAATTATGGTCGAATTTTTAACTTAGAAATGTTTGGAAAATATTTTTTAAGTATAAAAACTTACTCAACACGTATAATATTAGCACTTAAATAATTATCTTCATCACCATAAAATTGTTGAGCATGATAATTAAAAGCTACTGTAATTTGTTGTTGTAATTCCATAAAGACATGAGAAGATTTACCCTGACGATATTCCTCACGCCAAGGTTCGTTAACAATAAACATAGTTTGCCCTTGAAAAAAAAAAATAAAAATAGAAAAAATAATTAGTTTGAGGATAATTGATAATTCAAAGATATTTCAACTCACATGTATCCATAGATTCTTCATCAAGTTGTTCATTATCATCACCGGAACCCTCAAAAATACCAAAAGATTGACGTTTATTCAATTTGCGATTACCCTTGCCGTGTGATATGTTTATTACACCATGAGAACGGGTTTGTACAGTGTCAGTTTTCTTAACTTTTGTCGTCGCTGTACCAGCTTCAGAGCTTTTTTTATTTTTTGCATGTTTTTTGTGATGTTTCACAGTTTTCGCTAATTTACTGTGATTTTTATTATTGGCATTTATAGATTTCTCCTCCTCACTGCCGAATAAACGTCCCAATTCACGACGTACACGTTTAACACTTTGCATTAACCAACTGCCATCGTTTGAGGCGGATGTTTCACTATCAACATCTTCAACTGGCTGAAGTTCATCTTCAATAAATGCCTGTTCGTCGAGATCACGCGCACTACGTAATTTTGCGGATGCCACATCATCAAATTGATCAATATCGAAGGTATCATCGAATGCTAGATCATTTTGAATTTGCTAAAAAAAAAAAGGCAAAATGAAAATAATTAATATTTTTATAAATAACTGTCAAATAAACAATTTTATTAATTAATATTTTAAATTAAAAAAAAAAAAAAAAATCAGTAATTATTAAAAGTTTTTAAGAAATCAAATTTTTTTTTTTAAAAAAGTATTAATTTCAAAATTTAAAATTAAAATTTTTAAATTAAACTTTTAAAACAAGATTTTCTTTCCCATAATTTTATAATTTTTAAAAACAACCGCCACTGTAGTTTTTTGTTAACAGTGATCTCTTTAACAGCGCTGTTAACTATTTAACAGCACGAACAATTTGCTGTTAATGATTCTTATATTGAGAAAACAGCTTAATTTTACTTTAAAGTTTATTTCTGTTATAGTGGTATGAAACTTTGCTAAGTGTGTTGAATTTGATATTTTAAGGGATGCCAAGCTCTATTGTCTATATAATGTGACAGGGCTGGGAAATTCGATTTTGCAAAACGTGTGTTAGAACCATAAATCCATTTAAAATGAATATTTTATTAAATTCTTTCCGAGAATTTTTCCTTAATACATTGTCTGAATAATTTGGATTGTATGTAGAATCTCTTACAATCTCACTATTTTCTGTTATTTAATATTTGCTTGGTTTTCTAAAATAAAAACAATTTGATTGCGTATCATTATTATTTATTTATAATTGTTATATATTAATCATACGTATAATAAGAAATACATTTATATGATTTAGTAAAGACGTAGTTCCAATTTTTCTTGTATTTAAATGTATTTATTGTGAGGCGTATGATTAATATGTTTATTCAATTATTGCATATTACTCATACGTTTAAAAAATATATTTTTTATAATAAAATCAAATGCAGTTTCATATTGTCTAGAATTTTTTTTATACATACAGTGCAAGCTCGGTATTCGCGACTACCCATTATAGCGACGGCCCGGTTATCGCGACGGCTTAATTTTTAACATTGCAAGTTCTAAAATGGCGATAGTTTAACGAAAAACGGGTTCCTTTTTCGAGACTGTTATGTTATTTTAAATTTGATTACAATGTCAATAAAGAAAATCCCCGTCTTTTGGTATATTTATATTTTGGATGATTTTGATCTTCAATTTTGTCAGTTTATTCGTGTCATTTGTTGAGTAAATACATCTGCTAATATGGGAAAAGCTCGACATATTTTAAAACCAACTATTTCTCAAAAATTAGAGATTTAAAAAAAAAAATTAAAAGTTGAGATTTCATAAATTCAATTTGCGTGAATTACAAGTTGCATAAGTCTTCGGTTTACCGCATTATAAAGCTAGAAAATTCATTAAAAAAAGTTCGTACGTACAACAGAAAGTGGCCCTGGCAAACGTTGCACCTTAAAGAAAACTGAGTACCCAAGAATGGAAAAATTGCTTTATACGTGGTTTGTTAAACAAAGGGAAAAAAATGTTCCAATATCAGCAGAGATTTTACGATCAAAAGCCAGTCATTTGTATTTCAAAATTTATCAAAACAATTCAGGTTTCAATGCCAGTGACTGATGGTTGAAGAAATTTAAGCGTCAACATGGAATAAGATTTTTAAAAATTACGGGCTAGAAATTGTCTTCGAAACCTCATCTTACACAGAAAAAACTAAAAATGGGTTTCAATTAAAAAATTTAATGAATCAATTAATATTGTAATTGAGTTTGCACCTATCACTGCAATGATACTATCAATTAAACATTTTATTAAAATTAAGAAGGAAAAGAAAGTTATAAATAACTTCTACAAAAAAAAATATGATACTCACAAAAAAAGTGTGTGATCTATACGTTGGTATGTGTGTTTTTTTTTTGCAATGTTGAGTCTGTTTGTGTGTGTGCTTGTTTTGTTTGTTAACTTCAAATGTATTTGGTATTTTATACTGAAAAATTTCTATTTATGCATACAGTGTATTAAAAAATAATATGATAATTGCGTTTAAAATAAAATATGTATTTATATATTTAAAAGTCAATTAAAATATTAATTGATTCAATTAAATATTTGATTAGAAACAAATTAAATTCAAATCAAATCTTTAATTAGATTTTTAGGTTGATAATTTTTTCTGTGTAGTGATCCATTTGTGAAAGAGTTTAAGGATTACGTTGATGAGCACGGGTTGACTCTTCACCAAATCTACAACGCCAACGAATCCGGTTTATATTATAGGATGCTTCCAAGTCACACTCTTGTCACATGTAATGAGAAAACGGCTCCCGGACGCGACGTGTCAACCAGTTGAGAAACTAAAACGTGATGATGGTTTAATTATAGCAATGAATCTACCACCCAATTGCACTGCGCTTATTCAACCGTTAGATCAAAACGTTATCAACTTGGTCAAAATAAATTATAAAAAAACAACTGCTCACCCACTTGCTTGGCGAGAAGGGAACAAATTTGGAGCTCAAACTAAAAAGCTTCAATCTCAAAAATGCAGTTCAGATACTAGCTACGTGCTGGGATAAAATATCAGTGTCCAATATCCGAAAATCCTGCAACGCCTTACTCGAATTTGGTAGTTAATGGAGTGAAGAGGATAACATGCCCTTAATTATTTTACAAAATATAATTCAGGAAGAAAAGGAAAATCTTTTAACTATTGGTACACTTGTAGCTCAAATTGGTACGGAACATCTCTTCACGAATGCTGACATAAACAACTGGATTCAAAAAGAATTTTATGTGGAAAGTAATGAGGAGCAAATGGAATTATCGGATACGGAATCGGAGGATTTATACGATAGTGGTCACGCAGAAAACAAAATTAAAGTGGACGATGCTTTGGAAAATGATAACCCGACAACAGCACTATGTATATGAACTACGTGATCCACAAGTTATTTTAAAACATAATTTGCCAAAAAAGCAACTCAAAATCTCCAATTTCTTTAAAAATGTTTAAAATGTAAAATTACATACAAGTTTTCAGTAAAATGTTTGGTCCTGTTATCGCGAAAATTCAGTTTTCGCGACAGGTTTGGTTTTTAATTAGTCTCGAGCTTGCACTGTATTACCTGTTTACCCGGCATTTTAATGCCAAAAAAAAGTATTTAAATATTTCAATTATTTTTACTAAAAAATGAGCATCAGATTTTGTTATCTCAAAAAAAACAAATTTAAAAATCACACCCACTCGTGAAAATAATGACGACCTTTTATTTTTTTAAACATCTACAAATATTTACTCACTCAATGTTGTTTATTTACACACGCTTATTACACTTAATAGCCAAAATTGTTTAAAATGTTTAAATACCAACGAGATCAATGAAAAAAAAAACTTTAAAAATTAACCGCTCAATATGTTAAAAAACAAAAAAAAAAAAACATTTTAACACCTTTTAACAAAAACCATTAACATTACAAGATAATTAATCGAGTGTTAGTCAAAAAAAAAAAAAAAAAAACTGAAAAGGGAAAAGGGAAATCTACTGTGTGGTTCCTCTTAATTTTGATGAAATTCGGATATAAGATAAGGGAAACGAAAATAATAAAAAATTGGTATGAAACATAACCGCCTTAACGCATATTTAAGGAGGTAAACATAGGTTCAAAAGTTCTAAACTTTTTTGTTTTAAAACTTTTTGTATTTTTGTATACCAATGGAAAGGTCATTCAAATACCTTTAATTTGATAGCAAATTTGTATATTGTTTATACACTCAGGGCAAAAAGTTTCATCATATTGATGATATTTTTTCATAAATCGTTTGTCATCAATTATTCATCATATTTATGAAGTTTTTATAGAGTGGTTAAATAAGAATTTATAACAAATGTTTCATAGACCTTCATCATTTCATAAAAAAGTTTCATAAACCTTGTGAAAATACAATTTTGTTTTTTACTAAAGTTTTTATTTTTGTGTTAGAAATTTCGAAATTTGTAGTGTCCGATCGTACTCACTTTTTTTTTTTGGTCGAAGCCGTAGCCGAACTTCGGGCAGATTTTCAATGTTCGGCCGAAACCGTAGCCGAACTTTTAAATTTACTTTTTAATTTGCATAAAACATGAAATTCAGTTAATTCAGTTGACAACGAACTTTGTTTAAAGAAAAACCAAAAATATTTAAATATGTTTAAATCCAAAAAAAAAAAAACGGAATTTAAAATTTTCTTTCAAAAATACGATATAATGAGTTCAATTATTTTAATGTTGTCTTTTGAAAAAAATGGTAATGCTTGAACTTTGTTATTTTTAATAAAATTATAACGAATTTAATACAAATTCCTGTGTTTGCAAATGAAATGAAAGAATTTATTCTGAAAGTTTATTAAATTTTGTCAAATACAAGGAGTTCGGCCAAGTTTGGCCAACATTTTACCGAATGCTGAACTAGGCCGAACATCACTTTTTGGCCGAATTCCGAAATCGAATACTCGTTCGGACACTGAAGATTTGCAATTTCGACTTTCTAAGACTAAAAAAACTACCAGAAATTATTTGAAATTCTGAAACATTAAGGGGGGACATTACATTCGCGGCAGAGAAAACAGACCTGTTTTTAAAAATTCATAACTCAGTCAAAAACAAACATTTTTCCAAAATTTTTATTATTGTAGAGAATTGAACAAATTACAAGAAAAAAATTCAGAAAAATATATTTTTCACTCCAACATGGTTTTATAGAGCTCCAAACTGGCGGCAGAGAAAAAAAAACGGGTCCTCGTAGTTGCAGCTACGCAAAAATTGTCCGGTCTGGAAAAAAATGACTTTTTTAAATCTTAACAAAATTGGTTATCGTATGACACGAGCTTTTTTTTTAAATAAAGTTTAAAAGAATACAAAAAAAAAAAATTTCGTCAAAAATGAACCCTCTAGTGCCGCAACCAGTAAGAAAAACATGGTTTCGAGATAAAGGCGTTCAAAGTTTGTGAACAAAGAAAAAAAGGTTACTTTCAATCTGCCTGTACTGTATGCCTTCGTTATCTTGTGTTGTGCTGTTTCTTACAGTTTTTTGCAATCGTTTAGCAATTCGGGCTTCTTTTGAAGCTTCATATGCCTTCACTCTGGCGCATTTCAAGTAGGTACGAAACAACAACCACCAAAAGTCAGGTAGCAAGTAAATCAAGTATATACAAGCTGCCGAACGTAGGTAGCGCGAAAATTAAAAATGCGCTCTTACTAATCCGGCTGTAACTTTTGAACCCGTAGGAATTTTTCCATGAAATTTTTTTTCTTAGAATCTTAAGAATATTTACTTAAATACAAAATTATAAAAAAAGTCAATTTCATAAAACGGCCAATGTCATGTCCACCTTTAATGAAATATTATATTGATGTGTTCTTAATTTTAAATACAATTTTTTGAAAATAATATGTAACGTTTATGAAACATTTCTTAATATTTATGAAGCATTTCATAAAAATTTATGAAACATTTCATACAAGTTTGTAAAACTTTCAAAAAAAAAAAAATAAATAAACTGCTTCATTCTATTTATAAAATATTTAATAACATTTATGAATCCTTTTATGAAAAGTTATGAAACTTCTTTATTGTAAGTATGAAATATTTCATAAATATGAAGAAACCTGTCATCAACTTGCCCTTTTATGAGACAGCTTCATCATAATTATGGACAAAAATTAATGAATATGTTTCCCTGAGTGTATAAAGAAGTTTTAAAAAAAACGCAAATATCGGAAAATTTGGTTATTTTTGACTCTAAATTTTAACCCTTAAACGTAAAATTTGGCAGCTAAAATGGTTTTATTTTGTCCCTTTTTTTATCAAATATGCAAATTTTATTTCAATCCGAAGGGAACGCATCAGCGGCCCTTCCGTGTGAGAGATAAAATTAGTATATCAAATTATAATTTAATGACATTTATTGTCAGAAAAAATTTTTGATTCCAAGCCAATAATGTTATTAAACCGTTAAATAATTAGAAAATATAATGTCACTCATACGTCGAGGTTGATATTTAAAATCATGTGGCGGTAAATATAATTTGAAGATAAGCAATGTGCAATTTAGTGTTGCCAATTTAATATTTCTGCATTTCTATAATAGGATGGTAGGGATTTGGGGAATACCAAATTTCCAAATCTGCCTCCAAATTTAAATTAATTTGTTGGCGAATTAAAATTTGTTTGGGCCGCGAAATACTATTAATTTGAATTTTTGGGAAATAAAAAAATCTAATTAACTTATATAGTGTGATATATAATATGTGGCTAATTTTACAGATACAGAATGTATTAAATTGTTAAAATCGGTTAACAGTTTTCGAGTTATATATGGACATTTCCATAGTCACATTCGTTACCAGTCGTACGGTTCAATAAGGCGAAAAACAAGGTAAAATATATATATATTTTTACTATTTCATATTTTTGTGAAGAACTTTTGAGCAAAAATTAGAAAACAATCGAACTTCTTGGTCCTAAAATATAAACAATTAAAGAGGGTGACGTGATGTGACAAAAATAGAAGTTGGTTTTGTCGTCTTTTACTCTGCGAATTGCTCTCGACTTTTTTTGAGAAAACTTTTCTTAATATGCTTTGGAATATTTTAAGTTAGTTTTGCAATTTGCTGAATTATTAAAACTTTTTTTGGTTTTTTTTTTGTAAAACTCATAGTGTGAAAAGTGACATTACGTAGCGTGATGTGACATAAATTTCCTACTAGGCAAATGCTAGCAATTATTGATAAAAAAAATGTTTTTTATTATTTATAAAATAAAAAAAATGTTGTAATTTTTATGTGGTGAATTTATTTTTGAGAATTACAATGAATAGCATGTAAATTAAATTAATTCAAGTACACAGGGCAACAAGTTTTCCAACCCTGATACTAGAGTATACTTTTCAATAGGTTTGATGTTCGCTGAATCCGTACAGATAAGACTTTCAGATGATATAAAAAGTTTTGTGAATAAAGCTTAATTCGCGATATAATAACTTCCCGAATAGAGCGAATAACCGAGTTTTTTAAAACTTAAGGTTAAGATATCTCAAAAATTTTATATTATGGAGAAATGCTGAGGTCAGATTTGGATTCAGCGCTTACCAAACCTTTAGAAGATTATGTTCTAGTTTCAGGGTCTTAACGTTTTCAGATTTCGATGGCATTCCCAGCAAAAAATAGTGCTTACCCCGAAGCGCTTCCGGAAGCCATTTTTTTTGATAACGAAGCGCTTCTAAAGCAAATAAATAAGGCATGATTTTTTTTTCGCGATGTCCCACTTGGTATGTCTCTTTTAAAGCTCTTCTTTCATGTGCTCTTAGAAGCAATAAATTTAGGTCTTCGTAGGCACTAAGAAGTGCTTTTTTGTATGTTGACAACATAAGTGCTTTATGGTATGCATACTTTATTGCTTCATTGTAAGCACTATTCACTGCTTCAAAGAAGGCATTCTGGGAAGCACGACAGAATGCCTTCCCTAATTGCTTTATAGTACGCAAGGCGGTGAAGCGCTATTTTGGAAGCATACAAATGTGGTTACTCCTTACCAAATCCAGGTTATTTCTTGCTGGGTTTGTACAATATATGATTTTTTTTGTGACATAAGTGGGTCTGTTTTAAATGTTCGTCCATACCGTGGTGCGTTTTCCTTCCTTTTATAAGCTAAGGATGACATCTACGTAAAAAATATACAATTTTCAATATTAATTTTTTATTACTCGATAGTAAAATATTTGTTAGGGGACGTGACAAGGTTTGAAATTTTATAAAAAAAAAATTAACGCTGCTTGATACGTTTCAGATTTTTTTATATTAAATTATTCAAAACAAACTTGATTTCAATTACAATTTTTAAACACCAGCTACCAGCAACGCAGAAGTAATGAGAATAAATGTTCTTTTGCGGTGACGAACGTGACATTAGGAAGTTAATAAGAGCAAATCAAAAATTTACTGTTTACTGATCTTTAGTTACTCCGTTTGCATTTTTTTTTAGTTTATGGTTGTTATGAAAATATTGAAGTAGGAGTATATTTGCATCATCACGTTTAAAGAATTAAATATTTAACATAAAATGTTACTGAAAAAAAAAAATTACCAAAATAAACATGAACGCAACTTTGCAGACCGTTTTATCATCATCACAATTAAGACATACTTTGGACTTTAAAATTTAATAAAATTCAAGTATTTTTCTTTAATATATAAGTTAAAAGGAATTATTTGTTCACTTTAAATTTTTCGGTCACGGTTGGCGTTCCTATGGACGTGCTCATATCAACTTGTGTATTTCACTTAATTTAAGATTTTCCCCATACTTAAGATTTGGTTAAAATCGGCTTATATTTAAATAAATATATATTATATATATAATAATTAAATCATTTTTATTACATTTCTAAATAGTTTTTGAAAAAGGTTCTATCAAAAAATGTAAAAAATTTTGGAGATTTTTTTTTTGTCAACAATTTTTTTGAATGAAAACGAAAAAAAATGTTTGCATATTTTTGACCTTGTGTTTTTTGAATATTTATGCTCTGATCGTTCAAATTTTCATAAATTATATATTAAAATATATGAAATAAAGTTTAGGTCAGAAATAAAGAATCGTATTTTCCCATTATGTTAAAGAAGAAGTTTTTTTTTTAAAAAAAAGGAAATAATTTATATTTTCAATAAATATTTGGCAGCTCTAGATAAAATGTTTCTTATAGTTTTTAATTTATGATAATAGTAAAGATGTTAAATTATTTTACAAATTTGAGCTATCTGTAGGCACTATAAAATTATAGCTGTTTAAACCCTACGGAAAAAGGGACCAGTCAAAGGTAGTACATAGGACAGGTCCCAAGGTGGCAGGGACCGTTTCTAGAAATTTTATTTTCACTTTGTGAAAAAAAAAACTTTATTAGTTTGCTAAAAATTTGGAAATTTTAACTCCATAAAAAGCTAAAAATTTCATTTTTTTTTTGAATTTTCTTTGCGCAAAAACTCAAAAACAAAATATGGCCTAGGAAAACCAATGGTATTTTTAAATCCCCTTACCCAAAATACTTACAAATCAAAAAATAGAGTCACACACTAAAACCAGCGAAGAACAAAGTAAAGCAATTTACTGTAAAGTTTTTTTTTGGCGCCTGTGCAGGGACAAATAGTTTAATATTATGCTATATCAACTGCCCAAGGTGGCAGGGACTGATGAAAATTTTTAAATTTTAACTCCAAAAAAAGTTAAAAATTTTAATTTTTTGAATTTTCTTTGCGCAAAAACTCAAAACAAAATCTGGCCTAGGAAAACTAATGGTATTTTTTAAATCCCCTTTCCCAAAATACTTACAAATCAAAAATAGAGTCACACACTAAAATCAATCAAGAACAAAGTAAAGCAATTTACTGTAAAGCTTTTTTTTGGCGCCTGTGCAGGGACAAATAGTTTAATCTTATCTGGCTTTCAAAATGAACTGAACGACTTTGAATGAAAATTTAATGCCAATTTCGTTTAAACACAAACTAAAATACAGTTTTTATTAAGAAAACCAAAACGTATTGAGAGGTAAAATTTAAAGTCGAGAAAATTTTTAAAAATCCCTAAATACGCATTTTTGTTTTGTAATGCATTACTAATACAAAGCTAGTCTCAAATCCTTTCTTAAACAATTTTTTTTATTGACCATTGGCCCAATTGTTTAACTCTTTTTGTCTATATATTTAGCTAAGTTAAAAATTTTAATCCCATCAAACATAACCTAAATTAAAATTTTAGCAATTTTTATTAAATTTTCTTAAACTTCTATTTGTCTTCTCATAACCAATAAAAAAAATATTATACTTTCCTAATAGTGATTGCTTTTAAAAGGTATCTTTTGGTATTTGTGCATGTTTAAACATGCTCAAACAAGAAAACTGCGTTAAATAACAAACTAGGCAAAATCAAAAACAAAAAGAAAATTACAAAAACTTTTACTAGGCTAGACCAACAAAAAACAAAAATCTACAGAAACCTAATGAAAACACAAAAAACTATCTATTAAATTGCCTTTAATAAAAATGTTATAATTTTGGCACTAATATACATAAAACACAAATGAACAAAGCAGCAAGTTCATAAAAAATCAATGGTTAGAAAAGTTATTGACTTTAGGAAAACAGAGCAATAATCTAAATTATATTCCCAGTGAAAAACGATTTTTGTGGTGAAAAAAAAATTAAATGAAATAAAACTATAAGGTGAATTTTAAATATTATTCACCTCTTAACGCTATATTTTATGCACCAGACGCTACTATGAATTTGTACTAATATACCTATTTGTGTGGACAATTTAGAGGTACCTTAAAACATTCACTTATAACTTTTGAACCGCGAGACCGATTTTGCTCATTTTCAATAACAAACTTTTTGGGAAAATGCACAACAATCTATATAAAAATGAGCAGTCCGTATAGCGTTTTCACGCCGTGATCGCCATTTCAACAGGTGGACATCGCTGAATCGTCTTAAAATTCCATAAGCATCAAGAATATACTGAATACACAAGAATGTACAGTGTATTTGTTATACACCAATTTGTTTAAAAAATTTAAAGTTACATTTACATTTTCACTCAGGACTTTCGAACCGCGGGACCGATTCTGCTCATTTTTAATACCAAACTTTTCGGGAAAACGCACATCAATCAGTGTAAAAATTGGCTGTCCGTATAGCGTTTTTGCGCAGTGACATTTCAGCAGACGGACATCGCTAAATCGTCTTCAAATTCAACAAGGATCAAGAATATATATACTAGGATGTCCGTTAAAAGGACGATTTTCGTTCATTACACCCCCCAGTTTTATTGCAAATGATTCCAAATGAAAGAAATCGATTTTTTTGGAAAACGTTAACCCGTGCCGCAAGACGGCGGAAAATGGCCCATTTTGGAAAGAAGTGTATTATTATTAAAGTGGGTTAATGATATCCGATGAAGTCAGAATTCCATAGCTGCTAAATTTTGAGTATATTAAATAAATAACTGAAATAAAAAGTAAATTTTTTAAAAATTTTAAATTTTTAAAATTTGTAATACTTAATATAACACTATTTTTCCAAAATCGGACATTTTCGACTTTCTTGCAGCACAAGTTAACGTTTTCCAAAAAAAATTTCTTCCATTTGGTCTGAATGTAATAAAATGGTGGGGGAGGGTGTGTACTTTATGGGTTCTTAGACCTATATTTCGGAATGACAGACTTATATGTACCCTCATCACAGTATGTGGAGGGTATGAAAACATAAGAGACTTGCTTGCACAAAATGCTATTACTTTCTAGCATCCAAAACATCAAAAATAAGTAGTTATATATGTACTTACTACAATTAAAAAAAAATAATCAGCCCAATTCTCAATAACACTTCTGTGAGAATTTTTCCCTATTCCTTGTTCCCCTATTCTTGATAAAATCTGCCCGGGGATTTTTTCACTTTTGGGAAACTCTTCCCCTGGAAAAAATTAGGTATTTAGCCCGATTATGAATATTCCCTCGGATTTTTTCCTTTGCGGATTTTATTTTCTCGAGAAAAAAAATCCTCCTATTCTAAACAGGCGGGGAAAAAAATAATAAGGGAGAGAGAATTGAATAATATTAATTGAATAATTGAATAATTCATACAAATGCTATCACAATTCTCCCTATTATTGACATTTATAATACCTCTTTTTTTCCGGGGGAAGAGTTTCCCATTTTCGAAATTCGTTTAGAATAAGAGAAAAGGGAAAAGTGAAAAAATCCTCGGTCAGATTTTATTAAGAATAGGAAGAACAAGGAATAGGGAAAAAATTCTCACAGAATCGTTATTGAGAATTGGGCTGATTATGAATGTCAATAATAGGGAGAATTGTGATAGCATTTGTATGAATTATTCCGCCAAAAACTTAAAGGGAGCTCTGTGCAAAAATGTAAGTATTTTATCTTTTTTTTTTTATAAAAAATTAATAAATTATTGTTATTTTAATTATTATTATGGCAATGATTTGTATTTAATAACCAATATACATAATTGTGTCGTTCGCGAACGAACTAGTTCAATTGAACTACTCACTCAATTGAAAGATGTGACCTATTTCAGCTCTATTCGCTGTTCTAGTTTGTTTTAATCATTTAGTTCAATTTTTTTTTTCATCCTCTTTTTACAATTGTGTAGTTTTCTTGAAATTAAAATGAAAATTCCATCAGATCCAGATCAATTTTTTAACTAGAAGAGCGAGCTAGTTGATTGATTGGAATTGAACTAGAAAGAGCGCTCACTTAAACGAACTAGATTGCTCAAGTCTAATAACCAAAGTCAAACGTCAAAAAGCAAAATAGCTGATTTCGAAAATTCAATTCTCTCTCTTTTCCCCGCCTGTTTAGAATAGAAGGATTTTTTTCTCGAGAAAATAAAATCCGCAGAGGAAAAACTCCGAGGGAATATTCATAATCGGGCTGAATGAATCTAAAAATAGATTTTCAAAAAATTGTGTGATCATTATATATATACGATATTAAAACGTAGTTATGGGTAGCGCACTATATTTTGTACTGATATAATGTTAAAATTAACTAGTTATTAGTAAGTCATTATTACTTGTATTAAATTAATGCCGAAACTAAGGTGGTGTCATTACTGGTAATAGTAAAAATAATGACATGTCATAACCGTTTCTACACTGGGCTCCCTTTTTTTAACAAATAAAGACTAACAGTTTTCAAAAAATAAAAAAAATCATTTATAAACCTCAATTAGTTTAAAAACAAGGCAAAGCGGTAAGACAAATTACTAAGGGGTTGTATATGGATATATTCATGTATGGGTAAACTATTTGCATGGAGGTTTAGCAAAATATAAACCTTACGAAGGATTTAAATATTAAATGAAAAGTATAACAATGTAAATTGTTTTTTATTGTGTCTAAAAAGTAATGCCACAGGTGGGTTAACCACACATGTTAAACTTTGTCTACAGTATGTTAAAAGTGTCAGAGAATAAATGTTGTAGGAAATTATAAAACGCGATGAATTTAAAAAAAAAAAACTTACATATGACATTTGTAAAAAAATATTAGTAAATTTCTTTATTTTTTAAAGAATAACTTTGATGAAATTGCTTCGAATTGAGACATTTGGATGCGTATGACTGATATTTATATTTAATTACTCATACGTAAAAAAATAAATATATTTGTAGGCATTGATTTGTCTTAACTTTAGTTTTTTATAAAAAAAAAAAATGTATGCGTATGATTAGTATTTATATGTAATTGTTGCATATTAATCATACGTATAAAATAAAATATTTTTTTTTGATATATTGATTAGATATTAAGCTATTCCATTATTTATTCTAGCCAAGCAAATAATTACTCGAATGGTTTTAAGACATTTAATCGAATAAAATTTTAAAAATTAATCGATTAATTGCAAATAAATTTTTATAAAATAACATACAAATTGTTTGTATTGTTTAATAATATTGTGTCAAAAATGAAACAAAAACAAATGTCTGAGATTTTCCGAAAATAAGATTTGTATACAGGGTTAAAGTACTCAAGAAAGCAAAATCCTTGATATCCGATTGCCTATATCGTTGACCCATAGTGGCTACATTTTTGAATTATTTGTATTACAGGAGAAAAAAGCTCTTCAGTAAAAATCGCCTAAACACCAAAGGATTACGAATATCAGAAAAAGTCCACACACCCCTTGGGATTAAATTACCATTCCCTACAATTCCTTAACCCTTGAATGCTGAAGAGCGTCGATGTAAATAAAAGTGTGGGTTTATAATGTGAAATGCTTAATAAACAAAAAGCACGATTTTCGAAACATTTTTTTTTTAACTCTTTTTATAACCGAAAAACCAAAAATTTCAAAATTTCGGATTACTCCTTACACAAAATTGAAGTGACTTAGCGACAAAAAAATACTTTATTTTAAAGCTTACATTTGCCACAAAATAGTTTTGTATTTTATATAAACTTTGTGATATTAATTTTAACCTTTTTTCAATATATTCAAAAACTTTTTTATTGAGTTTTTAATTAAATTCGCAAATTTTAATTTTTTTGACTTTCGAGACTATTTAAAGCCGCTATTTTAAGTATTTATTGAAAAGTGTATTTTACTAAAGAGCGCTTGGGTTTTCTAAAGATCTAAAATTTAAAAACATCAAAATTATAAAAACCCCAATATTGAAAAAAAAATCGCTAAAAGAAGAAAAAATTATTTTTCAAAATTTAAAAAAATCGCTAAAAAATCAAAAAGGTTGGCAAAAATGTAAAATCTCTAATATTTGAAGAAAGAAAAAAAAAAAAACATCAGAACTAAAAAATCGCTAAAATTTTAAAAAATCCTCGAAATTGCCAAAAAAAAAAAACAGACGCAAAAATTGGATATTTGTCGAAAATTGGATCAAAGTCAGAATTAAAAAAATTTGTCAAAAATTAGAAAACAATTGTTGCAATTAAAAAAAAGGTCAAATTGGAAAAATTCTGTAAAATTTAAAAATTTAAATTTAAAACGTATAAATCTCGAAAAGTTTTTGACTTTTGTTACCTTTTTTTTAATATCGGCGATTTCTTAAATTTTGGATGCTATTTTTCGATTTTGGCGGTTTTTTAATTTTTGGTATTTGTTTTCCAATATTGCGATTGTTTTTTGATTTTAGCAACTTTTTTTTTCAATTTTAGAGATCTTTTTAATATATTAGCTATTTTTTCAAATTCCAAGATTTTTTTTTATTTTGGAGACTTTTTAAAAATTTGCTAATTTAATCAATTGTGGCGATTTTTTTTGTTTCAATTTTGGTGATTTTATTTCCTGTTAACCCTCCGATGAGTGAGAAGGTCCCTAGGGACCTTTTTGCCTTTTCAAACTGAAATTACTCCTACTTCGGCCACTACAAATTTTTTTTAATTTCGTATTTTTTGAATCTATTTTTAGACCGCATTATTTTTCTTCTTCTGATAATGGCTTACTATTTACTTTAAGTAATAACATAATGGGTTAGCAATAATAGGTTATTTATTTCCAGGCAAAATATTATGATGCAACATTTTCTGTAAATCTATTTTAGACTCATTATAATTCGTCTTTTTGTAAGCCAAAGGGTAAGCTGTTAGGTTAGGTCAGGTTAGGTCGGAGTGGTAGCCGGCTCCGTGAGCATCAGCACACTTAGACTCTGAGGTCCGTTGTGATGCCACGAGACTGACGGATTACCGGTCAGACTCCACCGTTGAACCAGTTAGAGCTCCTTACGAAGCTAAGGAGGTGCGGAATACCAGCACCTGGCACCAGGACATGAACAGAGAAAGTGCTCAATACTCTCCTCCTCCTCCTCCTCCTCGTCCCCGCAGCTCCTACAGAAGTCAGGCGATAACACCTCCACAGGCGATAACACCCACACGAGCGTGCCTGCCAATAAGACAGTGGCCGGTTATCACCGCCACCATGTCAGAGATTTCACCCCTGGAAAGCGACACGAGCGCCCTCGTTCGCCCCAGATCCAGAGCCGGCCAGATGTGCCTTGTCACCACACAAGTCACGCCATTAGCCCACCTAAGGTCAGTCGCCCTCTCAAAGTAGAGCCGATTGTTCAGCTTACAGGTTGCTAGGGGAACACCAACTCCAGCAAATTCCGCAGGAACTTGCAGGGTGGTTCCTAGCCTTGCAAGCTAATCAGCTCATAAGCTGTTAGTTTTGGTATATCATAAACGAATTTACATAGAGTTAAAATTAATTTATGTTTTAAACTTTAAAATGTTATAAGTCTCGGTAGCTTAGGGTATAGAGCAGCCGCCTGTTAATCTGACGACCCGGGATCGATTCCCGGCTGCACTATGTTTAAAAAAAAAAATTTATAATATTTTTTTAAATTCGTAATTTTTTTTCAAAATCTTATTATAGATGCATTATTTTTCCATTCTGGTAATGGCTTATTATTTATACCTTTGTATGCATATATGTGGCACATTATAATTCATATTGACGTAAGGCCACCAGTAATGCATAACTCATTACTTTTGGGACATTTTATATAAAAAAAGTTAGAATTATAATATAAAGGGTAATACGTGCCAACCTTCGAGGTTAGATTACTAGACTCATTATTTGCTAAGGTGTATTTTTACTGGATTATTTAACTTTTAAACAAAAGTTTAATTGAAATATTTTTCACAATAAATGTTCCTGTGTACCACTAGTAGCAATAATTTTATGTAGTGCAAAGTTTAAGAAAAATCGGTTAACCTGTACAATAAATTAAAATTTTCCGAAAAAGGGGAAGTATTTTTAAAACAAAGTAAATTATCATATAAAAATTATAATTTTTCTGTTAATTTAGAGAAAAATTTGTCATTATCTCAAACCGAACGAATAAAATCTCACACATAAACTTATAGATCAACGATAAAATTCACTATTAAACAACTTACCAGGTACAGTGTAGAAATCGTTTAATGTATATGCTCGACATATGTATTAACAAAAAATCTTTAATGTTTGTTGATATGCTTTGCTTATGTAGAAGGATAGTATATGATGACATTAGAGAAAAGAATTGCCATTTAAAAGTTTTAACTGAAAGTTAAACTGGCAATTATGATAATGACTAGAGAAAAACAAACACACTATAAAATAGAAATCGTTTGTGGTAAATTTCATTCTAACTCAACACACAGAGAAATGTGGGAATTAAAGTTACACAATTTCTTTAACGTGTGAGTTAAATAGAAGATATTTACGATTAACACTAAATGGCACGAAGAATGTTGATGAAGACCGTAGTGGGTCAGAAAATGCATTCCATTCATGCTAGTGTCTAATAACTTTTTCTGTGTTTTTTTTTCTAATAGTCAAAGTAAATTATCATATAAAAATTATAATTTTTCTGTTAATTTAGAGAAACATTTGTCATGATCTAAAACCGAACAAAAAAATCTCACACAAATCTATGCATGAAATTCAAAGAGAGAACAAATTTTGTAAAGACGAATAAATGACATTAAGACAAGACAATGCTGCGTATGAGTAATGAAAGCAAATAAAATATAAAATAATCATACGCAGATTTTTTCAATATATTTTCATACACTAAAAAAAAAAAAAGTTTGTAAAGTCAGTAACATTTTTGATGACTTTTTTTTTGAGTATATAAACTGAAAATAAATTTCATGTAAATTTTACCTATTAAACTAAGAAATTTGCTATGCGAAAATTGTGGTTCTGTTTAATTTACAGAAAGAATCTTAAGGTTATGCTTAAGTACATCTTTTGAAACTGTTCACATGCTTCTTATTCGGTCAAAGTGTGATATGCTAATTTATAACAAACAAAAGCTTTCTTTATAATATATTATAAGTCCTAAATAAAGAAACTTCTAAAACAAAGATCATGAGAAATAATATTTTCTAATAATAAAGACACATATGTTGGCGGCATATGCACATAATTTTAATTTTTAATTCGAAATTCTCACACACTTCAATAAATTCTTGTTCATTCTTTATCATATTTTAAACAAAACAACCATAAAATTGTTAATATTTGTCAAATCTTTTATTTATTTATCATCAAACTACTTAAATTTTTAAAAAGAATTGAAATAAGAAATAAAAAAAAAAAAAATTTAAACAATAGCAACAATGTTTCAATATGACATGCATTTTTGTTGTTGTTGATAACATAAATGCATTGTTACGTTTTCAAATTTCATCAACTGATAAGGACTTTGAGAAATATTACAAAAAAAAATTAATAAAAATTTAGTTAACTAGTAAATTGTGTGTGCATTTTGAAAAACCAAATTAGGTCAAACAAATTATTAAAATGTCGTACAAATTGATAAAATTATTAAATTCCAAAATACATATAAAAATAGGTTTATTAGGGGATTTTCTAACTATCAATTTGGGTAAGAGTTATAAAATTATAAATAACCCAGGAAAACTTGCTATTACCATAGAATGGGAAATGGAAGAAGAAAACAAGAATCAGAAGTACTTATAGTTGAGGCCAAGAACACCTGATTTTAACATGGGGGTGTCATAGGAGGCAAGGCCTTGCCTTGTGCTTACATATAGGGACAAAAATAAGACGTTACAAAATATGTAGTGAAATCACCAGTTACACATAAGTACTTATTTCATTTCTTATTTGTAGCATCAAAAGTAATGCTTAAAGCCATTATATGACGTATTACTTGTAAGGATGTTAATAAGTAGTTATTTATAGGTGCAAAAATAAGAACGTATTAACATGTACCTAAATAAGAAGGTATTAATAAGCAATAAAATAACTAGTTATTAATAAGGACAATTATAACTAGTTATTAATAGGTCCTAAAATAACTACTGATTTTAGTCATTACAAGGAAGGACTATAATAACTGCTTACCAGGAAGAAGCTATATATTTGTTTGCTTAAATAAATTGCATTTAAATTATTAATTATGATATATTATGAATCATTATAAATATACCTTACAAAAAAGTAGTTACTTATTACCTTACAAGTACCTTATTTTTTGGCCCTTCCTAATAAGCAGGTATATAACACAATATTAGTAAGACATAATTCTTTAGCTTCCAAAATAAGTAGTGATGTATGTTCATATCAGTAAGGTATTATTTCAGACCTTCAAAATAACAACAAATGTAATGGATAGTCATTACTACGAAAGGTCTGAAATAAGTGATAATAAGTAACTTATTATTTTTGCTATTCCAAATAAGCAGATATTTAACACAATATTAGTAAGGCGTTGTTTTTTATCTTACAAATAAGCAGTTACATATATTCATATTAGTAAGGTATTATTTCGGACCTTCAAAATAACAAAAACTGGAATGGATAGTCATTACTGTGGAAGGTCTGAAATAAGTCCTACCCATTACCAAAGTTTTGCTGGGAATATTGTATGAAGTACGTTTTTTTTTTTTTTTTTTTTTTTCAAAGATAAGAATTGAAATAGAAAAAACATGCATTTTTATATACTACTCAATAATGACGCAAAATTCATTTTCTAAGTCACGAGATTAAAAAAAAAAAAAAAAAAAATTCGGACATTCCACGTTAGTTTGGCCAAAATCTGATTATGGCTTTTTCCAATTTAAATTATATTTTGCACTCACAAACTCTATGAAGCCGTTTAAAGATTGGTGTTTTCATTTTTTTAAAATTCGGAAACCTAAGTTTTTATTCGCGATTTCCTTTTTTTTTTGGAAAAATACAAAATATGCATAAAGTGTGTAAGTTGAACATTTGTAGTTTCTTTAATATATATCGGATGATTACACTGTGCAACAGTGAAAAAAATGCACGGACTCGACAGTATAGGTTCGATTGTACTACCAAAGTTAGTTTAGTAAAACCCTTTACTCGGTTTGGCCAGTTTCACTACCAATTTTTTTTTTTATGGACCTCAAAAGATTTTGAAAATCAGTGCACCACTCAAAAAAAGGCGTCCTCAATTTTTGGCCAACAGCTTATTCAGACTTCATGATATTGCTTAACTACACCGAAAAAACTAAAAACGGGTTTCAATTAAAATTTAATAAATATATAAATATAATAATCAATAAATAATTGAATCAATTAATATTTTTATTCATTTTGCACCTACCACTGAAATGATAGTATTAATTAAAAAAAACCTTGCACACAGTTTATTAAAGCTCTTTCAATTAAAATAATAATAATATCAATTAAAAGAGTTATTGTTTATCTTTACAACCTCAATTAAAAAGTTTAGTTAAATTGATTAAAACTTTAATTGAAACTTGAGAAGAAAACAATGGTAGTTTTAATTGAAAACTCGTATTTTTTCATTTTTGTTATATGACCCCCATTAAATAAAAAATGAAATGTAGGTTTGTAAATTTAATTGAAATATTATTTATAATAAAATTAAAGCTTTTTAATATAAAAATGTATTTTAAGAAAACAAATAAAAGTAAAGACAAAAAAAAAATTTTGTTTTGCTTGTCTTGTCTTGAACTATTTCTTGTAATTGAATTGCTTTCTTAAAAAATCACACACAACTTTAAAATAATAGTTTAATGACACTTATACTTATTGAAAATTCAATTATTTACAAAAATAAAAGTTTAAAGTTTAATTGTCCTTTTTCGATAAGGTTTATTTAAATCCACATGTGCACTTTTATTACCACAGATAAAACACGAAACTAAATTAAGTTTTAGTGCGTACACGAATATCTCAAAAAAAAGAGTGTTTGTGAAATAACTACGATTTTGCTTGTATTTGAAATCGGTAAACTATTCAACTTATTAAAAGTTATTCATTTGCGATTTTTTTTTTTTTTATTTACAAATTAAATAATATATTGATATAATTAAACCTTTGTTTGATTATTTAATCTAAATAAAATAAAAAAAAAAAAATAGTTTGCCAAATTTTTAAAAATTTTGTCAACACTGTATGGATATATTAGAAAATTCAATAAATTTTTAATTGAATCAATTAAATAAATTGTTTAAATTGCCATTGATATTCAAACAATCGATTAATTAGATATTTTTGGCCCATAATTTTTTCTGTGTATATTTGGAAATTATGTAGTGAAAAGTCTACTGAACAAATTTTATAAATATTTTATGTGCAAAAAATCATTTTTTCCTGCACTTTTTTGAAAAAATATAGGAGAAAATTTATAAATATTTTCTGTGCAAAAAAAAATTTTTTTCCTGCACTTTTTTTGAAAAAATATAGGAGAAAATTATTATTTTTTTTTTTTTTTGCTTTTTTCAGCATAACTTACAGGGACTCATAATTTTTCACTAACAATATATGACAAAATTGTAGCCATTGTAAATCTGAACAACTTTTGTGAACATATCAATACAATCTGAATGTGTCTAGGCATCCGAAATAGCTTACAAAGACCACTTTGTACCTTATAAATAGTCGCTTTTGACTAGACTGTGCTTTTATTGCATTTTTTTTTTTTTTCGTTAGATCAACACTTAGGGGATGCCCCCTATAATGCAATGCATTGTGTTGATCAGGAAATTAGGTTATGGGGAGGAGGAAAGAGGGAGTAGTGTTTGTGAATATTTGATTTGAATTTTGCTACATTGTAAGTGACAGGAAGACCTCCGCGGGAAGTTTATTTCACATACGGCTTTATTTACTTTTTTGTTATTGAAGAAAGTAAACAAAAATGTCAAGTCCGTGCATTTTTCCAAAAGTCTTCATTTGTTGCACTGTGTTATCATTGCAAATGTACACTCCTCTTATTGTACACTCCTCTTATTTTCCATCGTCAAAACTAAATGCATTCTTTAAGCAATTTATTTTTAAAATCCATTTCTCTAAAATTTTGCCACCCTTGATTTAAAAAAAACAATGCATATTTGCAAAATATGTAATTTTTGCAAAAAAAAAAAAAAAAAGTTAAATTTTCACTTTTTTGGGTCCCTGAGAAATTCTTAATTTCAATTTAAAACTCTAATTTTAAATTGAAAATTCTGAAGTTTATTTAAATTTATCCAAAATTTAATAATCTGCTTAGAATACTATGTAGGTAAAGACCACTGCAATTGTAGTTGAAAACAAATGAAATTTCACTTAAAGAAAGGACGACTTACATTACAGTAAATTCAACTAACATTGTCATTTGTTTTTTAATGTTCAAAAAATGACTAACAATTGTAGTAAAAATGAACCACATGGTAGTAAAAAATAAACTCACATTTATTTTTTTAAATAGCAGAAAACAACTGTTAAAAATGAATGTAAAAACAGTCATTTGATGTGGTTTGTTTTTTTAAATGAACTACAAGACTCGTAAAAAATTTAATTTGTTCTACAAATGACTGGCATTTACATTAAAAATAAGGAAACTGCATTAAACAACTACATATTTTTAGAGCAGAAGTTCCAAGATTGCACGATATCAATGAATTTTTGCATTAGATGTACGAGTATAAAGTGTCAGTGGAATTTGTCCATTAAAACTTTTTATTAATTTAATGCAGTTTTTCATAAAATTTGATGAACATTTTCATTTTAAAAATGTTTAGTTTTCTTTGATCTTCTTTTATTTTATTCTTCTTAGTTTAAACGAGCTTAAGATCATTTATTTATTAATTATTTATTTCCAATATTTCGTCTCCACATTGGGTGACTTCTTCAGGGAACAAATTTTACAATTTGAAAGTCACCCAATGTGGAGACGAAATATTGGAAATAAATAATTAATAAATAAATTAATTAATAAATAAATGATCTTAAACGAGCTTAAGATCATTTATTTATTAATTATTTATTTCCAATATTTCGTCTCCACATTGGGTGACTTCTTCAGGGAACAAATTTTACAATTTGAAAGTCACCCAATGTGGAGACGAAATATTGGAAATAAATAATTAATAAATAAATGATCTTAAGCTCGTTTAAACTAAGAAGAAAAAATTTTCATTTTATTTATTTAAAATTTCATGCGCCTAATGAAAATGTTTCTTTAGAAACTGTTTCATAAAAATAATGAAGTTTTTTTTAGTCTACAAAATTCGTCTTTCGAATTGTGAAGAAAACTTCATTATTTTAGTGAAAAAATTCTTCCAAGAAAATTCTGTATGTGTAGTAAAAATTAGTTAAAAATTATGTTGCAGAAAAAACTGCTGAAATTAGCATTTTTACGTAGAAAAAATTACAATTTGTTATTTTTTTTCAGATTTATTAGGTTTAAATTTTAAAATGAACTATTAAGGCGCCCCTTTAAACGTCTCTGTTTTAAAAACTATACCTTTGATATTTTCTGTACGTGAAAGATAAAAGAATTTACTAAAATATTCTGTTTTAAAAAACTAAATTTTTAACCCTTTCGCTCCCATGTTTGCTATCGAATATAAAAATATTTAAAAAAAGACACATGGGGTTGGAAGGGTTAAAAATAAAATTTTTAAAAAATAAATTTTTAGTAAATTCGTTTATCTTTCAAGTACATAAAATATTTTAAAAATTAAATGTATAGTTTTTAAAAGAGAGACATTTAAACGAGTTCTTGACAATCATAATACGATCATAGCAAATATATTATGATTCAGAATGACGATAAAATCGTCCTCGGTAAACATTATAAGATCAGCCAGAATCATGTATATGATAATTATTATTATAATATGATAATTTTGTGTCCGCAATCATGTTCAGTCATGATCCGATGAATATGAAAGAAAATACGAATATTCAAACTTACACAATTTTTGCATATTTCTCATTTTTCAATAAAGCTTAATCTCGCATAAAACCGTTAGTTTTTCGAAATTTGAAAAACTAAAAACGCCAATCTTTAAGTGGTACCATAGAGTATCTGAATGAAAAATGTAATTAATATAGGTAGACCCAAGGTAAAAAAAAACCCTTTTTTTGGGGCAGGTCTTTGGTGGAATGGACGATATATAAAACTATTTAATAATTTAATACTTTGTAAATGACAATATTCATTAATAATTTCCGTTGAGTAATAATTTTTTGTTTTAGATTATTTGCTATAGTTTCTAAGATATAATAATAAAAACAATTTCTATTTGTTTGGTAATAAATAGGGCAAGGAATTTACTGCAAATTCAGGGTTTGTCTCGATACTCTAAAACTGATATAGAATAAATATATATCCAAATCGTCAAATTTTTGTACAGATTTGTAGTTGCATATTTTGGCAAAAGAGCATATTTTTAATTTTTTTTTTTTTTGATATTTTGTGCTTTTTAATGAATATTTTATCCTTTTTAGTGCATATTTGTGCATATATTCCACTTATTGTTAAAAAAAACAAAAACAATTAATATAGTTAGTTAGAATATTGTTCTACGATACCTCAAGTCCAAAAGCTAATATGATATTGTCATACTAGATTTTATTATTGATTCTCAAAAATTTGATTATTTTCATGATAGACTATACAATTGATTTATAGGTATCACCCTAATCTTAAGTTGCCGCAAAAGAAAACGATAATTGGCTTAATTCAAACCGAGACATTACATACAAACCGAGACATTACATACAAACCGAGACATTACAAAAACAACTGCCGATGTAATTCAGACAAATTCTCATAAAGTTGATTTTGTCTGTTGTATATAATGTCTCGGTTGAGTAAAGAAAATTATCGTTTTCTTTTGCGGCAACTTAAGATTATCGAGTTCTTTTGCGGACGACTGAAGATTAGGGTGATGGCTATGAAACAGTTGTATTGTCTATCATGAAAATTATCAAACTTTTGTTGTCTTATTAGGTTTTATTGGTTGCTTTTCAAAAAGTTTTTCAAATAGTCTTGATTGTATGATTAGGTTTACCAAATCGCCCACTTATCAATATACTAAGGCAGACAAAGTTCTCATATAGTTGATTTTGCCTGTTGTATATAATGTCTCGGTTTGAGTTCTTTTTTTCGAATAACCGGAGATTATATTGACGCCTATGAAACTATTGTATTGACTATCATCGATGATCAAACTTTCTGAAAAGCAATAAATAAAATCTAATATGACAATATCATATTAGCTTTGGTCTTGAGATATCGTAGAACAATATTCTAACTAAATATATAATAATATAGAAAAAATCACTAAGAATTGTAGTAAAAATGAACCACATGGTAGTAAAAAATAAACACACATTTTTTTTTTTATTTTTTTAAATAACAAAAATAACAACTGTAAAAAATGTATGTAAAATCATAAAACAGTCATTTGATGTAGGTTGTTTTTTTAAATGAACTACAAAGTTAGTAAATTTTTTAATTTGTTCTACAAATGACTGACATTTACATTAAAAATAAAGAAACTGTATTACAACCTAAGCAACTAAATATATAATAATATAGAAAGTCCTAAAAAACAATTTTTGTATTTTTAATACAAAAATTAAAACATTTTTAAACAATCAGCATATCACGGCTCTTCTCATACAAACATTGTTTGTTGGGATATATATTAGTTTTACAAATTGTAATGCAACAAACACACATACTACATATAATGATATACAAAGTATATTGATATGTAAAAATTATTGATTTTCAAATAGTTTTGATTTTATGATTAGGTTTACCAAATCAGACAATTTATACACTAAGCTAAGCCTCATTTTCACAATGTTTCCCATATAAATTTTCAATTAGCTGGTTGTTAAAGTTTCACTGGACATTCAGTAATTTGGTCTTAGGCTGACAAAATTCTCATAAACTTGATAACTTCTGTTGTATGTAATGTCTCGGTTTAAGTGAAGCCATTTATCGTTTTCTTTTTCGGAGAACTAAAGATTGGGGCGATGCCTATGAAATAACTGTATTGTGTGTTATAAAAATTATCAAACTTTTTGAAAAGTAACAAATAAAATTTAATATGACAAAATCATATTAGATTTTTGGACTTGAGGTAAAATTATAGTAAGTCCGAAAAACATGTTTTGTATTTTAAATACAAAAATTAAAACATTTTGAATTTGGATACATTTTTATGCTTTAATTTAAGCAAAATAATTTTTATATTTTAAAATCTTGGTAAACAGAAAAAAAGCGTAAGATTCTATCCCCATTGAAATATAGACGCCAAATTAAATTGTTTTTTCTATATTTAGTGTTTTTTATGCTTTGATTTTTGCAAAAACTGTGCTTTTAATTGCATATTTTTCATGTTTTTTGTGCATATTTTCCATTTTTTGCTTCCTTTTTTAAGCGCTTATTTGCCTTTTTAGTTGCTTGAAATTTCTTGCCCTAGTTAAAACATTTTCAAACAATATTAAAATAACAACAGAATTCTTTGGCTATGGATCAAATTTGTTTAATATAAAAATAGTATTATTTTTTTTAGAATTATTATCAAATATGCAATTTATAAATGTTTGCTTACACGTTTGTTATAAAAATTCATGTTATACACAATGTTTTTTCGAAAAAAAAAACAAATAATAGTTGGTCAAGATCATTTTGGTAGAACATATATACACTAAGAAAAAAAATCTGTAATGGCTACTGAAAAGTTTGCTAGTATTACGGCAGGTTTAACTATTTTGAGCGGTATTTTTGCTAAATTTAGCAACAAATGTCTGCTAAATTTAGCAAAAAAAAAAAAAAAATAAAATAAATACCGCAAGGCTCAAAATAGTCAAATTTTAACTTTTAACTCGCTAATAAATATAAAATAAAATAGCATATATATCAATATGTTTTTATATACAGGGTGATTCAGCCACGACCCGCCAAATTTCACCAGCGTGTTCGTTGTCTCATTTTATGAAGATATGTCCATTACGACCATCCCCGGAAATGCAAGTGTGCGAAATGGCAGGGGTTTGAAAATTTTCGGATTGGTGGTCGGAGGGTAGTAGGGTAAAATTGCTAACTTCTGAACCATTGGTCAGATTTTTTTGTTTTTTGGCTTTTTTGAAAGGTCTTTAGAAGCGCTTTCATAATCATTAAAGAAAAATTAAAAATAAAGTGAAGTCACCGAGATAACGAGCTTTAAAAAAAGAAAATTTAAAAAAAGGCATAGGAACGTGCACATAACCTCAATTTGCTCAGTCAGATGGCAGGTAACTCCTATTTTTTTTTTCTATTCGAAGATAGTTTCTGCCTCTTACCTTTCCGAAATGTCCTTTTCGAAGCACAGAGGTCTTACCTTTACAAAGTTATGACCATTTGACTGAAATGCAAAAAGTTTTGTTTTTTTTTTGATGTGAAATAAAAGCACATATTCATTTGTATGCCTTTAAACACGTAAACAAACCACGCAAACAAAATTTTTCACACGTCTTTACCAACAACGACTTTTAAAATAAAGGCATACAAATGAATATGTGCTTTTATTTCACATCAAAAAAAAAAACAAAACTTTTTGCATTTCAGTCAAATGGTCATAACTTTGTAAAGGTAAGACCTCTGTGCTTCGAAAAGGACATTTCGGAAAGGTAAGAGGCAGAACTATCTTCGAATAGAAAAAAAATAGGAGTTACCTGCCATCTGACTGAGCAAATTGAGGTTATGTGCACGTTCCTATGCCTTTTTTTTAAATTTTCTTTTTTTAAAGCTCGTTATCTCGGTGACTTCACTTTATTTTTAATTTTTCTTTAATGATTATGAAAGCGCTTCTAAAGACCTTTCAAAAAAGCCAAAAAACAAAAAAATCTGACCACTGGTTCAGAAGTTAGCAATTTTACCCTACTACCCTCCGACCACCAATCCGAAAATTTTCAAACCCCTGCCATTTCGCACACTTGCATTTCCGGGGATGGTCGTAATGGACATATCTTCATAAAATGAGACAACGAACACGCTGGTGAAATTTGGCGGGTCGTGACTGAATCACCCTGTATAATAATATTTTCAAAATGTTTTACTAAAAAAAACATGTATAAGCACAAACACAATAAATTTGATTAAATTTTTTATAAAATTAAATATAACCCAATACATAATTATATATAATACAAACATCAAAAACGTCTTCTGTCATTTTAGACTTACTTATTTATAAACAAAAACTGAAGAAATTTCCTAAGTCAGTTTCTATGTAACTACACTCAGGGAACATCTGCTTTAAAAATATGTAGTTTTTTGGGTTGTTATACAGTTTCTTTATTTTTAATGTAAATGTCAGTCATTTGTAGAACAAATTAAGTATATCGAGGGCTTATATTCAATACCGTCTATCTACATTTTCACGAATTTTTTTTTTATGCCAAACTCATCTCTGACCCCATCTGCATGTACTGTAAAAATTTCAGTGGAAAAAAACTATTTTTAGTACTATATATCCTGTATTCTATCATTTGTCTATCTACAAAGATACTTTTTTATGAATTTTTGACGGCAATACCGTCATAGAATTTTGTCGTTTTATTTAATTTCAGGCTATTTCTCTGTTTGATATCTATTTATTCACTGTTCGTTTTTCGGATACATACTTCTCTTGTCGAACGTCAACACACTCTCTAACAGATACTCTACCAATAATAATTTACTCCGATGGTTGCGGTTACCAAAACCGTAATCACTTTTTGTCGAATGCTTTGTCAAATTTTTCAATAGAAAACAACAAAATCATAGAACAAAAATACTTGCAGAAAGGACACACCCAGATGCAGTGTGACAGTGTCCATGCAAAGATAGAGGCTAAGTTGAAAAATCAAACCATATATTTGCCATACGACTACGTCAGGGTAACCAAAGATGCCCGCAAAATAGTCAAAATCAAAAACAAAATTATTAAAATGCCATTTGATGCATTATATTTAAAGTATGATTTTTTTAAGAACTATAAGGATACGAACCTTATTCGATTTTCCAGTATTAGACCTGGTCGAGCAAAAAATGATCCGACAGTATCGCAACTAAGATCTCTCTTATATTCCCCAAGTGGTACCATTAACTTTAAAGTGAATTTTGATCATAATTACACTGAACTACCTATTAGAATAAAGCAATATGAAGGTCACATAGAACCAAAACAATTGTATACCGGTCGACTACCAATTCAGCAAAACAAATGGAAACATTTACAGGAGTTAAAGGCGGTAATTCCAGAGGAGTATCACTACTTCTATGATATTCTTAGCCACGCGCAGTAAAAATTATAATAAATTATAATAAAAAAATTGTCTTTGAATTTAAACTGGTTAAACAATTCTTCTGAACACACCTACCCTCTATCTGACACCCTTTTTGAGACACCCATGCCAAAAACAAACAAAAACTAGTCAAAAACAACCCCTAGCTCCCTGAAGGGTTCAAATGTTAGAACAGGTCCTACTATTTTTCTATCCCCAATATTTCTTGTGAACATATCTACCCCCTATCTCCACCTTTTTCGGGGTCCCCATACAAAAACCGTAATACAAACTTAATTTTAAAATAAGGCAATACCGTCTATCTACATATTATTTTCCTACACAATGATTTCATATATGAGGCAATACCGTCTTTCTATCATAGAAGCTAAAATAACGCGAATTTCAAGAAACTTTTTAGTTAGAACATTTGTTAGACACGTTCTGTTAATATTGTAGAAGATGAGTTCATCGAAATTGTTGCTTATTTGCGAATAAAACAGTTTTTTGGCCCTCCTGAAAAATTGTGTTTTTGTAGATAGACGGTATTGAATATAAGCCCTCGATATGTATTACTAGCTGAAGTGCCCGGTGTTTCCTGGGTCAACTGTGATTTTTGAATGCAGAAAAAATTTCAAGCTAGGAAATAGACGACTTAATTCTGTTGTGTTTTCCAGAATCAGTTAGGATTTTAACGTTAAACTTGAAATTAAAGATTCCATTTGAAATTTATGAAATTAGGTTACAAAATTAAAAATTATTTTATCTTTAAAGATGTTGAATACCAAATGATGCTTTCAGTAGCAATTCACGACTATAAATCAATGTGCTTTATCAATAAAGATGTCTCATATTGATTTTAGTGCATGGTTTCGAAAAAGTTTAACCTTAAAGAAATTTTTTTTAACGGACTTGTTGTTGCCAAAAACGGTAAGGAAAAATAAAATTTAGAAAAAATGAAATCATAAAGACATTGCAAAAAAATCAGTAGGTAGGAAAAAATCTTAAAAACGAAATGTTTTGATTGGATTTAATGCTTTCAAATTAAAAAAATAAGCTTTATTAAAAATAGTTGAATTTTTTGATTTTGACGTTTTTGATGCAAAGTCGGTATTGAAGTGGACTATGGTAATGAAACTTTTACTGAGGCCTTCCTCGAAGAAATCCGTTAAAACTTTCTTAAAAGTTTGTGTTCGAAAAAACGAAAAAAAGTTGAAAAAGGTGAAAAAAATGTTAATTTTTACATTTATTGCCAAAAGTAGGCTCAGAAGTTTGCGTGGTCGATGAAAACTATACTACGATCTAAGTTGAGGTCCGAGGATTATTCATGCCAAATTCAGTTGAGAATTGCAAATTTGTATAGAGAACAAACAAACAGAAAATGAGAGTTACATATACATATAGACTAACCTTGTAGTTAATTTAAAAAAACAAACCACATCAAATGACTGTTTTATGATTTTACATTAATTTTTTGCATTAGTTGTTTGTTATTTAAAAAAAATAAAAAATATAAATGTTCGTTTATTTTTTACTAACATGTGGTTCATTTTTAATACAATTGTTCATTTTTTGAACATTAAAACACAAATGATAATGTTAGTTGAATTTACTGAAATGTAAGTCGTCCTTTCTTTAAGTGAAATTTCATTTGTTTTTAACTACATTTGCAGTGGTTTTTACGTACATGGAGTTCTACGTGTATATATATGTATTTAAAAAATTGCAAAGTGTTTTATTAATTTTTTTTTCTAAAACTTCGGGTTCTGATGAGATCTTTAGCCAGATCGAAATACTAGTATCAACCTAGCTAATATGTTTGATTTGCTTTATTTTTGTAAATATACGGAGGTTGAAAGCTCGTTATAAATTTAAAATAACATAAAAATAATCTCGATGTATATAAAAACAAAAAACTAATATAACTGTAAAAAATATTACTTGAGCCAGAGTACACACTAAAAATTTTTTATATAAATAGAACATTTTTGGTCTTCAAAGTTTAGTAACGTCATGATGATGCTTGTTAGGAAAAGACCTAACCACGTGCTTGATTACTAAGAAGACAAGAATGGAGCAAAATTGATTATTAATAGGTTTTTTGTTAAAGTTCTGCCTATTATGGAGGCTCTAACTTTTCTAAAACTTCGAGTTCTGATGAGATCTTTAGCCAGATCGAAATACTAGTATCAACCTAGCTAATATGTTTGATTTGCTTTATTTTTGTAAATATACGGAGGTTGAAAGCTCGTTATGAATTTAAAAGAACATGGTTACAATGTAACCGGTCTTTTACTACCGGTTACATGGAACCGTTTCAAGGGAATCAAATTGTAAGGTTTCACTGTGCCAGACAGAACCAGTTCTATAAGTGGATCTAAAACCGATGATAAAGCAACTTGTTCTAGAAACCTATTGCAAATAAGAAAAAGTCCATATAAAAAAATCGGTTGTAAAACAGAAATTATTAGCTATTGTAATACGGTATAAGTTGTTCTGCAACCTGTTATTTGGATTTTACTGGGCCATTTTAATATTGACAAACATTTATTTTAATTAAAATTAACAATTTCAATTATGATGTGAGCAATATTATTCAAGTTCAAGATCATTTGTTTTTTGTTAAACAAAAAACCGTGCAATGTTTATTTAATAATCAAAAAAGTTTTCTGTCCGCTAACTTAAAGCAGACTTTATAGATCCTTACATGTTTCATTTCACTGATAAGGTATATTTTGGAACTTTCATCAGGAAGGGTCCATAATGGCCTGCCCAAACTGATAAAGTTGGGTACTAGAAATTTGGTATTTAAATCCCCCCTTTTAAGTGTACATCTTTTTCTTGGAACTTTCCAATTGGATGGGAAAAAGGTAAAAAATAATCTTCTCCTTGAGGCCAGCCTAAGCCACTTTGGCAAAAAACTTGAAATTTAGATATACATCATTCTATTTTCCCTGGTGCATGAATAAGACATTTTTTCTAAACTCAACAAGAACGCGGTTTAAATGGGGTTTAAAAACATCACCTTAATTAACCAGCCCAAACCGCTACAGCTAGGGACTTTAAATTTGAAATGTAGACATCTGTTAAGACTGAGACTTTGAACATTTTTACGGTGAGGTATTAGAATCTTGAAATTAAGCAAACTTACCCTACAAGAGGTTAAACAAATTCATTATTAAATAATAAATTATTAATTTAATGTAGTATATAATTAAATAAATTAAATAATTTATTAAGAATTGAATAATAATTTCAAAATTTTTTTTTAAAAACTACTAAAAATTTGTTCAAAATGAAGTTGCAAAATTTGTTCAAATTGACGTTTCCTTCAAAATTTGGGTAAAAATATTATACCCCTTCTACATTGGTTCTCTGATGATTTTCGGTGACGCGAAATGAAACATGTAAGGACCTGTCAGTAGATAAAGTCTGTTAGCGGACAGAAAACTTTTTGATTAATAAATAAACATTGCACGGGGTTTTGTTTAACAAAAAAACAAATGATCTTGAACTTGAATAATCTTGCTCACATCATAATTTATGATAAAAGATCGAAAAATAAACTTTTGGTTTTAGTTTTTTTTTTTTTTAAATTTAAAAGTAAAACAATTAACAATTTCGTTTAAAACAAAAATTTGACGTGCTTAAAAAATATAAATAAAGTCTAAATTATTTACAAATTTCAATCATACATTATGTGCTTTGAACCCGTTTTATGGAGGTCAAATATATGTAACTTAATATCTTTTAATTTAAATATATTTGAATAATTATGTATCTAATTGTATCTAATTATATCTAATTGTATCAAGTACAATATAATTAGATGTTATTATATCGGGACAAAACTCGGATAGAATTGGATAGTTTTTTTTTTTTTTTATTAAATTGTATCTATTTAAATATTATTAGATCTAAAGTGATAAAATTTAATAGAACCATTTTTCGGATCAAATTATATCTTCTTATATTTGCGGAAAATATCACATCATATATAACTTTATATAAACTTTTTACTCGGGTAAGTTTAAATATCGATATATATCAAATGGGATATGATTTTATATTTGACATATACCTTTTCATTTTTCGATTGCGAATATTTATTTGAATGACTGCATTGTATAGAGATTTACAATATATGTTAACACTTCATTTTATTTATGTGTGTGTTAAAGTATTAGTGGTGTAAATAAAATACTGTTAGAGTTCATGATTGTGTGGAGGGCAAAGATGTTAAGAGACGATGATGTTTTATGACTTTTTACGATACAAAAGTCATTTGTCAGAGTGTTAGTGCTTAGTGTTGGTATTGTTGTTGATTTTTCTGTTGTTGTTTATGTTTAACTAAGTGTTTACAATTTGTGGCATTGTGGCACACTTTGTGGCATAGTAGACTTGGTTACATATATGTAAGTTGGTCTATAAGGTTATTTTGTAAAGCCCTTATTTAAAGAGAGCGACTTAGAGATGGTGCTAGTACAAGTCTTGAGTTTTTTTTTTTACATTTTTATACCCTCTTAAAACTAGAGCATGCAGAATACTTGTTCATTAGGGTGTCCCTTAAAGAAGGAGTTGTCATTACACTCTCCAAAAGAAATCGATTTTTGTTTTGAAAACGTTAACCCGTGCCGAATTTCTGCCAAAAACGACTCATTTATTAAAAAATTTTCGAATTTGAAAATATGTATTGAAAAATAAAATTTTTTATTTCATTTATGCATTTAATATACTCAAAATTATTCAGATATGGAATTCTGACATCATCAGATATCATTAATCTACTTTAGCCTGAAATCAAAAATGACCCACGAATTTGATAAAAATGCGAAAACATGTTTTTTAAAATTAATTTTAAAGATTTTTAAAATTCCTAATTTGGAGATGTAGAATACTATTTATAAATAATTTAACTAAAATACATTACAAACTTTGCCCGATGTCTCAACATAAAACGTAATGTTAGCTACCCTGAACGAAGAAAACTATGCGTAAATCTGGTAACCTTTTTTTTAAACAAAAATCTAAAAATAAAATCATTAGTAGGAAATTTAGCTACATTGCATTCAAGGCCACACTTGTCTGTGATTATTAAGCGGCCATGCCTTAATATTGTTACGTTCGTAATGTAAGAAGAAACTCAGGTTCGATTCTTACGGCCGGCAGCTGCACCCTTAGTAGTATAAAATTCAAGGGAATCCCAAAAAAAAAATCCCATAAATCGGGAAATGAAAAAAGTGTTAAAATTCCCGGAAAACGTATCCCGGGAGTTCGTTCTTAAACTCCAATTACGCCAAAAACTAAAAGGCATCAACAAATAAAATTACTTTAAATTTTATGGAGCAAACTAAATTTGTATAACTTAAAAAAGCATCTAATATAGAATTCAGAATTTGGTGAATTTATAAGTATTTAGTACACTCGGGGAACTTCTGCTTTAAAAAAATGTAGTTGTTTGGGTTTTACTACAGTTTCTTTATTTTTAATGTAAATGTCAGTCACTTGTAGTTCACTGAAAAAAACAAACCACATCAAATGACTGTTTTATGATTTTACATTATTTTTTTTACTACAATTGTGGTTCATATTTTGATCATTAAAAACAAATGACAATATTAGTGGAATTTACTGAAATGTTAGTTGTCCTTTCTTTAAGTGAAATGTCATTGTTTTTAACTACATTTGCAGTGGGGTTTACCTACATAGTATTCTAAGAGTAGTTGAAAAATTTATCATATCGAGACAATCTGTCAATTATAAGACACAAATAATAAAACAATTTAAATGGAAAATCACTGATGACGAGTGTCCATTAAAAAGACAGACACTAGTTACATCTGATTTGAAAATTAATAAATGTTTATAATTTTTTAGAGAAAAAAAATTTATTTTTCTTTTTAAACTCAGCCTTTTAAAAAAAATGATAATTCGTGTTTGTGTGTGGAGCTGACTGACTCCTTTCCAGGCCATTTTATGAAAATAATTTATTTTGCCAAAAGTTGTAAAAACTTCGAATGTTTTCATGAAAGTTTGCATAATATTCGGAAAAATACCACCTTAATTTGACTAGACTATAATTATCTTTACTTTTATTTAAAAAATCTTTAACCCTAAATGGGACTTGCCTGGGGACAAAGAGTGTAAAGCTTTTAAATTGATAAAAGAAATATTAACATGATAAAATAATTGTGGGCGTTGTGGTGTAATGGTTAGCGCGTTGGACTGTTACACAGATGGTCCCGGGTTCGATTCCCGGTGACGACAACATCAATTTAGAAAAATAATATGTATGAGTTTTCTATCGCTAATATGTATCGCTGCGCCCACCTTCGGTGTTCCCATAGCACTTAACCCCACCGAAGTAAAATAATGAATCAGGGCTATAAAACAAAAAGCTTCAATAAATTTGCCAACTCTACATCAGGTGGCGAGCAACAACTGTTCTAAGACTTATCTACTCGCGCAAATTACAGTGTTGCCATGTTTGGAGCCCTTCATCTATCACCACCTTTCATCTCTCCACTATCCACTTTTCAAAGAAAGCAACACATAAATTAAAAGGAATAATTTCCTGAGTATTGCTTCTCTTAAAAAAAAAAAAAAAATCAACCCACTGAGAAATTTACAGAATGACTTCTTTCAGATTTTGATTAAATTTGTATATGTGATAAAGGGTGCTAAACTAACGAACAATTGCAATTATTTATCATACCAATCTTACTCTTAAGGGTTAAAATTGTTGGGTTAAAATGGCTTCAGTTTCCTGTTTTCCCCTTTTTTCGCATTTATTCCAAAGAACTATACAACAATGGTTGATACCCAATAAAGGTATGCTAAAGATATATGTGTAACGATTTTTGATCCCACCTTTTTAACCCTAAAAAGTTAGGTTGGTACGACAAACGCTTGTTCGTTAGTTTAGTACTCTTTACCATATATCCAAATTTCAGACATGGGCAGAGTCAATTACTTTTCAAAATCATTCACTTATGAAATTTGTCATATAATTAATAATTTCAGACCTACGCTCACACTTGTTGGCTTAAACGCTTGCTTGTAAAATTTTAAATTTTGTCAATACCAGATATGGGACATAATATCAATATTTGTGTATTTAATTACAGGCCAATTACATTTTCACGTCTAATTGCATGTAATTGGGTGTAATTGAGTAATTGCCCTGTAATTAAATACCCAAATGTTGCTACTACTCACCGTGTTTGGTATTAAATATTTACAAATTTTCTAAGGAAGCATTTAAGCCTACACGTGTGAGCGTTGGTCTGAAATTAGTAATGATATTTAAAATTTTCACTAGTGACTGATTGTGAAATGTAATTGACGCCGCCCATGTCTGCCAAATTTAATCAAAATCTGAAAGAAGTTATTCTGTGAATTTCCAAAAGTGAGAACAGTTATTTTTATCAATTTAAAATTCGTAATTAAAATTTCGTTTAATAGGTATTTTTTGTCCCCAGGCCACTAAGGGTTAACGATTTTTTAAATAAAATTAAAAATAATAAAAAAAAAAAAATCAAATTTAAGTAATATTTTTCCGAAAACTACGCAAACTTTGATAGAAAACATTCATTTATTGTTCAATTTTGGACAAAATAATAATTTTCATAAAATGTCCTGGAAAAAAGTCCTTTCACTCACAAACAAGAATTGTAAATTTTTTCAATTTATTTTGGTTCTTTAATTACAATTACTATATTATAAAAATAGCAATTGACACCTCCAAATTACACATTTTAAAAAATCTTTAAATGTAATAAAAAAAAAGAAAGTTTTTGCATTTTTATCAAATTTGAAGGTAATTTTTGATTACAGGCTAAAGTTAAAGTGTGTAAATCAGGAGTGCCCAAAAGTTCCTTATGGAAGAGCAAACACCAATACATTTAAAGAAAAACTAATTTTTATTCAATATTTTTTGTTGTAAAAACCAATACATACAAAGAAAAAAGAAAAAAATATTTCAATGTTTACCAGCAAAGCATACGAAAGTATTGTTGCTTTGCGCTTGCGTGTATACAGTGAAGAACGACAAAAAAACTAATAAGACAAAGTTGTTTGTGTATTTCGTATTGCTAGTGCTGAGCGCTCTATATGTGTATTAAAACACACAGCCTATAGCTAAGTGTTTTTACAAAAACAAATGAGCACCAAGCGCATAGGCCTTGGGCACCCCTGGTGTAAATCATAATTAAATAGAATTAGATCCAAAGTGATTCAATATTACAGAACCATTTTTCGTATCAAATTATATCCTCTATATCATCATATATAATTTTATATAAACTTAATTACTTGGGCAGTCACATTTTGATTTTTTTTAAACTTTTAACTTTATCATCATATATAATTTTATATAAACTTAATTACTTGGGCAGTCACATTTTGATTTTTTTAAACTTTTTAACCCTAGATGGCACATCTTATTTTACATACACTAAGTACTTTCTTCGTCCAATCGACGAAGTCCATTATTTGTACCCAAAACATTTGAAAAATCAACATCAAGTCTTTTTTTTGGCTTGTTTTTTAGATTCTTCAAAAATCGCAAAATACAGCAACTGTGGTTACATAATAATTTATCTATTTGATTAAAAAAGTGAGTATTGGGTTTGAAAGCGCTATATTTCAGAAAACCCTGTTTTACAAAAGAGGTCAAGACCCTAGGACTAAAACATACTTTGCTAAAGGCTTGATACATTACATATATATATTACACTATCAAAAAACATAAAAATACACTCAAAAAAATTTTTTTTATTATGTTTTTATATTGAAAGGGGCCCTAAGATGCACTCTTTTTAAAATTCCTCTAAAAATTAAAAGAATTCAAAAATAAACACAATGTAAAGATTTTAAAGTCTCATAAAGGGTGTTTTTTATACAGGTTTAGAACTTTAAGTTGGCAACACTTTTTAAACTGGCGGCCATTTTGTCATTTCAAGTGATTTATGTTAGTAAGTCAGAATTTCAAATCTAAATAGTTTGGAACATTCTAAATGCAAATGTAATAAAAAATTTAAACTTTTCAAAATTTTGAATTTCAACATATCGGTTTTAAGGGACATCCTATTGTTTATGTATTTAAAGCTAAAGAAGAAAAAACGACAACAAAAACGAAGTCTATAAAAGAAATCTTAACACTAACATCAAAAGGGGGCAAACTTTTAGCCGGCAAGACAATCACGGCAATTTTTTTTTTTTTGTGCTCGCTGTTTTATACAAAATGCAAGTTTGCATTCGAAGCACGTTTTAGCAATTTCTCATAAAACAAACGACCATTATATCGCTTACATACAAAATAAAAAAAATATAAAAATATGAAAATAAAAAGAGTATAAAGTTGTAAGTGTTGCCGTGTGAAAAGTCTTTATATTTCTTTATTTTTCCATATATTTTTTATTTTTTTTTCAAATATTAGTTATAAAAAAGTGTTAGTAAGACTGTATAAAGCAGCATTATAATTTTTTTGAGAGGGTGTGCTATTTTTTTTTTTTGTGTAGTCTATGACAGCAACACGTACATGTGGTGGTATTTCTTTTTCTTCTTCAACACTTTAACACTTTATTATATTTCTTTTTGTTTTCTCTACAATTTGTCTAAAATATTGCAAAAGAATAAACTTTTTTCCACCAAATAGAGCTTATTTTATATAAATTTGTTTCATAATAATGGTTACAATCGCGATGAAAAAAGTTCCGATATGGATATATTAGGGCGGGTCGATTTAAAAATCGCTCAACGTTCAAGGAAAATCGTATTCTAGGGATCAAAATAAGAAACTTTGCCGAAGGAATCAAACCTGTAAAACGAATTCTGATGTCCCGACTTTTGACCCGTAGGGTCAAATTTTGAAAAATTCCATTTTGATATTTCAGAAAGTAGAAGGAATCTCTCCAAGATTATTGTAGCTACTTCTTCTCCGGGAGACGCGCTAGCAGATTAATGCAAAAATCATCATTCTAGGTGACCGTTAAGGGGTTGAAATTTAAGTTGAAAGAGGGCCTTTTTAGCCGTGTTTTTATAGCAAAATGTACAAATCTCGGGATAGAGATATTTCAGAAAGTAGGAGGAGTCTTTCCAAGATTAGGGTCTCTATTTCTACTCCGGAAGACGCTCTAGCAGATGAATGTATAAATTATATTCGATTGGGTTGGGTTCGATTAGGGCACTCTAAATGGGTCAAAGTGGAATTTTTCAAAATTTGACCCTTTGGGTCAAAAGTCAGGACATCAGAATTCGTTTTAGAGGTATGGTTCCTTTGACAAAGTTTCTTATTTTGATCCCTAGAATACGATTTTCCTTGAACGTTGAGCGATTTTTTTTGCCTCCATACAAATCGACCCGGCCTAGTATACATAAACATATATATATACGAAGGCGGCTCTAGTACTAGCCTACCTGACGTGTAGATGGCGACAGTAGTTAAAAAAAAAGTGGCAGTCTTATAAAACATATGTTTTAAGTTTCAAAGCGCCACGTTGTTTAGTTTTTTTTTTTTTTTTTGAGCCATCCAAAACGAACGATCTCAGTGAATTTGTAAACATGGAAAAAATTGGTCACCGTTATGTAATTCAATACAATCATTTGAAAGGTCTCAGTCCAACCAATATTAAAGGCGATCTAGATTCTACTCTGGGGGAGTCTGCTCCTTCGTTGACGACTATAAAATATTCGACTATAAAATTTTCTATGGCAGAGTTTAAACGATGCCGTTCGAGCTGACAAAACGAACACCGTAGTGGTCGACCAATTAAGGTGTCCACTCTAGAAACGGTTAAAAAAATCCACAAACTGATGTTGGATGATCGTCAGCAGAATGTGCATGAACTGGCTAAAGTGATAGGCGGTTTAGAAAGTGCTTTACATTACATATTGACTGAAAATTTGTAGAAGAGAAATCTGTAAGCAAGATGGTTGCCGCGTTTGCTCAGAATATAACAAGATGAAGATGTTTCAATAGAGTGTTTGGCGATGTTTCACCGCAATACAGTCGAGTTTTTGCATCGAATCGTAACCATGGATGAGACATGAGTCCACCACTTCACACCCGAGATAAAGGAACGGTCAAAGCAGTGTAATGGAATAGGAGAATTGTGTCCAAAGATGGCGAAAACAGTTCCAACTACAGGCAATGTCATGACGTCTGTTTTTTGGGATGCACGTGGGATAATTTTTATAAAGGGTCCGCCATCTAACGTTTTTTTTTTCAACTAGTGCTTATTTCGTGAATGGTAACACTTAGCTCATGTCTGATTTGACAGATAATTAGTTTTATCCTTCCGCTGAACGAATATGGTTGTGTATACGCTTGAACAACGCTGGGAAATATTGCGACATTACTTTGAAAATCATGGTAATGTTGCAGAATGTGTGCGCCCTGTTTTTGAAGATCGCATTATCAGCCGCAGAGCTGATGTCGTTTGGCCACCTCGGAGCTGCGATTTGACACCGTTGGACTATTATTTGTGGGGTGCCGTCAAAGATAAGTGTTACGCCAACAAGCCAGAGACAATTGACGCTTTTAAAGGACAATATTCGTGAAGCCATTGGTGAAATACAGCTGCACACAATCGATAATGTGCTTTAAAATTGGACCGATCGTGTAGGCTACTGCATGACCAGCCGAGGCAGCCATTTGAATGAAATTATTTTGCATTATTAACCGGAAGGATTGTACTTTCAAATAAAAAAAGAAATTTGAGAAAATATTCAGTAGTTTTTTTTTATAGCATTTTCAAAAAAAAAAAGTTATTTGGCGGACCCTTCAGATTCAACGGTATTATTGCAGCGTTTAAATGACGAAATTAATGAAAATAGGCCTCATTCGGCGAAAAAGAAAGTGTTGTTTCATCAATACAATGCAACAGTTCACACATCCACTACTGCGATGGCCAAAATCAATGAATTAAAGTTTGAATAGCTTCATCACGCACCTTATTTGCCAGATTTATCTCCTGCGGATTATTTTCTATTTTTAAACTAAAAAAAAACGGCTCGCTGGTAAAAGAGTCTGCGGTTGAAGGGTATTCTAAGGAGGTAGACAAGTCCTACTACTTACAAAAAAATAGTGCTTACCCAGAAGCACTTTTGGAAGGCATTATATGAAATACAAACTATTTCAATACTGCTTACCAAAGTGCGGTTATTTTTTTGCTCGATATAAACTGGTAATCGAAGCTATGGAATATCGCTGAGAAAAGTGTATCGAGCTAAAAGGAGATTATGTTGAGAAATAAAGAACATTTTTTCCCAAATTTGTAGTGTTTTCTTTCTTAGGCCGGCTAATTGCCGTCCTCGTAGTTTTATACCACATCATATCTTAGCTGATCCGAAAAATGGCATACACAACCTTATCTCATGTGATCCCATGGGATCATAATTTGATCCGATAAATTGAGTCTATCTAATTTGATCAAGTTATATATAATTTGATACAATTTGATATAACTTCATAAAATCCTTTAAAAATTTTTGGAAATCTGCACTAATATTTTGCTGCACATTTCAAATAATAATGAAAATTCAAATATAAATCAATGGATTATAAAATTTGATGTGATTTTAATTTGACTAATAAGTGATGACATATACAAATATTTGTAAAAGTAATCGATTTTTTTTGTTTCTACCAGAGAAGACAAAAAATGCCAAAATTCGTTTATGGCAAAAAAAAAAGCCAGAAAATAGCAAAACTACAAAAACGTTAAAAAAAATTATAACAAGTATAAGAAAAAGTGAAAAAATTTGATGAAAGAACCATTAAAAGCTTTAGAAAAGGCAGTTTTTTAGCCCAAAAATAAAAATTCAAAAATTGAAAAATAATCAAATATGAGTAAACATGGCAAAAAAGGCATATTTTTGTCTTCTCTGGTAATTATGTATATGTAAAAGTGATATAATTTTAACACATATATTTATATAGAATCATATGTAATGCCATACACAATTATATATAACAGTGATAGAATTTGTTTGATTTTATTGCATCATATATGTCTATATTAATTATACATTGAAATAAAATATATATGATCTCATATTTAGCTATATCAAGTAGATATGATGACATATAGCTCTATATTAGAAATTTTTGTAAAAATACGTATGATATGTTAATATATATATCATTACATATGGTCCCATATAACATTCTATATAATTATATCAAATTAAATCACGCTACATATGAGTATATAAACTTTTTTCGTCGGGATAGCAAAACAAAAAAAAAACATGTAATGTGTCTTTCAAAGAAAACATTTTGTGTGATACTTTGAGACACATCATTATGTTATTAGACAGTATCATCACTAAATGTATAGTGGTGATAATTTCCGTTTATTTTATTTAGCACAGAAGTTTAAAAACTTGCTATTTAACTATTACCACTAACAAAAAAAAAAAAAAAATGTTAACGAATTTCGTTATTTTTATTGTTCAATTGAAAATAAATTGTTAAATTGTTATCGATAATTTTATATAACTGTTTTTTTATACATTTGTTATTGAAAGCTTTTTAGAATCTGTTTTTGTTTTGTTTGCTAAAATATGCAAAAAAATCTATCGATATCGATTTTTTAGTTTTTAAATTTTACGGTGGTATCGATACCTTTTTGCCACATATTTTGTTACTGATAATTTGTTATTCTAAAATATATATCGATAACTGTTTTAAGATAGTTTTATATTTTACAGTGTCATCGATAACTTTTTTAAATTCGTTTTAGTTTTGTTTGATAATTTTTCCATAAGAGCACTTACTGATTTTTTAGTTTTTTTTTTGTATTTTGTAGTGTTACCGATAACTTTTTTGAATTGGTTTTTTTTTATAGATGTTTTTTATTTAACAGATTTATTTATAATTTTTTGTATTTGTTTTTGTTTGAGAACTATAATGAAAAATATATGTCGATAACTGTTTTTTAATTTAATAGTGTTATCGATAACTTGTTGGCAAACATTTAGTTACTGCTATTTTTTTAAATATACACCGATAAGTGTTGCATTAGAAATGCTTTTTTTACAGTGTTATCGAAAACTTTTTTCAGTTCGTTTTAGTTTTATTGATAATTTTTGTAAAAAAGAAATCGAAAACTTTTTTTTTTTTTAATTTTTAAACTTTAGTGTTATCGATAGGAAGGAATTCCATGCAACTAAAAAAGGAAAATAGCCGCTTATAAAATGCAACTGAAAACGAAAAATATGCACTAAAAACATAAAAAATATGCACTTAAAAGTATACTTACAAAAGTAAACTTTTAAAAATCAAAAAAATAAAAGTACACTTTTAAAAATCAAAGCTTAAAAACATGAAAAATATATAAGGTAATGTTTCTTAATGTGGCCCTACACCTTGTATTTTTGCTATATAAAAGAACTAACAATAAGTGGAATATTCAAAATCCAATAACATCAGCTTATAGGCCAACTGCTTAGGCATTTATCTTCTATAGATCATTTTCTTATGGCGACTAATTTAAAAAGTTATAAAACAATTTTTAAAAGATTCACATTAGGGAACATGTGCCCTAAATTTAAAAACTCTCTAAAAGCATATATAAATGTTAGAAAATGAAGTAAGATCGACAAAAATTTGTATTTAAATTAAAATTTATTTTATATTTATTTAATAAAACGTCTTATGTATCGTTCAGGAGCTACCATATGTAATGCAAACTTTTTAAATTGCGATAATCAAACGATATTTATTTTTTTTTGTGAAACATGTTGAAAAATTTTGCAAAATAGACAGACAGTTGAAGTGAAGCGTAAACCATTACAAAGTACTAAAAAAATCACAAAATATATAATATTTCCACATTTTTGTTTACTTAAATTTGTCATCAACTAGTTTTATTAAAATTTTAAATAAAATTCTTACCGTTTACAAAAATACGATGTGGAAAATGTTTAAAATTGTGAATAAAACTCTTACTGTATACAAAAATCCGATTTGGAAAATTTTTAAAAACTAGTTTGTTTGTTATTCGCTTTTCATGTCTACGAAAAATTATACTTTATATTGCCTTTTGGAAATGACACAATAAAAACACGAAAATCGAGTGAATTGAAGTCGAAACTTTTTTAAAATAGTTATAACGGAAATTAAACTCGATGACAGTTGACAGTTTTGACATATTCATGCAACAATACGATAAAAAAACGAAGAGGAAAAGGCCAAAATTTTGAACATTCCCTTACACATATTCAATTCAGCATCTATCATTTCAATAGGAACATAAAATTACGATTTTTTTTAGGTACAACAATATTTTAAAATGTTGCAAGGATTTTGTTAAGTCAAAATATAAAAATCTATCCAAATTTTATTTTTTTTTTAACAAAAACTTTTTAAAAAAAAAATGGAAAATATGCATAAATATGCACTAAAAGGGACAAAATGTGCATTTAAAGAACAAAATAAGTAAAAACATTCACTTTAAAAAAAAATATGCAACTATAAATCGATGTAATTTTTTTTCTAAATTTGATGATTCGAATAAATATTTAGTCTATATCAGTTTTAGATTACCGAGAAAAACATGCATATGTATCAAATTCCAAGCCCTAGTTATCGATATATTTTTGATTTATTTTTAAAAGATTTGTTTTATTTCCGTCTTATTAATAACTTTTTTGGATTTCGTTCTTAAAGATTTCAAAGTCAAAATAGATATTTATTAATAGATATTTTTCTATACAAAAAAAAACTATCAGTGATTTGTATTTTTTTTTCGAAAATACTTTTATCGATATTTGATGCTCTTGTAGACAATTTTTTAATGATATTATAACAAAAATTTACATATTGCCATCGATCAAAAGTTTTGAAAGAAATATTCTCAAGGATAACTTTTTGGCTAAAAAAATGTAATCGATTACACTTTTATCGATATAATACAAAAATCTCATTGTCGATTTATTTTTTCTTATAAGTTTTCTTGTCGATAAAAAATATATCAAAAATATTACCTAGTAACATTTTTGTTATCGATAACTTTAAGCATAGTTGAGTTAATTGTCTCTAAAAAATGTTGTTATCGATAAAATTTTTGACATTAATAATAACATAAACCTATCCATAAAAAATACTTTCCAGAAATTTTGCAAAATATAATAATCGATAATTTTTACGAATAGAGTTTTGTAATTATTTAATTTATTACAGCGCATCGTCGGCTAGCCTGCAAGTAGTGATATGTGTTATTTTGAAATTTTTTTATTGTACCATTTAGAGCACCACTGTCTAACCGAGATTAAATCCGGAATTCTTTTAAGACAGTATTTTAGGTTATAATGTAGTATATCCTTAAGGCATATGCTGTCAACAAAATATCTTTAAATGATAATATAGATTAGTTTTTTTCGCTCTCCTGAAAAACATACATAAAAAAACGAACTACTTGTTTTTATAAAATTTTCACTATTAAATGGTTCCATAAACTCATCGTTAAAAAATACTTTAAAAATCTGCAAAATTTCGGAATCGATAACTTTTGCGAGCAAAAGTTTAATTAATTTATTAACTTATTTAATTGTTAGTGGTTATATAGTATTTTCTATTACAATGCAAGGAATTGATCCAGGAATCTAAATTCAAATCTCGTTTATATAATTACAATAACAATTATCCAAATTTTCTATAAATATCAATCTTGTTCCAATTAAAGTTAATTTACCATGACTGAAATTATAACTACCCGATGAAAAAAAGTTGCATCTCAAATACAAAATCAGATCTCATTTGATATAGATCGATATATATTCTTATCCAAGTTTGTCTCAAAATTGGAATATCCAGTAATATCCGATTAGATCCTTCAAATATATTACTGGGTTAAGTTAAGCCCTGAACTGCCGCGCATACTTGGATGAGATGGCCAAGCAGTTTGACATTCGACTCGTTTGGGTCCCGGGGCACAGGGACATACCAGGGAACTGTAGAGCTGATGAGCTTGCAAGGCTAGGAACCACCCTGCAAGTTCCTGCGGAATTTGCTGGAGTTGGTGTTCCCCTAGCAACCTGTAAGCTGAACAATCGGCTCTACTCCGAGAGGGCGACTAACCTTAGGTGGGCTTTAATGGCGTGACTTGTGTGGTGACAAGGCACATCTGGCCGGCTCTAGATCTGGGGCGAACGAGGGCGCTCCTGTCGCTTTCCAGGGGGGAAATCTCTAACATGGTGACGGTGATAACCGGCCACTGTCTTATTGGCAGACACGCTCGTAGGTTGGGGGTGTTATCGCCTGACTTCTGTAGGAGCTGCGGGGACGAGGAGGAGAGTATTGTGCACTTTCTCTGTTCATGTCCTGCGCTGGCGCTACGTAGGAGGGCCTCACTTGGATCGGCGTTCTTTCACGATCTTGGGGATCTTTCAGGTGCTGGTATTCCGCACCTCCTTAGCTTCGTAAGGAGCTCTAACTGGTTCAACGGTGGAGCCTGATCGGTAATCCGTCAGTCTCGTGGCATCACAACGGACCTCAGAGTCTAAGTGTGCTGGTGATCACGGAGCCGGCTACCACTCCGACCTAACCTAACCTAAGTTAGATAAAAATTTATCTCAAAGTTGGTAGATCCAATAATATGTATTTAAAGATCCTGATAGATCCCAAAATAACACATGTGATTAAGTTAGATCTACTTGGATCCAATTAGATCCAAAAAAATATAAAAAATATTTGGTGGATCGAATGTGATATTTTGAGATTAAATTATATTTACTTAAATTCCATGACATATATTATTTTTAATAAAATTTAAAAAAAAATTTAAAGAAAAATAATTTAGACATCTGTGCAAATATAATTATGTATGGAGTTATATATAAAAATATATAATTATATCTTTTACGCATAAAAAATATTAATGATGTTGCACCATACATAATCATATCTCAAACTAAATTGTTAATTTTGTGTCATATATGGAATCTTACATAATTATTTCTTACATTATTTAATATCATATATAATTATATCGAATTGCATTATACATATGGCACCATATCTTATAACATATCTTATAGCAAACACAAAAATATTTGTTATAAGACAGTATATATTATTATATCTTAAATTATATAGCTTATATGTCACCATATATGATTACATATTGTGTTATATATGAGAATGTATTAGTATATATGACAATATATCTATCATATCTTATTATGTTTATCATATATGTCTAATGTCTAATTTTATACAGGTCAATATATAATAATATATTGTTATATATATTACCACATAAGAAACATATAATAATATATGGCCATGCATGACACCATATATGCTCACATATTATAATATATTGGAAGACAGTAAACATAAGACCATATGAACATTTTATTACTCGGGTATTCATAATATAATTAAACAAATCATATACAACATTTAATAGGCAATTAAGTAGAACCAAGAAAGAAAAAAAAGAGACTCATATTTACAAAACGCGCACTACCAAAATAGACCACCTTCAATGAATCTAGGAAAAACACCAGCAGCAAAAACGGAGAAAAAAATTTTATATTATCAAAATTAGTAACATGTCGACATAAAGTTAATAGACACATACAGCCACTTACAGACTCTTTGCATCAAACATTTTTTTTGTAGTTACATTGTAACCAACTAATGCAGATGAATGGCAAAAAGAATCGTAAGAAAAATTGTCGTGGTGACATCTTAAATTTTTACTTACACCAAAAATGTTACACTAGTTACTACACAATGATGATAATGACGATGATTATGATGTTTCAAAGTTAAAGTATTTACAACGTGACATTTGAAATCTGTTTGTGGGTTTTAAAAGTTAATAGAGGGGTTGATTTGTTATTATTTTTGACTGCGAGTATGCTGCTGACATAAAGACAAGACATGCTAAAAGTTAACAAAAAAAAAAAATTTAAACGATTTCTTAAGGTGAAAGCACGCATTCAGGTGTTGATAGGGTAACAAAAATAACGAAAAGAATCAAAATGTTACAACGACGAATTATGCACTTCCATGTAGAAAAACAAATATTTTGTGAATTTTCCTATTATATATACGAAAAATGATTCATATTAGATCTAACTGTATCATATTCTATCTAATCTGATACAATTATATATTATTTGATACAATTAGATCTAATTTGATGAAATCAGATATATTTTAATATAATTGTATCCGACTTTAGTCCTCATCCAAGTGTATCAAATTATATATAATGTGATGCATTTACATCCAATTAGATACAATTATATACAAAAATATGCAATTACATGTGGCATATGTACTCATGTATAGATCGATATGTAATTATATATATTTACATATTGCACTATTATTGTATTGCAGATATAATTATATATTTGAAATATAATTTTATATGAATGAAAATATATGTTGCAACATATCATTATAAATAACTGTATAAAGTAATATACAACTATATCAAAACTTTTTTACTTGGGCTGAGAGAAAAAATAGGAGTAATATTTAAATTTTAGATCTAAAGGATTAATCAGACCGTTAAGGGGGAAATTTTTCGCCTTTTTTAAACCACATAAGAAACATAAAATAATTTATGGCTATGCATTAGGGTGATAACTTTTTTTGGACAAAATTCTCCCCAGGGGTTTTCTAATGGCAAATATTGTATTAATGATAAAAAAACTATTTCAGTTCAATTTGGTAAAAAAAACCGTACGCACCGACAGCGATTTCTAAAATGCCTTTAATATATATTTTTTATTTTTTTTTAATAACAATTTTTTTAAAATATGGTTTATACATATGTAAGTAAGCAAACTTGGAAGAAAACTATTTCATTGACTCGAAAATGGACTTTACTATTGAAATCAGCATGCCTTAATTATATAGATGTGATGGTCAGACGTTGAGGCATCAAAAAAAGTTTTTTTTTTAACTTTGTTTGATTCGAAATTTTAACGCGTTTGGTGCGTACCCTTTTTTAACGATAGCGAAAAACTAAAAACGCAGTTCTTAATATTTGTCCATGCTCTACACGATTTTGTCTGGGGAGATTTGATATTTGCAAAAAATGCAAAAAGTTATTGCCCTACTATGCATGGCGTCACATATCATAATGTATTTTAAGATGAAATAACATAAGACTATATATAAAATTTTTACTTGGGTTGTTGTCAATATTAAATCACCGTATAAAATAATTGTAATGATGTCATTTCTGTCATGAGTTTGTCTTAGAGAAATTTTGTTTTTACGATTTATGTGTTTGTTTTTCTTTCCACAAAAATGTGGTAAGAAGGATGAATTCCAACAAAAAAATCTTTAATATGTCTTGTTGTTATCGATTTATCGGTAGGAATATTTTTTTTAACGAAAGTTGTTAGCGATGAGACCTGACATTCCATGGCTGACCAAGAATTTCTACAAAAATTCAATCGCAGTGATCATTTATATAGATGATTTTTTTTTTAAATTTCGTTAATTAAAATGTTTTAAGAAACATTTATTAACAAAGAGATAAAAGCTTTTGAGACCAAGAAAATGCAGCTATGTAAAGATATCGAAAATGTAATCTTTAGATCATTGACAGATTTCTATCATATTAAATTTCATCAAGTAGTAGAAATTTTTTAAACATTTTAAAAAATTTTGAGCAGTTTTAAAGTAAAAAAATTTAATAAAATTAAGCTTTTGACAATTAGAGATAATAATTTTGCAATAAAAACTTTGTCGACAAAATAAAAGATGGCAAATGTAGCTCAAATTATACTCCACGAAAATAGAGATGGTAAAATATTATTTCAAAAATATATACAATAGATAATAAGATAATAATACGACACAATATCCCTGTTTTGTAATTACCGCATTTATTTTCGTTTTTTTTATTTCGTTCAAAAAGCTTAAGTTTTTAAAATATCTCTTATTTTGCTCCAAGGACATACAGGTTTCGAAAAGGTTTAATCCAAACTTATTTTGGCTAATATCGCCTAAAGTCGGAAGCGAAAAAAAAATGGTTAAAGTTACATATCGTTTATATTTCGAGCCGAACACATGGTATAAATTTCATCGCAAAAGAGCTTTGGCCGGTTTGAGGGTTAATATTTTTTTAAGAAGTAAGTCCTCGATAAAAAATAGTTTTACCAAAGTCAGTTATCAATAGGAACATTTTTAATGAAAAGAAATAATCGATAATAATAATGGTACATAGTTTGTTATCAATAAAAATATGTTACTTATAAAAGTTATCGATAACAATATATTTTTTGATAAAATCGAAATTATCGATAAATATGGTAACTACTAAGAACATGTTATTAATTACAGATATAATAAAATCGAAATGAAATAATTTGTTTTATTTCCATCTCTAAATAACGCTAGGCCATAAATGCTCCGGAAACAAATCCCTTTAAAATATTTTCTCTCAAGCTAAGTTATCGATAGCAATATTTTTTGCGAAAACAATTTACTGCTAACAGTATTTTCTATGGCATCAAGTTATCGATAATAACATATTCTTTTAAATTTTTAACATCAGTTGACTCCATGAGAGCTATCGATAAACATATTTTTTACAGAAGTAATTTTTCGAAGCAAATTTTCGATAAAAATAAATTATTGATAAAGTTTTTATGACACATAGTTAGTTCTCGATAACAATTTGTAATTTACTCAAGTTATCGATATATCAATATTGTTCATGAATGTTATTGATAACGAAAATAAACTATCGATAAAAACATTTCTAAAACACAGTGTTAGTTATCGATAACACAGTGTTAGTTATCGATAACACAGTGTTAGCTATCGATAACACAGTGTTAGCTATCGATACCACGATAACGATAACAACATTTTATCGCTAGTTATGTTATCGATAGCATCATTTTCTATAAAATAACAACGAAAAATGTCAATTGCAATTGTTATCGGCAACATTATTCTATATAAAAACATGTAAGCGAAAGCAAAAACTTTTTTAATGTGTTATCGAAAGCAATTATTTTTATTAAAACCAAGTAGTCGCAGAGCCTTACAGGGTCATCACAAAGTCAAAATTAAAAATTTTCGTTTTTTATAAATGTTTTCAAGTTTTTGTTTTTAGATTTTTTTAATTTTTAAGATTCAGTTCTGAATTAATACTGAAATAGTTAGTATTCTGGAAGTGTGCTTTAAATGTTGTTGAAGAGAGTTAAAATATGTCTTAAAAATTTCGATATTTGAAAAATTTCCCATTTTTTATTTATCAAAAAAAAAAAAAAAAAAAAACTGTTGTTATCTTTCATTGATAAATTTAAATGTAGACTTAGAGGAGACAAGATATTATATTTACAAAAAAAAAAAAAGAAAATAACTTAAAAGATAACAAGAAATACAATACAATTATTTAACTAAATCATTTGACATATATTTGCACAACTCGGCAGAGGTTTTAGTAGATCAAGTGTAGGCGTAATTGCAACTGTAACTAGAAAACAAAAAAATTACAAAAGCAGCAACAAAATAAAACAAATAGAAAATGAAATTAACCCTAAAACGGGCAATAAGAGATTTTTAATATTTTTCACATACAAACAGAAAAGATAATAATTCATGCGTGCGCCCCGCTAGGCTAGTTGGTAGCGTGCTGGCTTATCAGTGTGGGGGTAGTTGGTTCGATTCCCATCAGAGGCACTGGTCTGTTTTCGCTACAATTCGCCGAAGGCGATAGTAGCTAGTGCTCGGTCAGGGTAATACTATATAATTTGTAATTATAGGATTATTAATTAATTAAAAAAAAAAAAAAAAAAATCATGCATAAAAATACTAGCAATGTTTAGTTAGAATATTGTTCTATAATATACGAACAATGTTTTCAAAATAACAAAAACTTTCGTAAAATAAACGAAATTTATTTTATTTTAGATGAGCTTCAGTAAATAAGTTGTTTGTATTTTATGATCTCATTTGTGTTATCGCTCTTAAAAAATAATTCTTGAATAAAAATGCGAAAAAAAATAACTAAAACTTTTGTGAAATAAATCAAATTTTGTTGATTTTAGATCAGCTTTAGTGAATACATCGACTGTATTATATAGTATAATTTGTAGTGTCCGACCAAACAGTTCGGCCAAAAACCTATATTTTGTCGGTTTTTTGATATCTAGAGGCAATGATGACAAATTTTGGTATTGGAAACATGTTTGTTGAGCCGATTTAATTCGATTTTGTGTATAAAATTTAAGAGAAAAGCCGAAGTTTAGCTATAAAGTTAAAAGTTCGGCCGCCGAACTATTTTCAATTTGGCCGAACTTTATGAAGCCGAACAGTGAATTCATTGCTTAACTACAATCTTTTCTTTAAATTTGACACTCAAAATAGCATCTAATCAGCCCAATAAATATTTTTCCATCCGCCAAATTTGTCCATAATGCTTTAAAATACCGAATACAGACCAAATGCATTTTCTGGCCGAACTGTTCGGTCGGACACTAATAATTTGTATTATCACACTGATAATAATTCTTTATATATACTTGGATTATTATCAGTGCGATTATAACAAATAAGACCATATAATACAACACAGTAGATTTGTTCACTGAAGCTCATCTACAATTAACAAAATTTTGTTTATTTGACGAAATTTTTCCATATTTTGATATTTTGAAATTTTGTTTTTGTTTTTATGCTTGGTTTATTATCAGTGTGATATAACGACAATAATACGAAAAAATTCAAAATTACAAAAAATTTTGTCAAACGAAATTTTGTTAATTTTACGAAAGTTTTCGTTAATTTGACAATACTTTGGTATTTTTATTTTTTTATTATTATTATGAGTGCAAACAAATATCTTTAATTTATATGATCTTTAACTTCTTTGATAAAATTTTGTGGCATTTATGGTGTAATAAAAATTATGACAAAATAAAAAAATCTTGCATTTTCTTTAAATCAAAATTGCATGCATGAAAACTATTTAGATCAGCGGAGCAAGTGCAAAATAATTTACACACAGTGCAGAATAACAAAAAAAAAAAAAAATCTAGCATATGGCAACTTAAGATTTTTTTTTTTTTTTAAATATTTTATATATTTAACAAATAAACATCTTTACAAAAGATTATATATGTAGAGCAACAAAAAACAAGCAACAGAAACAAATTGTCCTTGTTTTGTTCTACTATTTGTTTTTTTTACAGTCATAAATCTGTAAAACAAAAAAGCAAACGGACTGAAAAAAAACTGTCATTCTTGATTAACTCAAAGCCATGGATGATGATACTAGTAGATGGCGATAAAAATGAATGAATCTATTTTATTTCAACTTATACAGATTTATTTTAGAGGTGTGATGTGTTTGTTTTTTTTGTGGAATCATTTGTAAAAATAATTTTTGAAATAGAAACTTGAGACTAATAACTCGTATATATGTATAATTTATTAAAACTAATGAAATTTTACCAAGATAATTTATGCAATTTTTGTACTAATTAGTTTTATTTATTTTTTTTTTTTTTTTTGTTTTAAATGATCACATGATTTATGTTTGTGACAAATTCTTGTGTGTAATTTATAGTTTTTTTTTCGGTTTTGAAAAGGAAGTTTAATTAAATTTTTATGATAATTTTTTATGATAAAATTAAAAAAAAAAATTTGTTAAAGCTGAGATTTTTTTTAGTTAGAAACTGGACTTTAAAATTTTCTTTGTCAATAAATTTTTATAAAATCAGTGATAAGTTTACTTAAATTATTTTTATAATTAACATACGATTTTATCAAAAATTTTCGTTTTGCGTATGAGTAATATTGAATTATTATAGTTAAAAATTAATCATACCCTTTAAATATCTGTTTAGATCATTGCAAATCGGAAAAAAAGTTTACTTGAATTCTTATACCTGTTTTATATACGATTTTTACAATAATTTACTTTTTACGTATGAGCAATATGGAAATATTAAAAAAAACTAATTAATCATGCGTCTTCAAATATTTCTAATCATTTCAAAATGAGGAAAAAGTTTACTTACATTCTTATATATATCTTATACACGATGTTTCCAAGTAATTGCTGCTTACGTATTAGTAATATGGAATTATTATAAAAATATTAATCATACGCCTTTAAAAATAAGTTCATATCAATACAAAATCAATAAATTTTTGCAAGATCAGTGATAAGTTTACTTAAATTATTTTTTATAATTAACATACGATTTTATCAAAAATTTTCGTTTTGCGTATGAGTAATATTGAATTAATATAGTTAAAAATTAATCATACCCTTTAAATATCTGTTCAGATCATTGCAAAATCGGAAAAAAAGTTTACTTGAATTCTTATACCTGTTTTATATTCGATTTTTACAATAATTTACTTTTTACGTATGAGCAATATGGAAATATTAAAAAAACTAATTAATCATGCGTCTTCAAATATTTCTAATCATTTCAAAATGAGGAAAAAGTTTACTTACATTCTTATATATATCTTATACACGATGTTTCCAAGTAATTGCTGCTTACGTATTAGTAATATGGAATTATTATAAAAATATTAATCATACGCCTTTAAAAATAAGTTCATATCAATACAAAATTAATAAATTTTTGCAAGATCAGTGACAAGTTTACTTAAATTATTTTTTATAATTAACATATGATTTTATCAAAAATTTTCGTTTTACGTATGAGTAATATTGAATTATTATAGTTAAAAATTAATCATACCCTTTAAATATATGTTCAGATCATTGCAAAATCGGAAAAAAAGTTTACTTGAATTCTTATACCTGTTTTATATACGATTTTTACAATAATTTACTTTTTACGTATGAGCAATATGGAAATATTAAAAAAAAAACTAATTAATCATGCGTCTTCAAATATTTCCAATCATTTCAAAATGAGAAAAAAGTTTACTTACATTCTTATATATATCTTATACACGATCTGTCCAAGTAATTACTGCTTACGTATGAGTAATATCGAATTATTTTAAAAAATATTAATCATACGCCTTTAAAAATAAATGAAATGAATGAAAAGGAGTGAAAGTGAAATTGAAGCACTAAACACAGGAAACGAAATGGAATGAATTGGGGAACAAGTAAAATTAAAACACTTGTTACTGCAAACAAAATTAAATGTAACATTCCGTGTTCCATTCCATTTCTCGTTCCATACCATATTGTTTCAAATTGGCCCAATGATTCATTATATTTCGTTCCGCTTTACATTGCAAACCAAAAATATATGGAATAGTATACGAAACGAGCGAAATTGCTCAAGGAACGGGGAAAAAGTGTAATTGAAACACTATAATTGAACACAAAGGGAACGAATTTAAACGGATCGGTTAGCGAGCAAAATTGTAATTGTTAACAAGGAAACAAAATTAAAATTTCTATGCCGTTACCTGTTACATTCCATAGCGTTTCGATTTGGCACAACGTTCCATTCGTTCCGCATTGTCTATCAAATCGGATAGATAGTACAGGGAACGAGAGGAATTGAAAAATTATTCATAGGGAACGAAATAAATGGGACGGGGAAAAAGTGTAATTGATAAACTAAATATTGGCAACGAAATAGAATAGATTGGAAAATCATTAAAATTGAAACACTTATCACGGGCAACAACATCAAATGGACAATGTACTCTTCCATTTGGTAACCCGTTACATTCATATCATTCCGATTTGAAATACTGTTCCATTCTATTTCGTTCCGGTTTACCTTTTAAATCGTAACGATATATAAAAGTACTACACGGGCGAAATTGAAACACCAAATAAGGGAACTAAATGTACGGAAAAGGGAGCAACACTTTTGAAGGAAATCTATTACAACGGGTAGCGACTGGAATTAAAATACTTATCCCAGCTGTGATAATAATTTTAATTCCAAATTTAAACAAAATTAAATGTACAATTCCGTGTTAAATTCCTTTTGGACCAATGTTCCATGTTATCTTGTTCCCCTTTACCTTTCAAATCGACACGATTGACAATATTACGGAGGACGAGACGAATTGGAACACTAAACACTTAAAAATAAATGAATTTAACGGGGAAAAAGTGCCAGCGAAACGCTAACCATGGCGAACGAAATGAAATAGATCGAGAAACGATTGGAATTGAAATACGTATCACAGGAAACAAAATAAAGTGGACTATTCCCTATTTTAACGCTACCCGTTTCATTGCATATCATTTCAATTTCGACCAATTTTCCATTCCATTTCGTGCCGCATTTTGCTATATGAGTGTTTAACACTTTTAGCTCATTATGAACCAACTGTTTAATTTATAACCCAATACTTTTTTACCGGATTAAGATAATTCAGTAACTTAAAACCCAAAAACTGATTTAACATTGTGATTAAAAAAATTTTAGGAAATGTTATCCAGAGTTGCCAAATCATTATTTGAAAACTTTTATTTTTGAAATTTTTCAAAAATTATTTATAAATATAAAAAAGTCTTAAGTTTTATATTTTTGATCGTTATGTTAATGAGAAAATATGAAAATGTGATAGATCGGGTCATTAATTTTTCAAATAAATGTGCTAAAATTTCTTACGTACTTAAAACATAAATAATGGCTAGTTTTTATTGAAATAATACTACACTTATAAAAATAAAAATGTCTGCTTTGCCATATAACAATTTTAAAAAAATAGTCAAAAACCATCGTATTTCTCAAAAAAAAACATTTAAAAAATTTGTTAACTTCAGGAAATAAATGTTTAATATATTTTTTAATCAAGATTTCTCCATAAAATTATGTGTAGTTCGTGAACGAACTAGTTTAATTGAACTTATCTTTACTTTGAACTAGTGAGCTAGTTCGCAATATTCAGGTCATTGAGGTCTTTCGTTCTATTTTTTCATTGAGTAATATTTCTTTAGAGTTGTTTAGATCGTGAACGACCTAGTTCAATTGAACTAGTCTTTACTTTGAACTTTTGAGCTAGTTCGCAATATTCAGCTATTTGAGGTCTTTCGCTCTTTTTGTCATTTGAGTAATATTTCTTTTTTGAGTAATATGTTGCTTTTGGGTAAAATTTTTGATTTTTTTTCAATGTTGCCAGCTTAATTCTTTGTAATGTCAAAAAGAAGTGTATATTCGCTTAAAAATTATTAAACAAATAATCTAGCGAACGATTTGAACGAAATTGTCAAAGATCGATTGAACTAGAACAGCAACCTAGTTCATTAGACAAAATTAATATTAGGACAATATCCTAATATAGATATATAGAGTATTGCCTCGAACTTGAATTATTTTTAATTGAAATATTTTTTTTATTTTTTTTTTTTTTTAAGAAGCAACACTCACGAAATTCTTCCTATTTGTTAATGTGTTGCTTTCTTTGGAAAGGGGATAGTGGACATATTACAGGTGGGAAAAGAGGAAGGGCTTTAGATATGGCAACACTGCCAGATGATAAGTCTTAGAACAGTTTTTGCTCGCCACCTGATGGAGAGTTGGCGAACTTATTGAAGATTTTTGAGTCATAGCCCTGATTTATGATTTTACTTCGGTGGGGTTAAGTGCTATGGGAACACCAAAGGTGGTCGCTGCGATATGTAAAAGGGAGAGAAAACTCATACATATTATTTTTCTAAATTGATGTTGTTTCCGCCGGGGATCGAACCCGGGATCATCTGTGTAACAGTCTAACGCGGTAACCATTAAACCACAACGCCCACAACAATTGAACTAGAAAGAGCGCTCACTCAAACGAATTGCCCAAGTCTAAATATCTTTAATCGTCTTAGATTCATATGCTTTCAAAGTATCACCTTTGGTTGCTAATATTTCCTCTAGAGAACATTTTAAATTGAACTAGAAAGAGCGCTCACTCAAACGAACTAGATTTCCTAGTCTAGATGATCTAGTCTTAATATCTTCAATCGTCTAGGATTCATATTCTGTCAAAATTACTAATATTCCTTTGGTTGCTACTAGAGGTTTCCACTAGAGGACGCTTTAAATTTTTAAATTTCTTACTGAAGCATATTTACAAAGTTTGGTTAAAAAATGTCCATCGCATCTATTACCCATCTTTTTAAAACAAAGTCCCACATTTTTTTTTTTGCTTTGATTAATATTAGTTGAGATAACGTGGCGTATGAGTTATATTGAATTCCTTTATTAATATAAATCATACGCCTGTCAATACAATATTGTAATGCAGTTCAAATAAGCATTAGCAGATGTTTTTAGACATTGTTTTAGTTTTTTATATTAAATTTACTTACTCAATACTACAAATTAGAAGTAAATAACTGTCAGATTTGAATAAACATACCTGTAAAGAAAATAAAAGAAAAAGAGTTATTAATACAAAATTTAAAATATGAGTTCATATGAAAATTATATTTGCAAAACAGTCACTTTTTAAAAATTGTATTCCCACCATTTAAAAGTTTTTTAAAACCTGCTTTTGAAGTTGTAGTAGGTACTTGTTCTTAAAACAAAATTTCTTTTCTTTGTAATACTTTGGTACTTCATAAATTCGGTCTTGACCGACTTCAATATTTATATTTAGTTATAATTTCTTTTTCTCCCATTGTCTTTTTTTTATTTTTATTTTTATTCTTTTTTTTTTTTATTTAATTCTTTTTAAGTATTTTGTTTTTTAGTTACAGACTCATTTGTTAAAATGTTCTAATGTCTAAATACCGTCACTTGAATGAATTGTTTCTCATTTCATTCTTAGGGTTTACTAGGTTGATGCCTCTATCAAGTGCTACTTGGTTTTTTTTAATTGCAAACATCGCAGGTTGCTTAATTATTTGTTTGTTACTTTTGTCTTTCTGATATACAGGCCACAAAACTTTTAAGTGGTTTATGACTAAAAGCTAAAAAAAAAAAAACTGTTGAAGGATTTTGCTCAAATTTTATTGTAAAACCTGTTTAAAGGAACATTTAATAAGAAAAGAAAAATTCTTCTGCAGACAATATTAAGAGTTTAAAAAAATTAAAATGAGTTTAACCCATTAATGCCTGACCCCCGATTCCATTGCCCAATATCGATGAAATTTCACACATTCTTTACTTAAGGTTTTGGAAGTTATTTGATATAATTTTCTTTTCGATTTCCCATACTTGGGACTTATGCATTAACCACTGATATAAAATAATTCCTCTGTGGTTTTTTAATTAAATTATTTTGTTATGCTCTTTCATGTAAAACTTCATTTTTACTTGAAAATAATCGATATTTCATGAAATCATACCTGTAGCCCAAGTGAGTGGTCCTACCCAGCTACAAATTTTTTTGCACTTTAAAGAATACCTAACACTATTAGCCAATAGTGTCCGACCGAACAGTTCGGCCAGAAAATGCATTTGGTCTGTATTCGGTATTTTAAAGCATTATGGACAAATTTGGCGGATGGGAAAATGTTTATTGGGCTGATTAGATGCTATTTTGAGTGTCGAATTTGAAGAAAAGTCTATAGTTAAGCAATGAATTCACTGTTCGGCCTCAGAAAGTTCGGCCAAATTGAAAATAGTTCGGCGGCCGAACTTTTAACTTTATAGCTAAACTTCGGCTTTTCTCTTAAATTTTATACACAAAATTGAATTAAATCGGCTCAACAAACATGTTTCCAATACCAAAATTTGTCATCATTGCCTCTAGATATCAAAAAACCGACAAAATATAGGTTTTTGGCCGAACTGTTCGGTCGGACACTATTAGCCAACAATAAAGTTTTCCGATGTGTCGCTTCTCCAATTTTTCAGAGGAAATTTCAATTCTTTCTTTCAATTTTTCAGAATATGTAAATTTGCAGACAATTGAACAGATAATTACCAACCCCCCCAATTTCACACCAACATTTTCCTAAAGTATTTTTATCCTTTCTCCACATACCTGTAAAAATAAATTTGATGCAACTCTTACCTGGCTTTAGTTATAATTTTTTTTAAGATGGCTCCTTTTTGGGTATTTAAATGCCCAATAGGCAGGAATGTGTTAAAGCAATTTTTTTTTTTAATTTTCATACTTTTTAAACAAATTTATCAACTTTGTATCCGTTTCCTAATTTTACTAATTTTGTTATTTTTAATTTACAAAAATAAAGCAAATTAATTATAAAAATGTTAAGTTTTCTTCGATCTTCTTTTATTTTATTCTTCTTAGTTTAAACGAGCTTATGATCATTTATTTATTAATTATTTCCAATATTTCGTCTCAACATTGGGTGACTTCTTCAGGGAACAAATATTACAATCATTAATTTATTACAATTATTAAATTGTAATAATTGTTCCCTAAAGAAATCACCCAATGTGGAGAAGAAATATTGGAAATAAATAATTAATAAATAAATGATATTAATATTTGTTCCCTGAAGAAGTCACCCAATGTGGAGACGAAATATTGGAAATAAAAAATTAATAAATAAATGATCTTAAGCTTCATACTTTTTAAACATTTTATCAAATTTGTATACATTTCCTAATTTTACTAATTTTGTTATTTTTTAGTTACAAAAATAAAGCAAATTAATTAAAAAAATGTTAAGTTATCTTCGATCTTCTATTATTTTTTTTTTCTTCTTAGTTTAAACGAGCTTAAGATATTTTATTTGTTAATTATTTATTCCCAATATTTCGTCTCCACATTGGGTGACTTCTTCAGTGAACAATTATTAATATTTTTTCCCTGAAGAAGTCACCCTATGTGGAGACGAAATATTGGAAATAAATAATTAATAAATACATGATATTAATATTTGTTCCCTGAAGTTTGTTCACCCAATAAGGAGACGAAATATTGGAAATAAATAATTAATAAATAAATGATCTTAAGCTCGTTTAAACAAAGAAAAAGCAAATTCTGTGGTAATCAGTTGATTCAAAAGCTTCTGTGATATTAGGATTAAGATTTTTGTTGTGATTTTTATAAATTTTGAATATTAGTGAATTTTATCGTTGATCTATAAGTTTATGTGTAAGATTTTATTCGTTCGGTTTTAGATCATGACAAATTTTTCTCTAAATTAACAGAAAAATTATAATTTTTATATGATAATTTACTGTGACTATTAGACTAATAACTTTTTCTGTGTTTTTTTCTAATAGTCAAAGTAAATTATCATATAAAAATTATAATTTTTCTGTTAATTTAGAGAAAAATTTGTCTTGATCTAAAACCGAACGAATAAAATTTTGATTATTTATATATTTATTTATTTAAATTTGTGTCGTGTTGTCAACTTTTAGATAAAGAAATATTTAATCGATGTAATTTATAAAATCAATTTAATAAACATATATTCCTGATGAAGGTGGAAAAACAACCAACGAAACGTTGAGTGAAAGATGATGTAAATTGTTTTTATTTATATCGATTTATTAAAAGACTGACCATCAACAGCCCGCAGAGAAATCTAAACTTAGCAATTTAATTATTTTAGCTAGGTTGATACATATATTTCGATGTGGCAAAAGATCTTTGGTTTCATGATTTTTTTTTATATTGTAACAAAATTGTATTTGATTTTCTATTTTTTTTTCTTTAAATTTATTCTTTTTTAATTCGTTTATCTTAATTAAACGAATTTTTAATTACGATTTTTATATATTAACAAAATTTCCTAGGATTTTTTTAAGTTATTCAATTTTTATATTAATTTTCTAGTTTTTTTTGTACTAAAACAAATCTTTTTTGACTTGGTGACCTAATGCAATTGTCATTTTGATGTGTGTTATATATTTGTTGTTCGTTTTATTTTTAATAATAAAAAACGGAAATTAAAGATTTTCATTACAGACAAGACAAGGCACGCGTTGTTATAGTAAATATATGCTAAATAAATATGCTAATAAACAACAACTAAACCACAAAACTGCAAAATCTTGCACTGAGAGAAAAAAAAAATTATAAAAATTATACAGAGAAATCGAATAATTAAAAATTGTAAAATTTTGTGTATAAATTTCACGATCCATCGCAAATTTTACGATACATAAAATTTACGATCAATCTTAAAATTAACGGTACACCAAATTTATGAAAATTTAATAATTTAGCAAATATACGATCAGTCGCTTAATATATGTATATATATATCATGGAATGTCTTTTCGATAAAATTTATGAGAAATTTTTCAGAACCATTCGAGAATTTTCTTTTGGTTAAAATTTAAGATATATCATGGAATAAATTTCACTTCAAATTAACGGTATTTTTTTTTTTTTTTTGAGATTTATGATCGTAAAATTTTTATAGCACAAATTTACCATAAATTATTGATTTATTTAAAATCCAAATGTACTATAATATCATGAATTTTCTTTAATTCCGAATTACGGCATTCGCGATCGAGTGAGCTTTCGTATCGTTTAAAATTTCGTCACGTATCGAATGAATAGATTACGGCAATCAAAAGCTCACGTATCGAAATTTATAAAAAACAGTAAAAAATTGTTTCCGCTAGAATTGAATTAAAACATATGTGTTGAGAAGAAGAAGAACCTAAAGAAAAAAAAAAAAAAAATTTGGCGGTAATAAGAATTATTCTACTTTTTATAATAAATACAATAATTTAATAACATAAATGAGTTCTTTGTTGCTTTTGGCCTTATCCTCTGATTCTGAGGAGGAAAATAATACCATTCGTATAAGAAAAAACCTTCGGGACAAAAGTGATCCATTGACTTTGCCAGCTAAAGCGTATGTTACAAATACCTTTGTAATTAATTTAGTATAATATTTGATTAACCCAATTTCTTTTTAGATTTATTAAGCGTTTTAGACTTCGACTCATTTTGTTTAGGGTTTTCCTTCTCTACACTACCGTTTGTGGCTTCAACGCTGTCTTCCTCGTTTTCTAAAATTGACTGCAAAGTTTTGTTAATTGCATCTTCATTTTCATTTATAGGTTTTGGTTTTCCAAAACTAGTTACTGACGAGAGGCCTTCTACAGCCACATCCATTCCACTGGCCTGAACAATTTGCTCTTCTGCAGAGGTTAAGAACATTTCTTCGTAAGGCCCACCGCCGGTTTTTTTCTAAGAGGCTTTATTAAATGAAATTTTCTTTTTAGCGTTAAACTTTTGGTCAGCAAACACCTTAAAATTTAAAATTTTTTTTATCGAAACCAAAGGACTTTAAAATTTCATTCTTACCTTTCGCCATGATTTTGAGTCTTTAAGTGGCGGTCCATAAGTATTTAACGTTACTGTAAGCTGTTCCCACAGTCTTTTTGACATAGCTTTCCCTTGGCTACGATTCGGAATTATATTTTTGGCCAAATTAGAATGTTGGACCATAAATTCAGCAATATAATCCTTTTGGTCCTAAAGAAAAAACAAGTTTAGCTCACTTTAATTAAAAAGTCGGCGGGTATTCACAAAATAATTTTTTACTTGGGCAGATATTTTTTTATTACACCAAATTTTTCTTCATGTATACTTGAATATATCTCATAATTTAACATGTTTACCTATTACTTTATACATATTTATGACATTAGTAAATATTATAAGTTTGCAGGTGTCATATTGTTTTAAAACTCCTATGAAATCTCATCTTTAAATACATATTTGTCAGCAGGTTTCTTTTCCATTTTTTTTCCAAATATATTATATTAAATTAAAGCATATCGTTACAAATGGCCACATATATAATTATATATAATCATATCAAGCTCTATATGACTTTATATAAACTTTTTTCGTTGGGTATGGACACAATTTTTTCATTACCCCAAATTTTTCGCCGTGTATACTTGAATATATCTCTTTATTTAACATTTTTTTACCTATTTATTACTTTATACATATTTATGACATTAGTAAATATTACAAGTTGTAGGTGTCATATTGTCTTAAAAATCCTATGAAATCTCATCTTTAAATAAATTTTTGTCAGCAGGTTTTTTTTCTCCCATTTGTATTGTAACTTTTTGTTTAGTTTGCAGTTTAAGCGTGACAGTAATATAAGATATGTGCTTAAAACTCATATAAGTTTGGCATACAATTAACATAAAATTTAAATAAATATTTAAAAAAATATATATGTAAAAAATAAGAAGTAAAAACTATAAAAATGATCGATGCATTAACCTAAAAATTTTTAAAATTTCTTTGAAATTATATTACAAGTATTTTTTTAATGATTTTCAGGCGTGCTAAATGGTTGAAAATAAATAAATTCTACTCAAATTGAAAAAAAAAAAAAAATATATTTTCAAAGTTTGATAAAATTTTTATTAAAAATAAAAATTTTGTTTTTTTTTTTCATATTTTCAAAAATTTTAGTTATTTTTTTTTTTTTTTTTTGTTTTAAAATTTTATTTATTAAATTAAGTTTTATGATTTCAAATTTTATGCTTAAAATACTTTTTTCATTTTTTTGTTTTACCGGCATATAAATTATCAACAATTATTTAAAGCGTTAAAAATGCGGCACTTTACAGTTTATGATCTTATTTGTTATGCCAAGAGAACACATTTTTTTTTCGAAAATGAAATATGAAATGAAAAATCATGAAATGTTTATATATTAGCCAAATGACTTACAAATGTCGTTCATTAAAATAGGCAAAATAAAATATTATTATTTGCAAACAATATGTAGAATTTGATAAATGAATAAAGAAAATATTTAGATAAAATAACAAAAAAAATCCTTAAAAATCTGAATAGAAAGAAATAGAAAGAAAATTTGTTTTTTTACTAATGACACAAGACTTTAATAAAAAAAAGACTCTAAAGAAAACACACGAATAAAAAGGGAAATTTCGTATTTTAGTACTATTAAATCCATTAATTTAATATTTTTACTGATATTAATCCATGCATAAGCATACTAAAAAATTTCTAAATAAATAACTTTCTAAAATTCAACGAAAATGTGTTAATTTTACGAATGTTTTTATTGTTTTGACAATAATTTTGTATTTTTTAGCATAAAGTTGCATAACAAAAGAAAATTATTGTCAAAACAACAAAAAAAATTCGTAAAATTAACAAATTTTCGTTTATTTCAGGAAAATTTTTTAGTTATTTTGAAATTTTTTTCGAAAATTTATTCATTGATATTTTTTTTCCAAAATTACAAAGTCCGACCTATAAATTTTAATAGAAGAGACAAAAAAAAAGTCACGTGTATCGGCGTTTTGAAAGTTTACATCTGGGTTTCGTTTTAGGGGGAGGTAAAGTTTCCCCCACTAATGTTTTTATTGTTTTGACAATAATTTCGCATTTTTAAGCATAAACGTGCATAACAAAAAAAAATTATTGTCAAAACAACAAAAAATTTTGTAAAATTAAAAAATTTTCGTTTATTTCAGGAAATTTTTTTAGTTATTTTGAAATTTTTTTCGTAAATTTATTCATGGATATTTTTTTTCCAAATACTCAAAATTCATTGCATTCATTATTCCTTCAATATCGTTGCAATAAGCAAACGTGTTATCATCGTTTACTGAAAAGAACGGCAGAAAGCTGTCTTGACGCTTAGGAATGCTGGTAACATTGACACCAGGTTCAAGTAGATGAAGACTTTTTAAGTCTGCAGCTAAAGTTTCTGATTTGTTTTTAGACATATTCAGTCTTCGGGCGAATGCATTTAAATGCTCTTGCGACATTAATATTGGTCTTGGGATAACTTCCATTCCTGTGTAATCACTACCTGCGGATTTTTTTTTTTTTTTTTTTGTAATGTAACGGATCTAATCAACCAAAGAACAGCTGGCAATCTATCAAAATTTATAGGTCGGACATTGTAATTTTTTTTGTGTTGTACAGTGTAATGAAGTGGAATTGCCTAGAGCAAGAAAAAAATGTAAAATTTCACGCGAATATTTTTGCGGAACATTTTAACCCCTTAAATCCCTGTTTTAATGGTGCTTTTTGCTTTTTTTTTTAAAAGACTTACAAAAAAGATCCTTACCTAGAGGAGTTAGAAGGTTAACATATTCTACAAAAATGTTCTCCGTAACATTTTACATAAACGTAAGCTTTACTCGATTTTCTATGCCGATTGACAATAAAAAAATTGCATTTGGGGGAAACTTTACCTCCCCCTAAAATGAAACCCAGATGTCAACTATCAAAACGCCGACACACGTGTCTTTTTTTTTTGTCTCTTCTATCAAAATTTATAGGTCGGACCTTGTAGTTATTTTTGTGTTGTACAGTGTAATTATCCGTAAAAATATTAGATACATTGGTTTTGATATTATTAGTTCTCTTAATAATAAAGGGTGATTTTTAAGAGCTTTCGGATTTGATTTAACAAAAAAAAAACATAAAATTTAGAGTAAACGTATGAAATCTTTATTTGAGTCGATAGAACAATCTATATAATTCAATGTTTAAAGATGATTTCATGTAAATGTTGACCGTGGCTACGCCAGAAATGGTTCATACGCTGGGTCCAATTTTGGCATACTCCGACATATCGGCTGGTAGCTCATGAATAAATTCTTCAATATTGGCTTCCAGTGCTTTAACTGTTGCGGGATTGTCCCTATAGACATGAGCCTTAACGTAGCCCAACAAAAAGTAGTCTATTAAAGGCGTTAAATCGCACGATCTAGGCGGCCAATTGACCGACCCCAAACGTGAAATAAACTGTTCACCGAACTCGGCACTCAATTGGGCCATTGTTTCTTGTGCTGTGTGGCACCGTCTTGTTAAAACCACATGTTACCCAAGTCCAGCTCTTCCATTTTGAGCAAAAAAAAAAATTGTAATCATAGTAGCGCTCACCATTCACTGCTACGTTCCTGCCTTTGGCGGAACGGTCTAATGATGCCACCGGCCCATAATCCACATCAAACAGTGCATTTTTTGGGATGTATTGGCAGTTCCTGCAATGCTTCTGGCTGCTCTTCACAACAAGTACGGCAATTTTGCTTATTCACGTATCCATTCAACCAGAAATGAGCATCGTCGATGAACACAATTTTCCGATAAAAAAGTGAATCTTCATCCAACTTTGCCAGCGCCCATTCACCACAAGTTAGCCGTTGTGGTAAGTCGTGTGGCTTCAATTCTTGCACCAGCTGTATTTTAAAAGGTTTTACACCTAAATCCTTTCGCAAAATTTTCATGTAGTTGAGTAACCGAGGGAAAATTGCTGCGAACGGCGCCAAATCGATAATTCACGGTTATCAACAACACTGGCGGATACAGCTGCTATATTGTCCTCTGTCCGCACTCTACCTATGTATGTTGGAGGTTTAATGCCCAAGAATGTAAATTTGTTGAGAAATTTAGTCACAAGACTTCGAATAGCCGCCTCAGAAGGTCGCCAAAACTGACCATAAATTGGAAGAAGTGTACGATGCACTTTCTTAACCGAGCTTGAATTTTTATAATAAAATTCAATAATCTGCAAGCGTTGCTCGTTTGTAAGTCGATTCATGGCTAAATTATAGACCAAACTGAACATGTTTAACAGTAACATGTCACCAAAGTGAAAGTTGCTAAAAATCAGCCTTTACAAAAACGAAATTTTCATTTTTATGCGTCTGTTTTCTTTAGCGTCTTGTTTTTAAATACACAGCAGAATAAAATGTTCTTTTCATTTTATTCTTTTCATATTTTTAAGGATCTTTTTTAAAACAGTATTATTTACTACATAATATTTTGCTCCTAAAATTTAATTTGAATTTTTCAAACATTTTTCGATAAATCACTTAAAATCAACAAAAGTTAATATGTTTGAATATTTTGCTGATTGATGGTTGATATTTGAATTGTTGCATATTTTTGCTTGGTTAAATAATCATAAATAAAGCCGGTTATTTGGGATTTTTTCTTAACCAAAAAAAATTTGTGGGTGTCTTTTTCTTTACGGTATATAACTAAAAATTACTTTATGGCCTAAAGATTTCTTTAGATTTTCTTACGCTTAAATTACAAAATTTATTTAAATGTTTAACTATTTTGACATATAAATTGTATTAAGCCGTAGGATTTTTATATAAATAATTTAAAATTATGCAAATTATATTTTTATTTAACAATATTGAAGTTTAAACTTTAATGTTAGTTAAACAAAATAATGTTTAATGTTATGTGACCTTTTCAGTTAAATTTTATGATTTTGAAAATGTGATATTTTTAATATTTTTATTTTGAGTACAAAGTTTATGCTTAAAGATTTTTAATTATATTTTACTATTTTTAAATTGTTGTAGATTTTTATGTTTATTTTAATTATATGCCAAACAATGTTTTTAAAAAGTTAAATATGCACTCGTCTCATATATAACTAATAAAATAAGTCTACACTTTGGACTGATATATTATAATCTAATAAAATTTACAAATATTCGTTTGAAAGTTGTTTAATCTAAAAACTCTGTTAACCCGGGCAAAAAGGCTTTATCAAATCGACATATCGTTTATTTAGGGACATGCTAATATATATGTTCATGCAACTGCCCATATACGAGACAATTGTCTGCATGATATCAATGAATTTTTGGCATTAGATCTATGTAATGTCACTGGAATTCGTCCAGTGAAACTTTTCATTATATTAATGCAATTTTACATAAAATATAATGAACAATTTTATTTTATTTATTAAAAAAGGTTTCATTAAAAATAGTTTAATAAAAGCTATGAAGCTTTTTCATACAGTTTAAGAAATATTTCATTGATATTGTGAAGAAAACTTCATTAGTTTAGTGAACAAATTGTATTAAAACTTGTCCAAGAAATTCTCTCTGTATATGACCATATATGGTTCGGATCCGTACCCGAAATCTAGGCTTTACCCTTATTTGGCGTCAATCCAAAATTTTTTTATGTATACCCAGCAAAAATAGTGCTTACCGAGAAGCGCTTCCAGAAGGCATTATTTAATTACGAAGCGCTTCCAGAAGCAAATCCAGAAGGCATGATTTTTGTACGCGTTGCTCCTTTTAAGCAGGTGAAAAGCGCTTCTTTTATGTGCTCTTAGAAGCAATAAATTTTTGCCTTCTTAGGCAATAAGAAGCGCTTTTTTGTATATTCACAACATTAATGCTTCATGGTATGCATTCTTTATTGCTTCATTGTAAGCATTATTCACTGCTTCAAAGAAGGCATTTTGGGAAGCACAATAGAGTGCTTTCCCTAATTGCTTTATTGTATGCAAGTCGGTTAAGCGCTATTTTGGAAGCATACAAATGTAATTACTGCTTAGTCCCGGTTCACACACGGCAATTTTACTTGCGCAAGTTTTTTCAATTCTCCTTTGAACTTGCTTTTGTGTTCACACAGGAAAAGTTTGTTTCAGCAATTTTCGTTTTCTTTAGTTTGTCTTGAAAATTGGGGATGGCAAAACAAAACGGAATTGGAGTACGGATAAGTCTGTACCTCCTTCCATTCTCTTTTTCTCACTCTTCTATAAACTCAAGACTTGCGCAAGTAAAATTGCCGTGTGTGAACCGGGACTTACGAAAACCAGGTTATTTATTGCTGGGTACCGAAAGAAATATAGTCATGCTATTTTTTATAAAGTCTCAAAAGTTTCGTAAAGTACATACAATTAATGAAATCTTTCATATATTTTATGAAATATTTCATTCAATTTAGAAAAAAGTTTTATATATATTATGAACGATACAATAAAATTTGGCAAAATTCAGTAAATAAAAAATATATAAAAAAAAGTAGGTAAAAAAATATATTAAAAAAAAATACTTTATTTTTACGTAAAGTTGCATACATTTAATAAAAAAAGTTCATTAAAATTTAAATTTTTTCATCATTATAAGAAAATTTTCCATTTTTGAAGCTAAGTTTGATTGGCTTTATATTGAGTAAAGCATTTTTACTGCATATTTTTATTTATTATACAAGGTGGCGCAAAAGTAATCCTCCTATCAGAAAATGCTATAAATTTTGCGATTGGCCCCTAATGTCAGTTCTGTTTTGACATTTGTGTAGTAAACACATGCGAAATGCACGTTAATAAACAATGTTACGCTACACTGCTCCAGAACGCGGAATATTGGTGACTATTTATTTGACCAATAATCGGTCGGTGACTTTGGCACAACGTGAATTTCGTCGCAGATTTCCTGGCCGTCCAACGCCTACTGGTGAAACACTGCGACGTTTAGCCGCTCGCCTCGAAGAGACTGGCACAACACGAGATGCTGCCAGGCGTGGCAGACCCCGGAGTAGCCGTTCTGCAGAGAATATTGCTGCTGTAGCCGAGGATGTCATGGAAGCGCCGTCGACATCGACCGGACGACGTGCCACGCAAATGGGTATCAGTCGACGGTCTTTACAGCGAATTTTGGTACAAGATTTGAAGATGTTTCCGTACAAAGTCTAGACGGTGCATCAGCTGTTAGCTGCTGACCGCCAATCGCGTGTAACATACGCTCAAGCCATCCTTAATCACCCCCAAGAGGAAGATGATTTTTCATCAAAAATAATCATGAGTGATGAGGCCCATTTCCATCTTAGCGGGTACGTAAATAAGCAAAATTTACGCTTCTGGGGCACTGAAAATCCGCGTGTAACCCACGAAGAGCCATTACACCCGCTCAAAGTCACTGTATGGTGTGCTGTTTTCGCTGGAGGAGTCATCGGACCTTTTTTTCTTCGAAGACGTCGCGGGCCAAACGGTTACTGTGAATGGTGAGCGCTACACAGCAATGATCAACGAGTTCTTTTTGCCGCAACTTGATGAATTGGTATTGGAAAACATGTGGTTCCAACAGGACGGTGCAACGGCACACACTGCACGTGCCACAACCGATATGCTGAAGGATGCATTTCCCGGGCGCCTAATCTCCCGTTTTGGCGATTTGCACTGGCCAGCAAGATCGCCTGATTTGACCACTCCAGACTTCTTTTTGTGGGGCTTCTTGAAGTCGCGGGTTTATGTCAACAAGCCTCAGACTCTTGCAGCTCTGAAAGACAATATCCGTCAAGAATGTGAGGACCTATCGCCGGAAGTTTTGGCCAAAGTGATGGAAAATGCCATAAAAAGGGCTCAAATGACAATCAACTGTGGCGGCGGCCATTTACATGACATCATATTCTCGACTTGATGTAAAAAAAATTAAAATACCAAATAAAAATAATCCACAAGAAGAATCAAAGTTTTTCATTTTTTTTTTAAATTACAGCCAAAAAACATCGGAAGGTTATTTTTGCGCCACCTTGTATATAGTGGCTATAGCCACTTCAGAAATCTTGACTTGATAATTTTAAATATCAAAATCTAGGTCATCCAACCCCTAGCTCTTCTAAATTCCAATACTAAACAAAAAACACTGGCATTCCTAACTACTTCTTTAACTTTAAAATATTCAATTTGTGCGTCCCGGTAGGCTAGTTGGTAGCTTGCTGGCTTATCAGTGCGGGGGTCGTGGGTTCGATTCCCACCAGATGCACTGGTATGTTTTCGCTACCACGCGCCGAGAGCCATAGAAGCTAGTGCTCGGTTAGGGCAATAGTATAATTTGTTATTATATGATTATTAATTAATAAAAAAAAAAAAAATATTCAACATCTCTTACATTTTGATCTACATATTTAACACATATTTTTAAATGCACATCACCATAAAATATTTCCAGCAATTCTTATATTTTTCAAGTACATGTATGGCATCATAAAATTTCATATAATATCTACTAAATAATATCTACTACAAACACTTGCATTTGTTCCTCACAAAACTACAAAAAATGTTTATTAAGTTCAATTGTTTTTTTAAATTTGTGCAACGTACAACAAAAATTTGCATATGTTTGATTTTACAAATCAGTGTGTCAATTGAATTTAATAAGATTTCCAGCTGATCTTGGAATTTTAAGTAGACACACAACACCAAAGTGTAATAATAATTTTGAATAATTATTTCAAGTAAATACAACAATTTCTTTTTAAAAAAAGTTTAAGGAAAACAAAGGATATATATTAAAAAATATTTGTATTTAATTTTCAAAATGTAAATGAATTTTTATTTATTTTTAAACATTTTTTAATTATGACTTCATTTTTATTATAAATATTTTTTTATTTTAAGATAATTTTATTTAATATTTTTTTTCTATATATTTTTTTTTTAGCATACTGATGAAATCTTAAATGTTCATTCATGACCATAACGAGGTGAGTAAACTCCATTATACTGTAACTAATGAAGTGGTTGTGAATTTTTGAATTCAAATAAAATGTCAACTGTCAGTTTTTGTATGCGAAATAATTATTCAAGACAGTTTAACAGTGTTTTTGGAAAAAGAAAATTTAAAAATACAAAACACAAAAAAAAAAAACATAAAATTTTACTCTTTGACTACCAAATAAGCTGAAAAGGGCTATTTTTGCAGACACAATATTTTAATACACGCAGAGAAAAGAGCATCATGTTATGATAGTATAAAAGTAGCATGTTATGGTTAAAACTCTTAACAATCATAATATGATTCTCTTATTCATATTATGATGCTATACAATGGTAAAATCGTTCTCAGTGATCATAATATGATTAGTCAGAATCATGTTTATAATTCTTGCTATCATAATATGATAATTTCTTGTACCCAATCATGTTCAATAATATTTTTTTCTCTGCGTGTAGTTAGTGAATATAGCTAATTTTTAAAGTAATCCGTTAAAATGTGTTTGGTTGGGGTTGTTTTTGCCTATAACTATTTGACTATTTTGTCTAACTCTTGACGTTATAACTTTGGAATTTATCCATGAAAGTTTTTGAAATATATCTTATTTTTTTTATGAAGACTCTGGCTAAATATCAGGAAAACTTTCGCTTTGGTAGGTTAGGTTAGGTTGAGCTGGCCGGTCAAAGACCCCGCATAGACCATTAGGTCCCTAGCGTTACCAGTCGTCAGTGATGGTAGCCAGAGTTCCCCACACCCTCTTAGCAAATGACAGAAGTCTCAAGATTCCGATTTCTGAGATTTCTCCCAGATCTCGGAATAGGTGGTCCCCTAAACATTTCGCCCTGGAGCGTGCAAGAGCCGGACAGTGGCACATTAGGTGCTCCACCGTCTCTCTGTCCCCCGGTACCCCACAGAATCTACATTCGTCACTCTGCAGCCTTCCCGCTCTCTTGGCAAGAACTGCAGTCCAGCAGTGACCAGTTAACACCCCCCACCAGAAGTCTACAGTCGCTCCTGGACAAGGACAGTAAAAGTTCGGTCGCTACGGGATCGTAGGATTTCCACATGACTTTAGATACTCTGCATGTTTCGGTATTTCTCCAAACCGCATCAGCTCTTCGCATCATCGTGGATTCTACATCCCTTTTCAGAGACCGAAGTGGCACGCGAACATCCAATGCCATTTCAACTGGCAATTGGACTCCCCGTTTAGCTAGTTCATCCGCAACCTCATTCCCTTCAATACCCCGCTTTGTTAGTCTTTTATTTTTTACCAATTTTGGGTATCTAAAAACTTTTTATTTAAGTCCAAAATGTATCTCTTTTAAGATTTGATAACTAGATGTAACTACTTAATCAATTGAAAACAATATTTAAACGATTTAATTTTTCCTATTTTAATTCAAACTTCATTATCTTCAGATTGGTTGCTTTTCCAAAAACAATTTTGATATTTCGTTTGACTCTTGACGCTATAACTTTTGAATTTATCCATGCATTTTTTCGAAATATATCTTGTTTTTTCTATGAATACTCTGGCTACACTTAAGAGAAAATTAAGCTTAATACGTCTTTTACTTTTACCGATTTTTGCGTATTTTGAAACTGTTCAATCTGATAGAAAAAATTTATTTTTTAAACATATTTTTTTTAAGTTTGATATAATTTTTATTAAAAATAAAAATTTCGACCTTTAATTGTGCAATGAAAATGAAAATTATTCAAGTTCTTATTGCGCTTTTGGTGCTGTAAAAGTGGTTTTGGTAGTGATTTATGGCTAAAGGGCTAAAATTTCGTTTTTTTTTCTACTTCGCTTCATTTTTGAAATACTGGAAATCAGTGCTGCCAACCCAATTAGTTCAAAAATCGTCAAACTTGATGTGAGAAATCGTCAAAGAATCGTCATTCCGATAATAAAAAATTAAAATTTTACGTTTTAATCACTTTAATTGTAATTATTTCACAATTTTAAAGTTCTTTTTATTAGTTCCTTTACAAATGACTCTGAGTCTTAAAAACACAACTCCCAATACTTATTTCGAGGAATAGAATTTTAAAATCACTGACGTATTTTAAAATCTACAAAATTCCTTTAGTTTAAATTTTTTTTTTCCTATATTTGGTTTCACAAAATTTGGGCATACATACAATAAAAAGGGAATTAAAGAAAAATATTGATTTATCTAGAATCAAAAATGTAGAAAATCACTCTTTTATCAGTGATTTTGAAGCTAAATGATTTAAATTATTAAAAAATAAAGATTTGGATTTGCCTTTGTAAACTATATAAAAAAAATCAATTCGAATTTCGTTATTTTTTAGTTAAAATTAAAATAAACCGTTCAAAATGATGGAGTTTATAAGTAGTTGGTCATTATTATTCGATTTGAGATCATTTTTATCACATTTTCCTTAGTTGTTTTAAACAAAAAGAAAATTGATCAAATTTTGTCAGTAAATTTTAGAGAAATAAATTAAAAATTTTAAAATTCTATAAAAATTTCAAATTTTTATAAATCATTATTTTCCATACAATAAATTTTGTGAAATCGTCAATCGTCATTTTATCACATTCTACTTCAAAAATCGTCCAAATGGAGACAAATCGTCAAAGTTGGCAGCGCTGCTGGAAATGACGGCATTTTATTTTTATGAATTTCAAAGGTTAGGTGTGATCTGTTGCTGGTAAAGGGGATTTGGGTGTAGAATTATGCTCATAGGCCAAAAATTTTGATTTTTGATATACACAGTTTTTGAAATACACAGTTTTCTCCAAATGACGCTATTTTGTTGGTGAAGTAGTTTTGAGTGTAGATTTATCCTCATAGGCCATATCGTTTAAAAATCGCTTAGTATTTCGTTTATATTTTGCCTAGTTTTAGAAATACTGTAAATGACGCCATTTTGTTTTTTTTTCGTCTAAAGTGTAAGTGTGATTTGGTGTTGGTAAGAGGATTTTTAATATAGAGTAACGCCCTCAAGGTGAATTTGTCGGTCTGTTTTCTTTCTCGCTTAGTTTTCGATATGCAGCAAATGACTTTATTTTGTTTTCATAAATTTTAAAGCAAATTCCACCATTTACCGCTGGCTTGATTTGAAAATGATTTAAAATTTTTTTTGCTTATGTTTTTGGCTTTATGATGGTATAATCTATGGGAAATGAGGAGTCAATTGCCCTCAAAGGACATATTGTGTGAGTGGTTAATACAAAACTTATCACTAATAAAATTTTCCATGGCTGTGAATTAAACAGTGCCAATTATATTGAAAGAACTGGTCCTGTGACTGGTGAAAAGAGGACATACCACTTAATGAGATCTGACAGCTTTATTTTAGCTTCGCAATAATTTTCAAAATCGTTTTTAGTTAAATTTTTATTGTATTTTTTTTTTTAAAGATTTGTTTAGTTTAGCCCTTTTTTCAATATTTTGTGATTTCAACTATATTTTGATTTTATGGTGTTAGTGTTCTTTACTTTTAAATTTTTGTTTTTTTGTATTTTAACACACGCAAAAAATATAGATTTGCTGTTAGCCAACCAACATTAATAAAGCGCCATCCAATATAAGCCCAAAGCGTTTACCTTGTAAACGAAACGTTTTGTGATTGAGTCCTAGAACGAGCTCAAGATCGTGATCGAGTCCTAGAAGATTTTCAAAAATTCTTGTTTTTTTTACTTCTTTGAGAACATATTTTAATAAACACAACCTAACATGTCTCAAGGTGGTAAAGGCGTGTCAGTGGACACATTGCAACACATTAACTCTAGATCGAGCCCTAGAAAGTTGTTTTTTTTAAAGTATTAGTGATTTTTTTAATGATTTAAAAAAATTGTAGACGCACCATCTAACACGTCACAAAGTGTCGAAATTATGTCATATTGACACATACCAATGAAATGTTAGCTCTAGATCCAACACTAGACTATTTTTAAAAATAGTTTTTTTTAGATTTATTTGAAAATCTATTTTTAAATTCATCACCTATTACGTTACCAGGTGTCTAAATTGTGACAATTAATCCCCTTTTAAACCACGCCATGCCTAACCTGGCGAGTAACATTTAATATAAAAAGGCCGACCTAGGATAGGTCTCTGCCATTTTAGGTCCTAACCTGCGTGTCACCTGGTACCGGCCCCTTTTCCCGTAACAAGGGTCAAATCCGGAAAGGAACTAACTGTAAACAAATTATTTTAAAATTTCTAATTTGCAAATTCAATTATACAAAGTAAATTAGAGTTCAATAATTTTATTAGTGAAAAGAAATTGACATGAACATTATTTAAAAATTCTATAAATTTTTGTAAATCCTTTTTTTTTTCAATATAAAAGAAAAATAGTATTAAAATTGAAAGCATTTTCAAAGGAATAACATCTTTTAACTTAGAACATTATATTATAGCAAAAGTATGAATTTTTTTCGGATAAAATGCTTCGAGTAAATTTTCGGATAAAAGGAAAAATATTTCAGTAACTTAAATATTGTTGTTGATATATTGGAACAAAATAGTTTGATATTACTTGAATATGGCTTAAGAGCATCATATTATGATTGGGTATACGTGATTATTACAGTATGATCTTAATGATCATAATATGATCCTAAATTATCATAATATCAACCGCGTAATCATAATATGATCCCAAAAAAATAATATTTGTTATTATAATGATCATGTTATGATAAAATGGAAATTTTAGTTATTATGTGATGCTCTTTAATCATATTTTTTTGTCTTCGCGAGTTGCTTAGTGGATTTTAGAAAAAATTACTTTCATAACTTTAAGATATTAATCGAAAGATCTGCACAATTTCTACATATTTATATTTAAAACCCTCTGTACATGATATCATATAAATTATGATTGATTAAACTTATATATTTCTATTCTTAATAAAGCGTGAGCATAAATATTAATGTGATAATAATGTTTTTCAAAGAATTGCTTTGAACTAAATGAAAATTGAGAAAAATTGACATTTAATAAGAATAAAATAGATTTTAGTAGTAATTAAGGTCATTCACACATAAAGTGTTGACTGGCAATGACTTACAGATACACGCAGAAAAAAAATATGGTTTAAGATTGGAACGTATTATAATGACAGTATTATCAATTTTAACATAGTATGATTTTTATAATAACAAATATTATACTAATTGATTATTCTATGATAATTGTGACTGATATTGTGACGTTAAAGGATCATATTAAGATTATCAGGACTATATTATAATAATCACATATTTCCAATCATAATATGAGGCTTTTCAACAATATTTGTTTTCCGTGTGTAAAAGAAACATTAAGAAACAGATTTTCATTTAAAGGATTTAAAATGAAGTTGGGATAATAAATACCAAACGATGTTTTTTATTAAAAATTATTTTAAAAAACATTATTGTCTCTTATTGTATAGTCATCCCAATTTATTATTCCTCTCGGCTAAAAAATTTTAAAATCGTACCAAATTTTGGCTTTATTGCTTTAACTTTCGATTTCTTTAGTGGATTTTGCTGATTTTCAATAACAAACTACTCAGGAAATTCATAAATAAATTCCGGAAAAAATCTTATTGTTACACCCCATATTAAGCATGTAAACAGAATTTCAACACACAATATAAAATTTAAAAAATATCGAAGTTTTCAAATATTTTTAAGTCATAATTATTTCACTCATATTGACATCTTCGTAACTTTTTTAAACTGCCGTATTTCAAGTTTATTAACCTTTCGTAGTAAGAACTATACAAATTTATGATAAAGCAATAATATTCCGAAAATTGCTGATTTTTGAAATATTTTTCTTTAAAATGACAAAATGCTATATAATATATCATATTAAATAACAAATGCAACAACAATTTATATATAAATAATAAAAATATATTAATTATATGTATCATTTTATGGCTTTTACAAGAAGCCACTGGTAGCAGCAAATAACAATAAAACAAAAATGAAATACAGTTAAAAAAATAAAACGGGTGATGTCATTGTCAAGAAACACATGACATCACACACTTCACTCAACAACAGCAACATACAACAACTGAAAAACAAAAAAAACTGCAACAGACAGAAGAAAACCATACATTTTATTTGAATATTTGCATTAGACCTTAACAAGCCAGCTCATTAGACTTTAGAATAAAAAAAAACTGCTAAATCTACAAAAAAAAAAATAGTCAATAAGGCGTCAATGCTAAAATGTGCATACATACAACAATTCGATTAATCGTTAAATGGTTGACACTTATTTTGAAAAATTTTTTGTAGTCAAAGAAAATAAATTTAAAAATGGAGTAGAAGTTTTATCTTTAACGATAGTTTTCCTTTAATTTCATTTATATTGGCTTAATGATAAAGCCTATTAATTTTGGTTAAGATCGGTTTAGGTTTAGATTATTGCTAAACAATCATAAAAATTGTCTCCTTCACTTATTCTTACGGTGCAGGTGACAGATACTATGATATTTTGATAAAATTTCGTACACTGACTTATATAGGCTTAGGAACAAAGCCTATTGAGTTTGGTTAAGATCGGTCAATGTTTAGTGCCCGTGTAAAGGCCCCCCAAAAGTGATCACTTTTGCTTAATCGCACGCTACAGGTTAAAAATATTAAGATATCGTTATATTATATTTGGCACATAATTTTCTTATTTTTCCTTGTTCGCTAGCTGTAGCTCGCAAATATTAAGATGTTTTTATGAAATTGTTTAAATTGACTTATATTAACATAAGGACGAACTGTAGTTTCATTCAATTAAAATTGCTTAAAATCGCTTTTTCTTACTCGCACGCTACAAGTCACAAATTCTAAGATATTTTTATATTATATTTTGCACGCACACTGACTCACTTAAGTCCAAAGACAAATACTATCGATTTTTTTTAAATCCGTTCATATTTCGACCTTTTGCCCATATATGGGTCCCCAAATTTCGATTTTCTTTGTTCGCTAGCTAGAGCTAGCAAATATTAATATATTTTTATGAAATTTATTAAATTGACTTAAATTAAACTAAGGTTAAAGTTACAGAGTTTCATTAAAATAGGTTCTTGTCTAGACCTATTGCCCTTATAAAGGCCCCTCAAAAGTTGTCTCTTTTGCTTCTTTGCATTCTGCAAATCACACATCTCAAAATCTGTAGCTGATTTTACGCAATACTTCATGCCATTTTGCTTACTTATCACTTCATAATTCGCCAAGGCTCGGGCCCTGGTGTGTACGTGGTCTCTACATATGGGGACGAGCCCTCTCGGTCGGTAAGTGTAGGTAAGTAAGTGGCGGAGTCGTTTGTATAAAAAAAATATATTACTATATGCTGATGAAATTTGTCACACTAATCCACATGGGTTCAATGAAAAAGTCTATCGGGTTTCACAAAAAAAAAGAAATATTTCCCAATTTTATATTAAATAAATTTTGTTGAAAATTTTTGAAGCTGCCAATTAAAAATTAATTGAATCAATTAAATAATTGCTTAAATACGCAACTTGCTTGACATTTTTTATATTATTGCTAAAAGCATTTGATACACATAAACAAGGTAACACCAACATATTGTTGTTTTTATGTATGTGGTAGTTTTTTATAATTTGTTTATGCATTAGTAATAAATGCATATTTTAAATTAATTTTTAACAATGTTTTTATAAGTTCTTATTTGCTTTATCAATTTTTAATTGAATGAGGACTTTTCGCTGTTGGCGGAATTTCAGCATTAAAAATAATTGAATTGGCTGTTTTCGTGATTGAAATGAGTTTTTATTTTTATGTGTATTTGGTTAAAATTGCTTCATGTTTAGAGATTTCACCTTAAGCGCCCCCTACAAATTGTCCAACTTTACCAGCGCGAATTCACGACAAGTTAGCCGTTGTGGTAGGTCGTGTGGCTTCAATTCTTTTAAAAGGTTTTATACCCAAATCCTTTCGCAAAATTTTCCAAATAACAGATGCCCAATTGCTGCGAACGGCGCCGAATCGATAATTCACGGTCATCAACTACACTGACGGATACTCCTGCGATAGTTTCCTCTGTTGGTGGTTTAATGTCCAATAATGTAAATTTGGTGCTAAATTTTGTTACAAGATTCCTAATAGCCGCCTAAGAAGGTCGCCCAAACGGACTATAATAGAGCTTTCTTAACCAAGCATGAATTTGTATAATAAAATTCAATAATCTGCAAGCGTTGTTCGTTTGTAAGTCGATTCATGTTTAAATTATAGACCACACTGAACATGTTTACAGTTACATGTTACACGAAAACAGCTGAACTGCCGAAAACAGTGTTGCCAAAAAGAAAGTTGCTAAAAAATCACCCTTTATTAGGATATTTTATTGAAAATTGGTGCACTGATTCACCTGAACTTAGGTATAAATTTTAGCCATTTTGGTTACAAACGATCCTTGTTTAGACCAAAAAACATTTGTTTAAAATAAGTTCAACCCTAATTAGCATTCATTACGATTAAAACATCGTATACGTTAATGCATTTACATTATGTCTTTAACCAATCGACAATGTAAATCGAATACAATTATTTTTTCTAAACACACTTTGAGAATAAAATAAAACATCGATTTACTTAACAGACGGTCTACTTCTATAAATATTTCTGCTACATTAACAAACGTCAAAGTAATAATTGTTTCAAATGTCTGTATTACTACCATAACAGAGACTATCAAACAAACATTATAAAGTTATGATCATGAGGATGATCTTATAAATATTTTTTGATGCTGTCCAACTCTACTACACTAACTTCTCCAATACTTTATTCTATACAATTGTCTTTCTTTTGTCTATTTGGTTTTCCATTCATGATTGATATACTGAGTGGCCCTCTTGGCATGTCTTTTAATTTTTTCTCTACACAGAGAGAATTTTTGTTGGACGAAAAATATTGCAATAAATCAATGAAACTTTTCTTTGCAAAAGAAACTAACTTTTTTTTACCCTTTCATGCATTTTAACAACACGTTTTGAAAGCAGTTTTCTCATTTCTAAAGATAAATTTAGCCAAACGAAGTATTACAAAGAGATCTTAGGGAGCTATACTTCGGTGTTGCTTTCTACTTGAACACAAGTAAAAAAAAATTGTTTTACACTCAGGGAACTTCTGATTTAAAAATATGTAGTTGTTTGGGTTGTAATACAGTTTCATTATTTTTAATGTAAATGTAAGTTATTTGTGGAACAACTTAAATTTTTTTACTAACCTTGTTGTTTATTTAAAAAAACAAACCACATCAAATGACTGTTTTATGATTTTACATTCATTTTTTACTGTAGTTTTTTGTTACTTAAAAAAATAAAAAAAATAAACATGTGGTTCAATTTTACTACAATTGTTAGTAATTTTTTGTTAGTTGAATTTACTGACATGTAAGTCGTCCTTTCTTTAAATGAAATTTCATTTGTTTTTAACTACATTTGCCGTGGTCTTTACCTACATAGTATTCTAAGTGTATGTACAAATTTTTAGAAAAATATAGCTTCCCTAAAGAAGTTTAGTGCATGAGAGGGTTGCAATTATTAAAAAGCATCATACTTTTTATGAAACCAGTTCTTTATTGAAACTTTTGCATTGAGTGTACACTCACAATATTTTTTCCATAAAGACTACTGAATATACACATTAAATTAATTGAAAATCAGTTAAAAAAAGGACTACTTACTTTTCGTTTAAAACAATTGTATTTTGTAGTTTATTTTCAACTGTTAAAAAATGAATTGATAAAATCGGTAAAAACAATAAATTGTTTTCGTTTATTTCAATACTTAATATAATATAAAAAGTTTTTGTTTTAAAAAGAAAATTTTAACTGAAGTTAAAATAACTATTACCGAAAGTCCGTTTTTTTTTTGTTTATTGAATAACAGACCGAAAGTCAAAAATATATTTCTTTGGTAATTTAACTGTATATTCCATTGAACCAACTTCGCCGATTAACTATTTAAATAACTGTTGAATTTTTATGGAAAAGTTTGTGTCAGTGTACGAAACTTTTAATAAATATAATTATATTTTTCATACAATTTTATGAAAACTTGCGTCAATTAAATCAAAAGTTTCAATGGAGGAATTCCACACTCATAATGATCCATGCTAAAAATACGAAAAAAAAACTGTCAAAACAACAAAATCTTTTGTAAAATGAACAAATTTTAGTTTATTTTACAAATCTTTTGGTTATTTTGACATTTATTTGTATTTTTACGCATGGATTCTTATCAGTGCAGTGCAATATCATTATTTTTATTTTAAATATTCATTAAAATTTGAATGTAATTTTTATTAAAAATAAGCATTATGTTTTTTCGACCTTTGAGCTCATATATTAGTTCTCATTTAGTAGGAAAACTAGGTTATATGAATGTTTGATGTTTTGCATGGGATTGTCACTTCTTTCAAAACGTGTTCTGATGATGGGAACCAAGAAAATTCCTGAAATAGATCGATCAACACATTCCTGAAGGTAGCCAATTAATAAATTTGAAGAAAAAAGCTATAGATTATTTGTTAGGGGCAATATCCTAATAAGGAAATATAGAGTATGGCCTCGAACTTGAATAATTTTCATGTTCATATTCATTGAAGTCATAAATATAATTCTCTCAGTGTAGTCTACCAAAACAACAGTTAATTTTGTTGTTTTATTTCTTGGTAGCCCATAGCTCTTGGTCAGTAATAATTTGTTTTGTAGATCTATGGAGTATTTATAAATTTGATCTTTTGTTTTTTACGATAAATGCATTGATTGCTTTGATCAATGGTTGGTTATTAGCAGCCTAAAGCATCGATCATATATGAATTGTTTGTAATTTAGATGTATTTACTTGCATGAAGCCAAGGCATCACCTCCATGTGATTTTGTTTGCTTTTCAAAATTAACACACATGACAGCTGAAGGTTTCATGGGAGTTTTAGCGCCATTAATTTGAATAAATTTTTAAATGAATAAATTGTAAATTTTGTAATAACACTGTTAAACACTAAAAATGCATCGGAGATGCGACTTATCAATTGAGATAGATTTTAGGATTTAGATCACGAATGTGAACGCCAAATTTCAATATTAGCTCTACTCTTCGAAATATTCGTGAATTTAACTTTCACCAAAAATCTAGTTTTTTTCTTTAACCCTCAGGCGGAGTATTTTAAATTGGCCATAAGTGCTCCAAATGAGTAATTTATAATAAGTATTTAATCAATTCTGATAGAAAATCAATTTTACAAAATATTTTGTGAAGCAGTTTTTTGTGTACATGGCACGGTTCGTAAGCGAGAAAGTGTTAACGTTAAAACTTCGTAAAATTTAAAAAAATAAATATTTTGAAATGAACACAAATTTCAAAAAAACGTAAAAAACATATCGCACTTGATCAACAAGAGGGTATTAACTCAAAATTTTAAAATTTTCAGTAGAGTCAAAAAACTGTTTATGGCCACATTTTAACAGAATTTAAAAATTCAAACATATCATAATAAGCAAATTCCATTTGAAAATATATATACATTGTTTTTGTTTTAAATTTTACCACTCATTGCAAAAAAATCAATTTTTTGAGTTAATACTATTTTTTTGAAATTTTATCGATTTAAATTTATAGAATAAAACAAATTTTATCAACAAAACAGTATCAACTCAAATACAACCAAATATAAATAAAACAGTTTGATTATTTTTAACATAAAAAAAGGCTCAAATCAAAATAATACCTTTTTTATGCAAAAATACTATTCATTTCTATTTGAACTTTTGTATTAACTCGAAATAATACCTTTTTGTTGAAATAAAGGTAATCACTACATTATCATGAAAATGGTCTCAAAAGTGGTTTTCGAGATGAAAGAGTAATCGGAATACGTTGAAATTTTTACAATAGATAGATATTGATGTTGTTAGTTGATTTCTTGAAAAAAGTGATATTTTAAAAATTTTGAGTTAATACCCTCTTGTTGATCAAGTGCGATATATATGTCGATGGGAAAGCGTTGATACTAAACACAGAATAGGATTGAAGCCTAAACTTTCAAAAAAGCTCTAACTTTGGCCCAAGGACATACAGGATTCCAAAAGATACCTGTAAAGGATCGTCTTATCCTGAAAACGTATGGACGGATTTTTAAAAAATTTGGCAAAAAGATTATAGTAATTATTATCAAAGCCTCTAAGTGTCATCAAAATATGTTGATGTTAAGTTGCGTTTTCGCTTAATTTCGCGTTTTTCGAAAAACGAAAATCGTCATATATTCTTTACTAAAAGCACAAAAAGGGTAATTTTTGGACTGTAGTAATATCTTGGAAAGAGTAAAAATTTAACGCCCAAAGTTAAAGTTATATGTTTTTATGAATTAGTTTCGCTCTTAGCTTATGTTGGCACATATCGCCTAAAATAGGCAACGAAAAAAGTTTTGGTAGAAAAACATATTGTTTATATTTCGTGCCGAACAAGTGATATAAATTTCATTGTAAAAAAGCTTCGGCCGGTTTGAGGGTTAACATTTCTTTTTAATTCATATACCTGAATATACAACGAATAACTTTTAATATGGTTTCAAAGTATGAATATGGTTTCAAAGTAAAAACCATATCCATTAATTGCGATTGGGTGAAGAATGTAGGATATCCTTGCAATTAAATTGAAAACTTCACATATTTTTTCACTTATTTTATCTTTAATTTACAACGAGCTTTCAACCTGCGCATATTTACAATAATAGAGCAAATAAAACATATTAGCTAGGTTGATACTAGTATTTTTATCTGGCTAATAATCTCATCAGATACAGAATAGGCAGAGCTTTAACAAAAACCTGTTAATAAACAATTTCGCTACCTTCTTGTCTTCTTAGTAATCAAGCACGTGGCTACGATCTTTTCCTAACAAGAATCGTAGCGTTACTAAACTTTATAAACAAAAAATGTTCTATTTATATCAGAAATTCTTGGTTTTTACTATGGCTCTAGTAATATTTTTCACAGTTTTATATACATCGAGATTTTAATGTTATTTTTAATTTACAACGAGCTTTCAACCTCCGCATATTTACAAAAATAAACCAAATCAAACATATTTTTGCAAAATTTTTTCTTCAGTGACAAATGCGATAAAAATATATGAAATACAATGTTTATTACATTGATTTACTTGAGCAAGTTATGCATAACCTTGGTAAAAATGAATCAAGTTTGAATTTACCAAGTTTTGTGCTTTAAAATTATTGCCAAAATATTGTCACAAAATATTTTTACAAATTGTTGGTATAATTTTTATTAAAACTTGGTAAATTTAAATAATAATTTTGCTAAAAACTTAGGAAATTTTATCGAGTTTTTCGAAATGTTTTCTTTGGTATATTCAATATGATAATGTTGTATTGAATAGAGTGTTTATTACATTGATATCAATACAAATAAATTGGCTTGTTACAACTTGTTTGTGAAAACTAGGTTTAAACTTAGTAAAATTTAACAAGTTTGAATTTACCAAGTTTTTAGGCTTTAATTTTTTGCCAAAATATTGTTAAATGCCATGTGCAATTTTTAAGAAAACTCAGTAAATTTTATATATAAAGGGTGTCCCAAGAAGAGCGCAATTTTTAAATTTTAAATAAAACACAGATATGTAAAAAAAATCGTGAAACTTTATTATATCGTAAAGTAGACAGAATGAGGTTATGTATGGAACAATATATCGTGCAGATGGCCACCGCGGCTTTGCTGGCATGCAAGCGATCTTTTAATGAAATTTTCAATGACCGTTTTGCATGAATGCTGCGGTATTTCATTAATGCAGCGTCCAATTTCCTCTTTTAAGACTTGAGTCGTCTTCGGCTTATTCGCGTAAACCATCGACTTCAAAAAAAACCCCAAAGAAAAAAATCTAATGGTGTTAAATCGCACGATCTAGGCGGCCAATTCTGATCTCCAAAACGCGAAATAGCACGACCGGGAAATGACTGATGCAGCAATTGAATTGTTTCTCTGGCTGTATGACATGTGGCGCCGTCTAGTTGGAACCACATGCCCTCCACATTCATTTCTTCAATTCTAGGCAAGAAAAAACTGGTTATCATTTCACGATACCGAACACCATTGACTATTTGCGCTTGACCTGCCTCATTTTCATAAAAAAAGGTCCAATGATTCCTCCAGCCCAAAAACCACACCACACAGTGACACGTTGAGGATGCATTTGCTTCTCGTGAATCATTCGAGGATTTTCCTCACCCCAAATGCGACAATTCTGCCTATTGACGAAGCCATCAAGATGAAAATGGGCCTCGCCAAATTGATCGCAATTTGAGAACTGTAGCCGCAAAACTTTCACCATTTTGGTAAAACAATTTCACAATGAGAATGCGTTGTTCATTCGTGTAGCGCTCCATTTTTACTAACCTCGTACCTTCTACTAGCAAACAATAACAATTGTTCAAATGTCAAACAATGACACTTCGAATGTTGCCAGATTTAAAAATTGCGTTCTTCTTGGGACACCCTTTATATATTCCCGTCGTTCCTTTAAGGAGCATAGGGCCTCAAATTTATATAGTTTTATCATACATTGTTCTTCAATGTAAAAAAGCACATGCTTTTAAAACACACATTTTTAAAACACATGTTTTTAAAACACATATTTTTAAAACACATGTTTTTAAAATACATGTTTTTCAAACACATGTTTTTAAAACCCATATTTTAAAATTCTGTTAAAACTTGTTAAAATTTACTAAGTTCAATTTACCCAATTTTTGTCTTAAAAATGTTTGCTTAAATATTACTAGAGGCTCTTTTGAAAATGTTAGTCAACATTATGGTAAAACTTTGTTAAATTTACCTAGTTTTTTGCTAAAAACTTGGTCAAATTTTTTTCATAGTTTTTAATTTTTTTTTTCATTGCTGTGAAAAATGTGATTAAAACATTGAATACTATATTTCTTACATTGTTGTCGTTACAATTTAACAAGTTTTTTCTTTTGTCTTTTTTCTATGTCGTTATTATGTTAAACAATTCTGTTAAAATGGGCACGCACTTTTATATTTTGACTAATTGGCAATTTATTAACTTGGAAAATTATGTTAAGGCACATGTTTTGATTTTATGATGAGTTTGTGTTAACTATTATTCAAAGGCGTCAAATACATAATAATAATTTACAAGGAAACTGTTCAGTGGTGTAACCTTTCATGAAACCGATATCGTAAAGCCCAAAAAAAAATAGTTTGTTCCATAGTTTTTGTGTCTCCTAAAACATATTCAAGTTTCATAAAAATCTGCGGGTTACACCACTGTGTAGTTTCCTTGTTAGGGGGAAAAAAAATAAAACAAACAAAATACTAGCATATGAATTATGCAAAAAATAACAAAACCATTACGGCAAGGTTAAGAAAATATAAAGGGTCCGCCAAATAACTTTTTTTTTTTTGAACTCCTAAAAAAAAAAAAAAAAAAAAAAAAAAATTCGTCTCAATGATGTCTCCGAAATGTTCAATTGTTGAGAACGACGGTGAATTGGTGTTGATGGCGCTTCACGCACACTTTCTGCCACAGCAGCAATATTCTCGGGTGTACGCACTGTTTTTGTCTTTTCACGCTTTGGTTTATCAATCAGGATGCCAGTTTCTTTCACTTTTTTTCACAAGATAACGAACATACGGACCATATTCGTTCAGCGGAAGAATAAAACTAATTATCTGTCAAATAAGACATGAGCTAAGTGTTACCATTCACGAAATAAGCACTAGTTGAAAAAAAAACGTTAGATGGCGGACCCTTTACATGAAATTTGAGTTAAAGAATATAAATATTGAATCATAATTTACAATGAAGTTTAAGAGTTGGTCAATAAAAATTATGAATTTATTTGTCAATAATGGAATGATTTTGTTTCAAAGTATGGCAGAATAAATCATTTCAATTATATATGTAGGTCGCACTTAAAATTATTTATCCTAAATAAATAATATTGAGAGCCATTAATTACACTAGAGGGCGCTTTAAGAAAAACAAAATTTCAAAATTTGTTTAATTAAGCATTGCTCTATAAATCTGCAAAGTTAGGTAGAAAAATATCCATCGGATATATGACGTGGCCTTAATGAGTTAATGCATATTTTTTTTTCTTTTATAGCTTTAATGTTTTCATCTAAATTCGACCTGCAGTCAAAAAAAAAGCAAACTGACATTTCTCGTATAAAGACAAACATTTGACAAGAATGAACCAAAAATGTAACTTACAAAAATAGTCGTTTCTACCGTATTTTTTGTCTCTTGTTTTAACTGCATTTATAGCTAGATTTGTCAGATTCTTTTAATCAGTTAAAAATAACTATTATAGCAATTGATTTTAATGCAAATGTAGTCTACACATTATTAACTGAAAATGTGGTTTTAACCATTACATGCAGTTGATTTAACCTGCACAAGTTAGAATTCATTAATATTGTATATAAATGAATTTTTTCTTTTCGTTGAAATTTACTGATTTTTCAGTTATTTCTACTGACTTTACAAATACAGTCGTTTTTAATATAATGTGTGTCTATTGTTTAAACTGCATTTATAGATGTTTTTATTATATTTTCAGTTGATTTTGAACAGTTAAAAATAACTATATATTGCAGTTGATTTAAATGAAAATGTAGTGTGCATGTTTTGACTGAAACTGCAGTTATTTTAACTGTCGTTTGCAGGTGGATTTACCTACATAACATATAATTAATTTAGATTGTATCCAATTAAACTTTCCTTTAAAATTTACTGATTTTTCAGTTATTTCTAAAAATAACTATTTATAGCAATTGATTTTAAATACATTTTTTTTTTTTAAATTTACTGATTTTTCAGTTATTTCTAAAAATAACTATTTATAGCAATTGGTTTAAATACAATTTTTTTTAAAATTTACTGATTTTTCAGTTATTTCTAAAATAACTATTTATAGCAATTGATTTAAATACATTTTTTTTTTAAATTTACTAATTTTTCAGTTATTTCTAAAAATAACTATTTATAGCAATTGATTTAAATACAAATTTTTTTTAAATTACTGATTTTTCAGTTATTTCTAAAAATAACTATTTATAGCAATTGATTTAAATACAAATGTGGTGTTCCCATTTTAACTGGAAATGCACTCAATTTAACTGTGATTTACAGTTGATTTTACCGACATAAGGCAAAATCTATTTCTATTGTAACTAAAGAAAGTTTTCTTTAATATTTACTGATTTTTTAGTTATATCTTGTAGCGTTTTGTTTAAAGTGTACTTTGTTTTTCAGCATTACAGATTAGAATATTTAAACAATATATTTCTCGAAATATGTCCGAAAAATTATAATTTATATATGGCGCCCAGTTATCTGTAGTGAATATAAATGTTTTATATCAAATGGCAATAAACATATTTAAATACGTTTTAATGCCATAAATAGAGCTGCCAAGATATGGTTAATGTGTGTAAATGATTGAAAATGAGGTAAAGTTGAATAAACAAAAAAAAAAAAACAATTTTAAAACTATAGACTCGTAAAATGTTTTTAATGCAAAACTAAGTAAACAATTATAAATATTAATTTTTTACGCTAAACACAGATAAACCTCGACGTTTAAGCAAACATATTCAAATTACAAAAAATAAAAGTGTGCGCTCCGCAAGGCTAGTTGGTAGCGTGCTGGCTTATCAGTGCGGGGGTAGTGGGTTCGATTCCTACCAGAGGCACTGATCTGTTTTCGCTACAACGCGCCGAAAGCCATAGTAGCTAGTGCTCGGTTAGGGTAATAGTATATAATTTGTAATTATGTGATTATTAATTAATAAAAAAAAAAAATATATATAAAACATTTCCACCAAAAAAAGAAAATGTATCGTTAATCAGATTTATGACCTCCCAAGTATAAATGGGAACTGTATATAAACGTATCTGATCATGTATGAGTATAGCTGATCATTTATGACGATACTTAGTTCAATATATGACCATGTATGGGAATATATATGACCATATATGATCACATTTGAGCATATATAACCCTATATAAACATATATACTCATATATGTTAATTTAATGTCTAATACAAACATATATGGTTGTATATAAAAACACATATGTTTATATATTGAATTATCTGATCATGTATGAGTATAGCTGATCATATATGACGATATTTAGTTCAATATATGACCATATATGGGAATATATATGACCATATACGATCGCATTTGAGCATATATAGCCCTATATAAACATATATACTCATATATGTTAATTTAATGTCGGATATGTTTATATATTGAATTAGGCATATACGATCAGATATACCCATATATGTTGATATAAACACCATATATGATCGTATAAGTTCATAATGGGCCACAATTTTTCTTGGATTTTTTAAGTTTTTTTTTTTATCTTTCTCATTGCGTTAATCGAGGTTTGCCTGTATTTATAATTATTTTTCTTTACATCCAATATATGGGCCATAAAATTAAATGAAAACATTACGTAATTACAAAGTAATTATAATTTATTATTAGAATATTGTAAAATACATTTAACAATACAAAAACCAAACGTGTTTGGGTTTTTAAAATTAAAAATTTTAATGTATAAATAAATTTAACAAGAAATGTGAAAAAAATTTGTAATTTATAAGAAATTTAAGAATTTTAAATATTGGCGGTAAAATGTTAGGGATTGCAATGAGATGACAGGGTTGATGACTTGATTTGACTGACAATAACAGGGACTTAACTGACACACTTTATGCACCCAGAAAACTTACTCGGTAGTTGCAACCGTATTTGTTGCCAATCGAATGTTTCGGTAGCTGCTACCGAATTTAATAGTTGTTATAACAATCATTCAATTGTACCAACAATATTTTTACCACAACAATTGATTTTCGGTTGCTGTAACAGAAATTCGGTGACAACTACCACAAAATTCGGCAGCCACAACCACCGTACCCATTCGATTGGCTACAAATACGGTTGCTATTACCGTGTCTGTTTTCTGGGTGAGGGAATATAGTTTTATTAACATTATTAAATTTGGAAGAGTGATTTATTAACCCTTATCGCATAAGTAATATAATCGAAGGTCCCGTATTGGGCGCCATTTTTTGTTTAATGAATAGATTGTCAAGCAAATAATGAAATGCTAGTGAATTACAGAGAAGTTTTTGTTATTGAAAGTTTAGTCATTTAAAATCTAAAGAGCATCATATTGGGCCGCCATTTTTGTTGATTTAATATACTTTAGTATGTTCAATAAATTGGTAAATTTAATCTAGGCTATGTTTTTAACAAGAATACTTTTGTTTACACAAAAACTCGCATTGGCTCCATGTTGGGCGCCATATTTGTTTAAAAAATTAAATCTCGATAATACAAATTATTCGTAAAAGATCTTTATACGGCGGTTGTTCTGCATTTTGAAGTGTTTCCAAATTAAAATTTATTGCCACTTTTACACTTGGTTCTAAAATTTTTGTGGGTTCCATATCATCTTAATTCCATTAAATAATATGCAATCATAATTCACATAAATTTCAAATGAAAATGTATTAAGTTTAGAAAAAAAAAAATATAATGCAATTCACCCAAAAGTGAAATACAGAACATGACAGATAATTAAGCTGTTTATCTAAGATAGGGAATAATTTGAATGTTAAGAAGGATTAAGAAGAAAATTTTACTATTTTCAGAAATATGGCTATTAAATGCTTTCGCTAAATTTTAAATTTTACTAGAGAAATAAATAGCACATAAAATAAACTTTACTTCAGTTTCTTTTAATTCTTTGAGTGTTTAATATTAAAATTATTTAACCACTCCCAGTTTTTATTTAAAAATTTTTGTGCAAAAACTGCCTATTAATGTTAATGCTTTCACACTAAAAATTACAAAATAATACTTTAAATTATTACTTAACTTTACCAATAAATAGCAAAAATGAAAAAATAAAAAAAAAAACTATGCAAAAAGTATAGAAAAAATTATAGACAAAATTCTCGAAGACAAAAATTTCTTGTCTTCTTTTCATCTTTTTTAAGAAACAAGTCACGTTTGGGGAATTTTCTAATACATTAATGGCAGGATTTAACTCACAAGAAGCAAGAATATTAAAAAAAAAATAACTTAATATTATATTTAAAGTATAAATTACTTACAATAATTTGTAGAACATTTTTGTAATAAGTTAATATAAGAGAGGTTTTTGTAACAACATACCTGTAATGAAATAAAAGAGATGGTAATAATTAATAAAAAATCTTAAGAAAAATTAAAAATATTAAATATACTTTTGTACTAAGTACTACAAATTATTGTTAACTGACACTTTTATTAATGTGGGTGTAAAGGAAGGGTTAGTTAAAGGAAATCGATGTTAACTAAAAAAAATCCTTCTGTAAAGGATTAAATATCAATACGTAGAAATTGTAAAGCTAAGAATACTTAATGACTTAACATTATAGACAGATAAATGATTTAAGCGTTAATTAAGCTCTTCATTACGTTAATATAGGCAGCTGAAAATGGGACGTATATAATATATTGTTTAATATATGACCATACATAATTTTCAAATAATTCAAGTCATATATGCTCGTACATGATTTATAGATGCTCATATATGTTTTATATATGTTCCTATATGATTATATACGGCCATATACCCTCAAACTTTGGTATATACCATCATATATGGTCATATATGTGATCGTACATGTTTATATATGGTCATATATGCTCAGATATACTCATATATGATTATATATGGGCTTGTATATAAAACTATATGGGTATATTTGATCATATATGTCTATTTATAGTTCAATATATGAACATATATGGTTTCATATATGACCATTTATGTATGTATCAAGGAAATTTTAAGGTCGTATAGTATCATAGTACCGAATCATATATTGATCATATATATGATCATACTACAACACCATAAATGTTCATATTAGTAATTTCAAAAATTTTCGACACCCTATTGAAACTGACTTTAGATACCTCTTATTTCTCAAGGTTTGTTAGAATTGAGTGAAATGATGCAGTGGGTTCGGCAGATTATACTTAAAAACTATGACATTTCACTTTAAAAGGTCTTCACCTAAAGAATTGATGGGCATTTAAAAGTCGAAAAATAAATAATAATAAAAAAATACTTGAAACTTACAAGAGTTTGTTTTAACTTTTAGATCCAAACCAATACAAAATAGATTCACTGAACTTGGGAGATACAGTCACTAAAAAGTAATTTCCAAATCGCTGCTTGGTGAAAGGTTGTGTATGGTGGTTTACAAGTGAAACGAAAATTGTCCGCATTTTCTTCCACAGGGTTTTTTGCGCCGTTTAATAGAATTGATTTTTGAGAACAGTATTTAAAAAAACGGTGTAATTTTATTCAGTTTGAGGTGTACCAATTCAATGTTAGCGCACTAATAACAGGATACAAATATCACAAATTTAAAAGGAATTTTAAAAAGTGTATGTTTTTTGCGTCTGACATTCCCAATTGTATTTGCAATTGGTTAGCGTATTGCGTGACTGAGCACGTAGTAAACAGCACGTTCTAGTAAAAAGCCATTTGGACCTTTTTAAAATTGCGAAATTTAGTTAGTTTTTTTTCGATTTTTTTTTTATAAAAAAACACATCTTGAGATCACAAAATAATTTAATAAAGTGCAAAAAATTTTAATTTTTTTCACTCTTAGCGGCAACAGCGGGAGTTGTTTTCCAAACACATTTTGCTTTGTGAATTGCGCCTAGGGTTTTCAAATTCACCACATTTTAAAACTCACGGGAATCGGGAAATTTTTTTGGCTACTACTCCCGGGAATACCAAAATAATTTGAGTCATATTTTTTTTTAAATAAAAACAGCAAAAAAGTACTATATTTTTTTATTTTATTTTTTATAAAGAGAAGCAACATTCAGGAAATTATTTCTATTAATTAATGTGTTGCTTTCTTTGGAAAGGGAATAGTCCAGAGATGAAAGGTTTTGAAAGATGAAGGGCTTGAAACATGGCAACACTGCAATTGCGCGAGATGATAAGTCTTGGAACAGTTGTTGCTCGCCACCTGATGTAGAGTTGGCGAATTTATTGAAGCTTTTTGTTTCATAGCCCTGATTCATTATTTTACATCGCTGGGTTAAGTGCTATGCGAACAACGAACGTGGGCGCTGCGATACATAGAAAACTCATACTTATTATTTTTCTAAATTGAAGTTGTCGCCACCGGCAATCAAACCCGGTATCATCTGTGTAACAGTATAACGCGCTAACCATTGGATTGTCCTCAATATTCTCAAAAAAAAAAAAAAAATATTAAAATTCCCGGAAAATGTTTCCCGTTCCTTCGGGCTTAAAACCCTAATTGCGCCAAAACGAAAGGCATCAACAAATAAATTACTTTAAATTTTATGGAGCAAACTAAATTTTTATAACCTCAAAATAAAATTCAGAATTTGGTAAATGTATAAGTATTTAGTATCATTTCGCGCAAAGAAGTAACCTTAAAGTCAATTAAACTTAAAAATGGCAAAAAAAAATAGTGTTTTCCAAAAAAATCGCGGATTTATTTCTAATATTATGGTAAACATTTTTTTAAATGTATTTTTAAATTTTCTGATGGTGTAATATATATTTTGAAATTTGATGATTACAAGGGAATCTATAAATTTATGTAACTTAAATTAAATTCAAGCAAAAACAGTAATTTTAATTTTCTTTAAACTTAAACTTAAAACCACCACAATTTTTGCGCCCTTAAAGATAAATGATCAACCCTTAAATTTATGATCTCGTCTATGTAAAAGAAAGTGCGTATTTATGATGTGAAATGCTAAATAACCAAAAACTGTGAGTTTTTAACCGAAAAACCAATAATGTCAACATTTTGTATTACCCCTTACACAAAAATGAAGTAACATAGTGACCAAGAAAATATTTTATTTGAAAGCTTACTTTTCATTTAAATATGTTTTTTATTTAAGCTGTTTAAAATTATTTTTGTCCTTTTTTCGATGTCATAAAAAACGCGTTTTGAGCTTTTACTTAAATTTGCAAATTTAAAATTTCTCGACTTTCATTCATGATCAATGTACGATCTTTTCGTTTCAGCCCATTTTTTATATATGATTACTAAAGATGTATATATTCGGATATAAATACAGAACAATTTTTTTATTAAAAAAAAAAAAAATAATTTTTATTGAAAAATGGGATTTGTTGCCAAATGGCTACACTATGCATTTAAGGGTTAACGCGGATAAATGATTAACATATTCTAACACATACACAAAATGTTATTTATGTCATATAAAAAAAAAAAAATTTAAATATTTTGCCTCAATATCACAGTGCACCACGAAAAAAAATAACCATATACGGACACCACTACGTGATAAAAGACTAAAAAAAAGACCCGTGTCTCCCAATTTTTCCCAAAGTCATCTCCTTTTTTGTTTATGGGCCGCCAAAGATTTGGGGCCTCGGTATCATTTTCGCAAAAAAGTGATCATTTTCTCAGGTTCATATCTTGCAAACCGTTCAGCTCTTGTCATAAAGAACAAAAATTGCGAACATATAAAATCAAAAAAACTTCACCTTCCAGATCAAAATCGCAAAAACTTAAAAAATTCGATTTTTTTTACCTTTTTTCCTGTGTTCAGGTCCATAGGTAGCAAACCGTTCAAAATTCAAGGAAACAATCAACTACAAAAATTTACCTAAGATCTCAATAAACAAATTTCTAGAACATATATAATTTCTAGACACGGGTCTTTTTTTTTAGTCTTTTATCACGTATTGGTGTCCGTATATGGTTATTTTGCCATGACTTAAAAATTACACGCAGTGTATATTGACATTTTTTTAAATTCCTCAAAAATCCTTTCCTTAAAAATATGTAGTTGTTTGGGTTGAAATACAGTTTCTTTATTTTTATTGTAAATGTCAGTCATTTGTAGAAAAAATTTAATTTTTTACTGTACAACGTCAGTTCATTTAAAAAAACAAACCACATAAAATCACTGTTTTATGATTTTATATTAATTTTTTTCAGTAGTTTTTCTGTTATTTAAAAAAATAAAAAATAAAAGTTTGTTTATTATTTCACTCACTAATCAACTATTTTTACTACAATTGTGGTTCATTTTTTGAACATTAAAAAACAAATGTCAATGTTAGTTGAATTTACTGAAATGTAAGTCGTCCTTTCTTTAAGTGAAATTTCATTTGTTCTTAACTATTATCTATTTATCTATTCGCATATATGTTCATATCGTTACCTAAAATGCAAAAACATATGAACTTTTTTACAGGAGAAGCAAAAAACGTCCACAGATATTTTAACATTATCGTTAATAAAACTGATAGTTTTAATCGGAGAACCTAACAATTTTGTGGCTACGGTGTAGTTCGATACAGTGCGACCCTTCTTCACTCAACACTTCTTTTTTTTTTTTTTTAATTTTAACCAATACTCAGGGGATGCCCCCCTACTCATGCAGTGCATTGTATTGATCAGAAAAATAGGGTATGGGAGGGCGGAAAGAGGGAGTAGTGTTTGTGGATATTTGATTTAAATTTTTCTAAATTGTAAGTAACAGGGAAGACTTCTGCGGGAAGTTTGTTCCACATATGAATCGTTCGACTAAAAAGTGAATTTTCTCTGTAATGCGTTGTGCGAAACACAGGACAATCAATTACAAACTAGATAAGCGAGTATTACGAATAAAAAAAACTCGGGCTCGACGAATAAGTTCACTTATCTCAGATGAGCACCTTCCATGGTAATATCAATAGAAAAGTGTCACACAACCCACATTCCGACGATGCTCCAATGAATCAATAGAGATGGATACACTACTGTCATTAATAAGCTTCACCGCCCTCCCCTGAACACGGTCCAGAAGCTTCAGAATAGACACTGAAGTCCCTGCCCATATATGAGAGTTGTATTCGATTTTCGGCCGGATATTACAGGGCAACCAGAAAATGCGCAATAACATTAACATATAAGATTCGAACTTTATTTTGTATGCGTAGAAACACAATTTTGTGTAGGAATGTAGTTTAGCCAATTGAATCATAATCATTAAAAAAACCGGTTTGGGATATTTTGTTAGTTCCGTTGTTTTGCATTTTAGGTGACGATATACAATCTAATTTTCACCTGGTTTTTTTTTTGTTTTTAACAAATTTTAAAGTTATTGGCAATTATGTGAAAAAAATGTATAAAATATCAATAAAAAATCGCTAATATTACGTATGAGTAATATTAATTTTCTTTTTAAAAATTTATTGCATCTTTGTACATAAATCGCCAAAACTTTGAAATTTACACATGGATTTTTTTGAAATATGCCTTGTTTTCTTTATAAAAATATACTCTTTACAATCAAAACTATTTTGTTTTGCAAAATTTTTATTTTGACATGTTTTTTTCGCATTTTAGCTGCCGCAAATCTTTTCTCCAATTTAAATATATAGCCAGGTTTGTGTATTTATTTATCCATGGATTTTTTTTTAAACATGCATGGTTTTCTTTATAAAAATATACTCTTTACATTCAAAAATACTTTGTTTTGCAAAATTTTTATTTTTGCCATGTTTTTCTGCATTTTAGCTGCCACAAATCTGTCTTCCAATTTAAATAAATTCAATATTGAAACCCAGATTTGTCTAGTTATAACCTCGCAGATAAAAATCCTTTGTTTACCTTATATTTTAATTGAATTTTACTTGATTCTTTAACATTCTTGTACTAAAAAAGGAAAAAAAAAAAATAATAATTACTCCTATTTGTAACCCCGTATATCAACAGCATTTAGCAGCTTCTTGTCTAAAAAAAATAACCATATTTTTTTTTGTTAACTCCTTGTTATTATTTGTTTTATTAAAACTGTGTATAAAAGTAATCTGAGCTCAATTAAGAAAAAAAAATTTTTTTTTTTTCTAACAAAATTGTATCCAAAAGTGAAAGATATTCCCTAAAGTTAGGATGGGAAGGGGGAGGGGAGTTTAACATATTTAAATATTATTTTTCTGGTTTACAAATATTCACACTCATTGTAGAACATTGTACGAGTAGTCAGTTTGCAACAAAAGTTATTTAATTTTTTTTTTTGTAACAGCATTTGTTGGTTTTCTTTACAAAACTGTCTATAAAAATGTTTGCTATTCTCATGTTTTGTAGTAACCGACTGTATAAAAGAGAAGACATAAGCAGACCTTGTTTATATGTTGAACTTTCAATTTATAAAAATGTTTTTGTTTTTGTGTTATTTTAATTTTTATGTTTAAAATTTCAGGTTGGAAATCATAAAAAGAAATGTAAATTTTGAATTTTTTTAATAAGGCTTTAGTTTTGATTTGATTAAAAAACTTGTAAAAGCTTTTGGTTGCCTAAAGTTATAACTTTTAAAATGGCCACGATTTAGTTAGATGTTGAGCTATAAAACAACTGCTATTAAGCTTTAACTTTCACTATAGAAAAGGGCTTTCATTAAGCTTTAACTTAAAACAAAGATTAAGTTGTAAGGTAGACTATAAAATGAAGAACGGTTAGGCTTAAATTTTGAATATAAAAAGTAGTCAAACTAAAGCTTAATCTTTCTACTTTTTATAATGAAACTTTTCACTTAATCTTTATTTTAGGTAAAAGCTTAGTGGAAGTTATTTTTCCGATTGTGCTATTGCTTTACTACAAATTAAAGCTTAATCGTTATATTTTCCATACTCAAAGTTACAGCTTAATCTTAGTTCTAGGTCATAGCTTAAAGAAAGCTTTTTTTTGTGAAAATTAAAGCTTAGTTGCAGTTCTTTTTATAGTTGCACATCAAAAAAGTAAAAGGTAAAAGCTTAGTGGAAGTTATTTTTCCGATTGTGCTATTGCTTACTACAAATTAAAGCTTAATCGTTATATTTTCTATACTCAAAGTTACAGCTTAATCTTAGTTCTAGGTCATAGCTTAAAGAAAGCTTTTTTTGTGAAATTTAAAGCTTAGTTGCAGTTCTTTTTTTAGTTGCACATCAAACTAAATCGTAGTTATTTTAATTGTTCTAAATTAAAAACTTTCTAATAAAATCACAAAAAAGAATTATTATGCTTTAAATAAAAACTACGTTAAAGCTTTTAATTTTACCATACAAATTAGTACGACTTAGCTTAAACCTAAATTTAAGATTAAAATGTTAGCTTGACGTTAACAAGAAGTACGATGAAGAATGTTTAATACAACAAAGATACAGCTTTCCTTTCCAATATCAAACGATAAAGCTTTGATTGTTACTATAAAAATTACTTTTAAAAAAATTTTACTTGAAACTGTGAAAATGAAACTGAGGCAATAGAAATTTGTAAATATTTATATTTGATAATAAATTAATAAAAATAAAAAAAAAAATTTACTATAAAAAGCTAATAATTAAACTTTATTGTTGAATGTAAATAGAACAACGATAAAGTTTATTTATATCTTAAAATATATTATAATAATATGTGATTACATATGGTGTCATTCATGGCCACATCTTTTTATATATTTCTTATGTAGGAACTATATATTATTATATATTGAAATCTCAAATCAAATCTGATATGCATGATAATATATGGTAAATATATTGTCATATATGTATAATACATTATCATATATAACTCAATATGTAGTCATATATGGTAACATATAAGATATAATTTAATATATAATAATATATACTGTCTTATAAAAAATATGTTTGTGTTTTAAATAAGATATGCTTATATATGGTGCCATATGTATAATGCAATTCAAGATATAATTATAGATGACATTAAATGATATAAGATATAATTATGTAAGATTCCATATATGACACAGGATTAACAATTTACTTGAGATATGATTATATATGGTCCAACAGCATTAATAGTTGTTATGCATATAATACATAATTATATTTTGTTATATATATCACCATACAGAATTATATATGCGCAGATATAATATATGTTGTGAGATTTAAGCAATCTAATTTAATCTCAAAATATCTCATTGGATTCACCAAAAATTACTTATCTTCTTGGATCTAATTAGATCCAAGTATATCTAAATTAATGCCACGAGATATTTTGGGATTAGATTTTGGGATCCATTAGATATTTTTGGATCCCCCAATTTTGAGATTAATTTTGATCTTATTTAATCCAGTAATACACTTAAAAGATCTAATCGGATAAAACAATTTTCAGATAAACTTGGATACGAATAAATTTCAATCAATCAAATGAGATCTGATTTTGTATTTGAGATGTAACTTTTTTTGATCGGGTTTTAAAAGAAGTTTTGTTCAGCTCAAACTAAGAAGTAAGATAAATAGACGCTCAATTAATTTTTAGTTATTAATTTAATAAAAATTATTATTTATTAAGTTTTTACTATGAAAATAATTTTGACTGTAAAATGAACTACAGTTAAGCTATTACAGAATTAAGATTGAGCTTTGGCTTTAAATTACGATTAAGCTTCACTATGAAATGAAAATTAATTAAGCTTTAATTTTGCAATTAAGCTTTGCTTTTAATACCAATTGCTTTCATACCAATTTCATGCCAATTTGGACTATAAAATGACTTTTGACTATAAACAAATTTGTAAGCTTTAGTAAACTTTCTATATTAGTTCCCTATTAGACTTCGAAATTATGATGTTAAGAGTCACCCTTTTACTGCGAATAGTGACCTTAAATCAACGGTTTACTAGACCTATCAAATTTAATTTAAATTAATTTTCCATCAAATTGGGAAACAATACAAATTTTAAAATTTTTAAAAGCATTTTAGTAGAGTTTTCTATGAAAACTTTCAACCGGGGTTTTAAAATTTATGTTTAGTTTCTTCTTTACAACAGGTAACATCGTATTTTTGATACAACATTTTTTATACATATGTTTTCTTAATTTAAATATCTAAATTCAAATAAATTTCGAAAAATGTTGATTATTTTGCTAAAAATATGAGATTTCACTAAAAGTAAAACAAGTTGAAAAAAAAAAATATAAATTTGTAAATAATTTCGATTAATCCAGTTTGTCGCCTAACGCTCAATACAAAAATATGCTGATTCAGAAGTATTTTTAAGGTTTTTTTAGAAATGTAAAACTGTTGATAAAAACTTAAGGAATTTAATTGTTTTTAGTTACCCGGTTAAAAATCAACATATATGTATCCATTTATGGACATATATGGACTCATTCATGTTTACATGTGAAGACATTCGAGTTTATAAATGTCAACATACCGCCATATGTGATTCATATATGCTCAGAGGTGTTTATATGATATCATACATGTAAATATTGCATCAATTTTCGTTAATGTACACATATGACCATGTATGGAAATGTTTTGGCATGTATGGATCATACATGTAAATATTACCTCAATTGTCGTTAATGCACACACATGAACATGTATGGTCCAACATATGAACATGTATGCATCATTTATGCACACATATGAATCATGTATAAAAGCATGTGGACATGTATGAAGCATGTGTGCTCATGTATGGACCCATATATGTAGATTTTTAACAAGGTTTTTATATATTTTTTTTAAATTTAATTTACATTTTTTTTTAATTTAATTTACAGACCTTCAATTATAATGTTCCAAGATCAATAGCAAAGTCAACAACTAAACAATTGAGCTTTTGAAGCTTTAAGTTATATTGTACACATAATGTGGGAAATACTACAAAAATGCATTTTAATTTTTGTAAGTAACTTCTTTAGTACAAAAAAGTTTTTGTAGCTTTAAGTTCCAAAAAGAAACGCAAAATTATTGAAATAGTTCACTAAATTCTACAACTAGTAATTTTAAATCAACATTAAAAAATGTTCGTATTTACAAAAGAACAAAAAAATATATATATATATTAAAAGCTTTATTGTATAAAGCTTTTAATATTTTTTGTCTAATTTTTAACAATGTTTGGTCTATAAAAGTCTTTCAAAACAACTTTCTCGATAGCTTTTGATAGCTTTAATTAAATGTTTTATAAATATGACTAAATCTTTGATTAGCCAGAAATTAATAAAGCTTTCTATTTACAATTATAAAGCTTTCTCTGTAGGTGTAAATTATAAATGTGATTAAAATATTAATAAAAGCTTTTTATACGCAATCATGAATAAAAGCTTTTTATACGCAATCATGAATAAAAGCTTTTTATACGCAATCATGAAGTTTTTCCTGAAAATGTAAACTTTAAACTTCGTATCAAAGTTTTCATTTGCAAATTTCGTCAAGCCTTCAGTTAGTCAATTATTTAAATGTTTTACTGAATATCTTTCTAATTTATTTCTCTTTTGCAATTTTTCCCCATTTTAATCTATTCTATTTCTAATTTTTTTGTTTTAATTTACTATTATATTTTAGCGTTTTTTTTTTTTATCAACTATTTAATGTTTTTTATTTTTGTTGTTTTCTTATCTATAAATAACGTAAAACAAATGAACAGCATAGCATATCTTATCGTACCGCTGTTTTAAAGTCACATTTTTATAAAATGTGCTGTTATTTTTTCGCACATATGTTTGTGAGTTACCGGCTAAAATGTGAATGCGTTACGCACATGTTTAATTTTAACAAACAATTGGCGCCATTGTTGTTTAAAAAAAAAAACAAAAACAATATAATGAAATTAACAAAAAATTTTATAAAAAAAAAAACAAAATCTTGAATAAATATTAAAAAATTAAATGGATCTTTTGTGAAAAGTCTGATAGAGATGGGGAAATTGAAAATTAGCATACCCTTGTTTTATAAAAAAGTTTATATATGCTACACACAGAAAAATAAAGTGCCAACCGTATTTGAAAGTGTATTTTGTATGCTACAACCAAAAACTTCAATTAGTATATCCATATTTAAAAGCGATTTCTAAATATTTTGGGTAGAGCAACAAAAATTCAATTTTATTAATGGAATTCTGTTCTGAAAACCGATATTAAGTTGTAACAATTTTTTGTCGAAGTAACCGAATTTTAGTTGGCAAATGACAAAATTTTTCTCTGTGTGTAGATATAAGGATATAGAAAATCATATATCTGTCTATCAGATTTTAAAATCTGATTTCAGATTCGTATTCAGTGACCTCTAAAACTTTTAGAAAAAAATGTTTCTTATAATTCTATGATTTTCTACAAAAAATTATCCGCCATATGGGATTTGCCATTTTGAATATTTTACATCTGATTTTAGATTTGTACTCAGCGATCCCCAAAACTCTACGAAATAATTGATACACGCTGAAAAAAAACGCCCTGCTGTAATTATAAGTACTGGTACTTATAATTACAGCAGGTATTTATAAGTACTGGACCTCGCTTTGCGTCGTAGATACGTTCAAAAATATCGCGACTCAAATCGAAACGACGCAAAGTGAATTGGTATTTTCTATTGGTAATCATATAAACATGAACATTATTAATTCATTTAAAACATAAAAAGACTAGAAATCATTCCAAAATTAAAAATACCGACGAAAAAAATGCAAAACGAAACGACGCAAAGCGAGGTCTTAGTGTAATATACTTTTGTTTGGAAAGCATTTCCGTTTCCCATAACTCTAATAAAACATGTTTGCTTGCAAATATAATTATATTTGCCTGTAAACATATATATGTTTGGAAAAAGTGAAAACCGTATACCGCCAAACATATATATGTTTGGCTGCAAATATATACATATATATGTTTATTATGTTTATGTTTGCATGTCCCAAACATAATATCTTAACATTTTAAAATCGCAAATATGTCTTTGTTTAGGTTTGCAAATTTAAATCATTGTAAACATAAAGGGTGTTTTTTATGAAGGTATAAAACTTTGAAATGGAATAACACAGAGATGATTTTTTTAAATTGACATGAAATTTACTTTATTCAAAAGATAATCTTCTGGCATTATAATTTAAGTATGACGTCAGGCATATGACCGCCAGTCTAATCTGGAGGTTCAATTGTCGATGATGTGGCCGTATATTGGCAATAACGCGGCGAATGTTGTCTACCAAGTGGTCAATTGTTTCGAGCTTTTCGGCGTAGACTTGCGACTTCACATATCCCCACAGAAAATAGTCCAGCAGCGTTAAATCGCACGATCTTGGAGTCCAATTTATGGGTCCGAAACGTGAAACTATGCGGTTACCAAACGTTTTCTTCAATAAATCAATTGTGGTGAGTGTGTGGCTTCAATTGCTGCACGAGTTGTTAAAAACTACTAGCTTCTAGTGTCCGGCCGAGTATTCGACTTCAGAGTTCGGCCAAAGAGTGATGTTCGAACATGTTCGGCATTCGGCCAAATATTGGCTGAACTTGGCCATTAATTTCGAATATAAACACAAGAATTCGTATTAAATTCGTTATATATTTTAGTGAAAATAAAAAAGTTCAGACATTACCATTTCTTTTTCAAAAGACGTGATTAAAATAATTAAACACATATTTAATATTTTTCAGAAAAAAATCTAAACTAACTTTTTTTTGAAATTTAATCATATTTGAATATTTTTTTGTTTCGCTGTAAACAAGTTTCGTTGTCAAAATTAACCGAAATAGGCGTTTTATTTATTTTAAAAGTAAATTAAAAAGTTCGGCACGGCTTTGGCCGAATATCGAAAATTTAGCCTAAGTCGGCTACGGCTTCGGCTTCGGCCAAAAAAAAAAGTCGGTCCAATTTTCGATGACTTTTTCCAACATTTGCTGCCGTATATTGGCAATAACGCGGTGAATGTTGTCCTTCAAGTGGTCAATCGTTTCGGGATTATCGGCGTAGACTGGCGACTTCAGATATCCCCACAGAAAATAGTCTAGCGGCGATAAATCGCACGATCTTGGAGGCCAATTCACGGGTCCGAAACGTGAAACTATGCGGTTACCAAACGTTTCCGTCAAAAAATCAATTGTGGCTATGTGACATGTTGCGCCGTCTTGTTGAAACCTACACATCATGGTTGTTCAATTGATGAACGAAAAAGTCAGTAATCATGGCTCTATAGCGGTCACCATTGACTGTAACGTTCTGACCAGCATCGTTTTTAAAGAAGTACGGATCAATGATTCCACCACCCCATAAAGCACACCAAACATTCAGTTTTTCTGGATGTAACGGTGTCTCAACATACACTTGAGGATTATCATCACTCCAAATACGGCAGTTTTGTTTATTGAGTATCCATTTAACCAAAAGTCAACTTACATCGCTAAACAAAATTCGCTTATGAAAATCGGGATCAACGGACATCTTGTTTTGGGCCCATTTACCGAATCTACGCCTTCGTAAGTGATCGTGTAGCTTCATTGTTGCACGAGTTGAATTTTGTAGGCACGCAAACCAAGATCTTTCCGCAAAATCTTCCATAAAGTGGATGGACACATATCCAATTCCTGTTCACGATGTCAGATAGACTGATGGCGGAGTGATCCTCTACGCTACGCTATACATCAGCAATGACTTCTGTACGCACTGTACGATCTCTGTGGGTGCATATTATCATTTAGAGTAAACGTGGTTCGAAAACGTTCCATAGTTAATCGAATTAATTGCTCTGATGGACGATTATGTTGACCGTAAAATGGACGTAGTGCGAACAGTACCATGATTTGAAATTAAATTTGCGCAATTTGGAAGCGTTGTTCAGGCGTCAGTCTATTTATGTTGAAATGCCAAACCAAACTAAATATACATAAATAACTTGACAGCTGACAAAAAAGTGTTGCTCACTTAAAGTTCTATACCTGTATAAAAAACAACCTTTATAATGAAAGTCTTAATTGGATCTGCGAAAAAAAAAATTCTATGAAATTGTTTCTTTCGTGTAGACATGTTCTAAATGAGTTAAATAATGCTTTCTTAAAAAATGAAATACTTTATTCTGAAATATTTAGAAATTATAATTTTAACTATACTTAAAATCCCACTTATTTTTTGCTTAATTTATCTTGAGTTATATTTTGGTGAATTTTTACGAATTACTTTTTTTTATCTAAATTAATAAATGATACAATATATAGTTTTTTGGGGCGTTTTAGGCAAAAGCTAAATTAAATAGTTTTTTACTGTTTATTTATAATGTTTGCGTAATATCATTTGATAATTATCAATTTTGATAAAAAAAGTAAATAGTTCATTCAATATCATGGATGGTAACCGATTTGATGCCGGTATCGGTAACACTATTTTCTTTTATTTCGTTAAAGTATTTTAGAGTTATCAATAGTTCAGCTATTTCGGTAACGGTTTCTTAACGTTAACGGTATTTTACTTATTTCGCAAACGGTATTTTAGTGTTGGCAGTATTTCGTTATTTCGGTAACGGTATTTTAGGGATAACGGTTTTTTAGTTATTTCACTAGCGTTATTTTAAGGGTAACGTTATTTTCGTTTTGCAGGTAATGTCAATACACACCGATATTTTTAGCACCATTATGCCTGAGTTCTAATGTCTACCCAGCCAGAAATTGCCAATGGTCTGAAAAATCAAGCACTGGCAGAGCACTGTTTGCCAATGGTCCATCAAATAAAGTCCTATCAAAGCACTGATACGCTCTGCCAATGTTAGTAAAAAGTGCTTTGCCAGTACTTTATTAACAAAATTTACAACAGTAAAAATAATAAAAGCACTGGCACAGCCCTAGCTTAGAACGCTCTACCAACGTTTGTACAAAGTGCTGTGCCAGTACTGGATTTACAAAATTTACAACCGTAAAAAAAAATGCACTGGCACAGCACTGGCTTATTAAGCTTTCCCAACATTGGCAAAAAGTGCATTGCCAGTACCTATTTACAAAATTTACAACCGTTAACATAATAAAAACAGTGGCACAGCGCTTGTTCACAACGCTTTATGATTTGGTACTGGTGAAGGACTCATTACCAGTGCTTTGCCAACGTTTTAAAAAAGGAACGGCCAAGCCCTGCCCGGTGTTATCATTTTGGGGTTGGCAAAGCACTTAAATCTTCAGAAATCCAACGCTCTGCCAACGCTCATACCACCGTTGAAAGCACTGGGCCAATGCTTTGCCGTTCGTATTTTTTTGGCTGGGTAGTTTATGATCAAACTTTGAAAATATATATCCACCTACACTCAGGGAACTCCTGCTGTAAATATTTGTAGTTGTTTGATTTGTATTACAGTAGCTTTATTTTTAAGTGAAAAAACAGTCATTTGTAGAAGAAGTTTCAGTTTTGACTACAACTGTAGTTTACTTAAAAAAACAAACCACATCAAATTACTGTATTATTATTTTACATTCCTTTTATACAGTATTTTTGTTTTTATTTAAAAAAATAAAACAAATAAATGTTTAAAATTTTTTATTAGAAGTTTTTCTAATCAGGCTTTCAAGGTCATGGTTTTCAAATGCAAATGAAAGATTATTTCATTTTTCAATCCGACGTTTCGTTGGGATTATTCCACCATCTTCAGGGATTTGATAGTTTTCAAATGCAAATAAAAGATTATTTCATTTTTCAATCCGACGTTTCGTTGGGATTATTCCAACATCTTCAGGGATTTGATTTTATTGATTATCTAATCTTTTTTTGTCAAGTTTTCAATTAAATTTCTTTAATAAAATTGGTAAACTAGGAACAAACCGTACGACATTAAACACAATTTTATAATTAAAAATAAATGTAAAAAAAAAATAAAATAAAATATCACAGATTAGAACTTTTCTTAATGTATCACAGTTGAAACTGAAATGTTTATTTTTTACTGCATATGCATATTAATTTTTACTACACTTGATAGAATTTTCCTTCATAGTATGAATGAAACGATTTCATTAAAATCGATTAATTGGTTTAATAAAAAATTGCATTAACTGAATGAAAATTCATTAATATTGGTATTTTTTTCATTAACATTTTTATGATTTTTTCATAATTTCATAGAAAAACTTCATTAAATCAATCAAAAGTTTTCAAATTTTTTTCAATAAAAATTGTGAATTGTAATAAGAAAAAAAAATTGTTTTTGTACTATCATTTTGAAATAATAAAAAAATAATTAATTTTTTTTTATTAAGTTTGCCTAGAGCTAACAGTTTTGGGCGACTTTGAAAAGTTGGTCACTAATTCCAGGGAACAGATTTCCAAGAACAACGATATAGTTTTGTTCAAAACGAGACCTAAATTGTTATCGTTTTGACGATGTTACACAAAAACGTTATGCTAAACGATAATAAATTTTTGTTTTTTAAATACATTGTTAACAATATTTAACATTTTTATCTAATATGGTCGAAATTTAACTACAAAAAGTGGACTATAATCATAGATCGTTCTACAGAATTCCAAGCCAGATCGATAAAAACATTACATATTTTGTACCGACATATAAGAAAATATGTCATCTTTTAACGCAAATTATCTTACATGTCATCATATTCCAAGTAACGAAAATTTGCTGAATCAGGCTGAGTTTAATAAAAATCTGCCATCTGCTTTTGCAGAACAGCCTGAGATGTTTACTTCGAACTTTTTTTATAAAAATATTTTATAGATCCTATAAACCCCAGACCTTATAAATAATATCAACGAATGATAATTTCTCAATCACTACCAAATTAATGATATGCCAAAATTATCATAAAAAGTGCAAATTATTAAATATCAACGAAAATATTTCATACAAACTATGAATTTTATTCATTAAACACATGAAACTTTCATAACGATTAGGCTAGGATAAATGAAACAAATTTCATATACTTTATGAAATTTTCATTGGGTCAATGAAACCATTCATTAAAATTGATTTAATGAAACACCTTTCATTGACTCAATAAAACGTTTCTTTGGGGACTTTTTTATGAAAAAAATCATAGAATTAATGAAGGGATTAATTAATACTACGCACAAATTTCTATCAGTATACAATTGTAGGTCATTTTTTGAACTGTATAAAACAAATGACAATGTTAGTTGAATTTACTGAAATGTAAGTCGTCCTATCTTCAAGTGAAATTTCATTTGTTTTTAACTACATTTGCAGTAGTCTTTACGTACACTGATAGAAATTTGTGAGTAGTATTAATGAATTCCTTCATTAATCCAATGAATTTTTCATAAAAAAGTCCCCAAAGAAACGGTTCATTGAGTCAATGAAAGATGTTTCATTAACTCAATTTTAATGAATGGTTTCATTGACCCAACGAAAATTTCATAAAGTATATGAAATTTTTTTCATTAATCCTAGCCTACTCGTTATGAAAGTTTCATGTGTTTAATGAATAAAATTCATAGTTTGTATGAAATATTTTCGTTGATATTTAATAATTTGCACTTTTTATGATTATTTTAGCATAGCATTAATTTGGTGGTTATTGAGAAATTATTATTCGTTGATATTACTTATAAGGGTGGTCTTTATAGGATCTATAAAATACTTTTATAAAAAAAGTTCGAAAAGTTCGAAAGTAAACATCACAGGCTGTTCTGCAAAAGCGATGGCAGATTTTTATTAAACTCAGTCTGATTCAGCAAATTTTCGTTACTTGCAATAGGATGACATGTAAAAAAGTTTAGCATAACGTTTTTGTGTAACATCGTCAAAACGATAACAATTTAGGTCTCGTTTGAATAAAACTATATCGTTTTTCTTAGAGAATCTGTTCCCTGGAATTTAGTGACCAACTATTCAAATTCGTCAAAAACTGTTAGCTCTAGGCAAACTTAATAAAAAAATTTATTTATATCAAACTTTTGGTTAATTCTGTTTAAATGAAATTTTTCAGTTTTTTTTTCATTTCAAAATGATAGTACAAACAAAAATATTTTTTTCTTATTACAAGTAAGTCAAAATTTTTATTGAAAAAAATTTTCATTGCTTTAATGACTTGTTTTTATGAAATTATGAAAAAATCATAAAAAATTTTAATGAAAAAATACCAATATTAATGAATTTTTCACTCAGTTAATGAAATGTTTCATTAAACCAATGAATCGATTTTAATGAAATCGTTTCATTAATACTACGAAAGAAAATTCTATCAGTGTACATAGTATTCTAACTGCATTTACACCGATTTTTGTTTTTTTCAGATCTTGTCAGATTATTTCGGTAACGGTATTTTAAGGATAACGCTATTTCAATTATTTCTTTAACCATATTTTAGCGATAACTGTATTTTAGTTAGTTCGGTAACGTTATTTTAGGGATAACGGTTTTTTAATTATTTCACAAGCGTTATTTTAAATGTAACTTTCGTAAATGTCAGTAATTTTTAGAACAAATTAAATTTTTTTAGTAACCTTTTAGTTAATTTAAAAAAAAACAAACCACATCTAATAACTGTTTTATAATTTTACATTCATTTTATACAGGTTTTTTTTTTATTTAAAAAATAAAACAAAGAAATGTTTATTTATTTTTTACTGCACATTTGGTTCATTTTTACTACAATTGTAGGTCATTTTTTGAAGAGTATAAAACAAATGACAATGTTAGTTGAATTTACTGAAATGTAACTCGTCCTAACTTCAAGTGAAATTTCATTTGCTTTTAACTACATTTGCAGTAGTCTTGACATACATAGTATTCTAACTGCGTTTACAGCTATTTTTTTTTAAATCTTGTCAGATTATTTCGGTAACGGTATTTTGAGGATAACGATATTTCAATTATTTCGGTAACGGTATTTTAGCGATAACGGTTTTTTAGTTATTGCGGTAACGTTATTTGAGGGATATTGATATTTTAGTTATATCGGTAACGGTACTTTATGGCTAACGGTATTTCAGTTATTTCGGTTATGGTATTTTAGAGATAACGATAGTAATTTGAAAGGGTTTTGAATCGATAGCGGTATTTCAGCGGTATTGCCTGCCATCTCTGTTCAATATAAAAAAGTTTAATTAATAAATTTATTTAAAATAAGGGGAATAAAAACGTTAAGTATCCACACAACCAAGGTCGTTAGTCTCTAATCTTTATTTTTCAAATTTAATATCATTCTTAACACTTTCATTTATATAAATTGAAATTTGAGTAGCTTCTATTTTTTTTTAATTCCATCAATAGCAATTTAAATCATAACTTTTAAATAAAAATGCTAATTAGTTTTAAAAAATATATATTGAAAAAGAAACAGGTTTACTGATTTTTTATGCTAATTTCAAATATAAAACATTTAAAAAAGAAGCCGCTAATAGCGGAGTTAACTTTTGTGTTTTTTTTTTTAACTCTTGTATTTTTATCAAATAAATTTTATTTATTTGAAAAATTAACATAAAAATATCGATAATAAGAAAAAATATCCCAAAATGACACCAGCATCTTAACATACAATTACTAACACCCTATTATTATTTTCATTATAATCGTTAGTATAGTGTATTTCAGTTTCGTTTTTTATGTGGATCCTATTCAAAATTTATTTTTTAATAACTAGGGCAAGGAGTTTCATGCAAATGCATGTTTGTAGTCAGTAGCCCAAAATCAATTGTGATTAAATACTTTTCCGAATAAAAGATTTTGCAATAAAATGGCATCGATTTGTTGTTGCATATTTTTGCATATTTTGTTATAAATGCATATTTTTGAATATATTACTATAAATGCATATTTGATGGCATATTTTAGCATTTTTTGTTGCATATTTTGCATATTATCAATTTAGTTGCATATTTTCTAAAAAAATATAGTTAATGTGGTAAAGCGGCTCGCTTTTATATCAAAACATCCCAGCCAGAAATTCATGATGGTTCAAAAAACTAAGTACTATCAAAGCATACAATATACAAAATCCAAAAAGTTCTGAGAACGTTTGAAAAAAAACATATTTAAATTACTTTAATAGCACTTTTTAAACAAAATTTACTGATGTTTATTGAAATAAAAATGATATCTGTGGAATTTTGATAAAATAGTGTAGTCAATAAAACTTTTAAATGTGGATACACTCAAAAAAGTTTTACAGTTACTACATGACAGTTGTTTGTGTAGTAATCAGTAGTAGTTGTTTTTAACTGTAATTACAGTTGTTTTTGTAAGAAATAATGCAAAACAACTATTTTGACAGTTATTTTCAAAACGAAAACTACTAAAATTTTTAACAGTTGTTTAAAGCAGTTGTTTTAAAATTTTTGTAAACAAGTACCAAACAGTAATTTTGAGGTAAACAGTTTAATTTTGTTAGTTATTTTAAAATAAAAAAATATATTTTGAAAAACTATGTTTTGAAAAATTCTCGTTTAGTTTATATTAATATGTTTAGAGTTTGCAAATAATAATTAGATAATTTAATTGCATCTCCAATGCATTAAAACGTCATAACTGGAGTACCGTTTGGAATGTTGACTTGAGACTTTAAGTAAGATGCTGGAAATACTAAATTTTGTTGTAATTGAATGAAGAAAAAAAAATTTGAATTTTTTTTTTTAAATACCAAAAAAATAACCTTCAAAAACAGTAGTTTTTACTAATTTTTACAGTTGTTTCAAAATGTTGTATTAAAAAATTGTCAGTTGTTTTTAGAACATTGGTAGTTGTTTTTACCACATTTGTTAGATGTTTTTAACAGTTAAAAACAACTACATTTTTAGTTGTTTTAACTGTAATTACCTTTGTCGGCCTTTAAACTGAAATTACAGTCTATTTCAGAAGATTCTACTGTAAAACTTTTGTGAGTGTATTTTAGTCTAGTCCTCACATTTCTACTATTATACTATAAGATACCAACCGTTTTTCAAATCAACTTATTTCAACATTTTTAAAGCACTTATTTTCACTCGTAACTTGCCGCAGTTTTACTGCAGTAATTGAAAAAATGGAAAGTTTTTATAGAAATACTAAGTAGAACTACCACCGTCCTCATCAGTTGATATATCTTCCTCTACTACTACTTTGTCCAACTCTTCTTTAAAACGTGGCATAACTATGTCATTGTTTTCCATTTCGCCTTCATCTTCCCCAAAATTCATATCATGTTCTTGGACAGCTAGTATGTAAAATTAAAGCTATTTTATAATGTTTAACATAAATTCTGAAAATATTTTACTCACATTCTTGAGAATTTTTTAGTTTTTGCATTAAATGCACTTTAAAATCATTATACTTTTGGGTTTTCAAATGTTTTGGAAGCGTTTTAAAAACAAAAGACGTAGCGCTTTACAACTACTTTATGTTTGGTTTTTGTAACGTTTTAAGAATACTTTAAAATACCAACATGAGACCGTAAATCTGGGTTATCATTTGAGTACCCTGAGAACACTATAATCATTAAAAACATGTTGCTTTGGTAACGTTTAAACTACCATACGTAGTGCTTTCAGAATACTTCTATGTTTGTTAATTTCTGGCTGGGATCTTTCAGAAAAGTATACACAATTTATATGTTCTGAAAGCTAAAAGACTGTTGGTGCTTTTAGGGGAAAATATCGCAAAAAATTTATTTTATTTTAATTTTTTCTTTAAACGAATGTAGTTTTTGAGTGGAACAAGATATTGCATTAATTTTCTTTTTCATTTAATCAAGATTATATTTAGCTCAATGATTAACATTTTAAAAATGAAATTGATGCCGATTTCGTCCCAAATCAGATTTGGAATTTCAAATTTTCAAATGGGAATATCTTGGGAACTATTGGACATAGCCTACACATGTAATAATGTCTGTACTGTCAGATTATTAATACCCAGCAAAACCACACATTACCAAATCATGGGTAAAGTAATCTAATGACATAGGGCTGCACGCATTACATTACACCTTACTTCACTGATGAATTTTACAGGCGATGAGCCTAAAAGTAATGGGTAGACTCATTACCTTGTAAGGGGTAAAGTAACTGGTTACTTGGTGGGAAAAAGTAATGTGTCTATAAATAGATTTTCATAAACAAAATGTGCAAAAAAATTTTTTACAGATATTTTTTTTTAATTAAATAAATAACTTTTTTTTCAAATAAACAACGTGGTCATGCTGGGATTCGAACCTGGGGTCTCTGGTATTTAACAATTAGTTAGGCGAGAACTCTACCAACTGCGCTATCGATACATATAATATTTTATTGCTTAAAATGTAAATGATTTGTTGTGCTTCGTGTTTTCGTTCGTGATATCAAAAATATACACCTTACCCTCATGCTTACAAAAAATCACAAAGTAATGTGTCTATAAATAGATTTTGAAAAATATATATTAATAATTACTTTACGTTTATAATTTATGCATTATGTAATTGATGATCGGTAATTCATTATTTATGTATTGAAGTCATCTTAAATGTAATGAGATATCATTACAAGGTAATCCATGAGTGTTCAATTATCGGTAACTCATTACTTATTGTTTAAAAATAATGATACAGGTAAGGAGTACACATTACAAGGTAATGCATTACTTTATCGCACTCATTACTAAAGTTTTGCTAGGTATATTAATTTTTTGAAAATTGGATGGGAAATAAAAAAATAGCGAGCACTCAAAATGTTTCATGCAAAAAGTACCCAACTTTGTGGGGCCATATTGCCGCCCCGGGGGTTGTGGGAGGTTCAACATCAAAACTTAAACTCCATATTACGTCACTTATGACTGTTCCAAATTTCATTGCATTCGTACCGTTAAGTATGGAAGGGAAGAATTATTTCCAAAAATGTTTGCGATTTATCCCACTGTGCGTATGAGTGATATATAATAATAAAAATTAATAGTACGTATACGCCTACAAATTCAGTTTCATATTAATCATACGCATAGTGACGCAATAAAAAATAACAATTTAAGGAAATATAAAAACAATTATGAGTATTTATAAAAGAATCAATGGTCGGTACTCTTGTTTTATTTTTCGAGTTGCACAGTGTAATTAGTTGGGTAAGGAATTTCATGCAAATGCATGTTTGTAGTAAGTAGCCCAAAATCGATTTTGACCAAATACTTTTCCGAGTCAAAGAATTGCATATTTTGATATAAATGCATATTTATGGCATATTTTGGAATTTTCGTTGCATATTTTCCATTTAATTCTATATTTTGTAAAAATTAAAATTACGTTTTAATTATATTGGATTTAATTTATATTGGATTTCATATTAGTGGACGTTGTGGTGTAATGGTTAGCGCGTTGGACTGTTACACAGATTGTCCCGGGTTCGATTCCCGGTGACGACAACATCAATTTAGAAAAATAATATGTATGAGTTTTCTATCACTTATATGTATGTATCGCTGCGCCCACCTTCGGTGTTCCCATAGCACTTAACCCCACCGAAGTAAAATAATGAATCAGGGCTATGAAATAAAAAGCTTCAATAAATTCTACATCGGGTGGCGAGCAACAACTGTTCTAAGATTTATCTACTCGCCCAATTACAGTGTTGCCATGTTTGAAGCCCTTCATCTTTCACCACCTTTCATCTCTCCACTATCCCCTTTCCAAAGAAAGCAAGACATTAATTAATAGGAAGAATTTCCTGAGTGTTGCTTCTCTTAAAAAAAAAAAAAACCAACAATCTCGTGTAATAATCGATTTTTAAAAATACAAAAATTGTACTTGCATATTTTTTTTAGGTTTGTTTTTTTTTTCGATTTAAATACATATTTTAGGCGCATATTTTGGCTTCTTTCCTGCATAAGCGCCTGTTTTCAATTTTTACTAGCATGAAATTCCTTGCCCTATTAATAACATTGCCACCTTTAATTTTTTTCGTTGCGGCTGTTAATGGCTTGCTTCGTTCTTTAGAATTAAGAACAAATCATGTATTGTTGGCTACTGACAGTTTTATTGGCGATTAACATTTAAAAATTTAATTTATTGAACACAGTTTTGTTTAGAAATTATTGTCGGTTTAATAATGTAATTAATAAAAAAACAATGTGGTGTTTTAATAACCTAAATTACAAATATTTATGTTGAAATAATTTTCATATTCTCCAGACTTTGTGTGAGGTCCGTTGAAAATACCTCAGCTAAATACTTTGTAGTAAACATACAATCATATCATACTCAGCCAAACCACACATTACCAAATCATGGGTAAAGTAATGTATCGCCATAGGGTTCCATGCATTACTTTACACTTTACTTCACTAGTGAATTTACAGGCGATGAGCCTAAAAGTAATGGGTCCATTCTTACCAATATGCTTACAACAAAGTAAAGAGTAATAGGTTACTTAGTTAAAGATACGAGGTGAAAAGTAATGGGTTACTCATATGATAAGAAGACGGTTAAATGTAATTGATTACGTATATCTCTAAATCGATTGAAGTAGTAATTGGTTACCTATATAATTAATGGAAGTGAATGGGTACTCATTACAAAGTAATGTATTATGTAACCAATTACGGGTAACTCATTACTTTATGTTTCACAATAACGTTTAAGGTAATCAGTACACATTACAATGTAATGCATTATGTAATTAACCATAGGTAACTCATTACATTATGTTTCGAAATAATACTAAAAGTAATGAGTATAAATTACTATGTAATGCATTATGAAATTAACCATTGGTAACGCATTACGTTATGTGTCAAAGTAATGGTGAATGTAATGAGTATACATTACAATGTAATGCATTATGTAACCCATTTTTAAAGAAAATTGTTAAGGCTTTTAAATATATAGTTTTAAAAAATAAATTGTGCGCTCCGGTAGGCTAGTTGGTAGCGTGCTGGCTTATCTGTGCGGGGGTCGTGGGTTCGATTCCCACTAGAGGCACTGGTCTAGACAAATGAAAAAAAAAGAATTCCTACAATTTTTGTAGTTTTTAATAAAGTCGCATCGTTGATTTTTTAAAATTTCTTTAAAAACATTTAAAACTGTAGATTTGAAAATAGTGATTAAAAATTGTGATCAAAACGACTAACAAGGGAGCTATCCCGACCCGTATCGGCAGATCTTAATGAATTTCAGATATGTTGTAGAGCATACAAATTTAAGGGGTGCGCCCCGGTAGGCTAGTTGGTAGCGTGCTGGCTTATCAGTGCGGGGGTCGTGGGTTCGATTCCCACTAGAGGCACTGGTCTGTTTTCGCTACAACGCGCCGAAGGGCATAGTAGCTAGTGCTCGGTTAGGGTAATAGTATATAATTTGTAATTATATAATTATTAATTAATAAAAAAAAAAAAAAAAAAAATTTAATATAAAATTTAATATAAAAAACATATAAATTCATTGATAAGAATAAATGACACTTGAAGGCAGCATCCATCATTATAAATAAATTTTAAAAATTTTATAAATATTTTTGTTTTTTTTTTTTTAATTTTACCAATATTTTTTTGAAATAAATTATTTGATGGATGACAGATTTCTTTGAAATTGATATAGTATATAAATGAAGTAAGTGGGTCAATTATTAAGAATATACGTCAATCAAATATTGAAAAATATTATAAAAGGAGTTCATTCAGTTAGTTGATAAATTAAAAAATCCATATTTTGGGATTTATAAAATTTAAACAAAGACAATATTTCATAAAAATTTTTAATGTGAATTTTTCCTTACGAAGGAAGCTGAAAAATTCTAAACATTCACACACTCAGGACAGATTCAGTCAAACATTTTGACGCCAACCATTTTTCAACCAAATCGACATCTAGTGCAAATATTAGCATTCAAATTCAAATTGTGACAGAATATAAATCTTAAACGGTGGAACATATTTTAAAAATTTTGGTTTTGTACAATTTTGTGGACAAATCTAGATTCAAAAATCTATGGAATTTGATTTTTTGGAGGTAACCGATTTAAAAATTTTGTTTTTTTAATATCGTATTTTTTTTTTTTGCCAAATTGTCTTACGGCAACCCTGACATTATAATTTTTATAATTGTAGTAACATTTCAAAAAAAATATCCATTTTATATGCTTTTATTGAAAACGGAATAAATGTAGTCATATTTTCGATTTGGGTATTTGGAAAATACATGGTCCAATCGTTTAGATTTTCAAAAATTATATATGGTCGATGAACTAATTTTAGCTTAGAAACATTATTTTTTCATCAAAATAACAATTTTAAATATAAAAGTTCTAGCTTTTTAATATTTTTAAATAAATTCAATTTGCTTCTTTGAATTTATCAACTGATTGTAGTTAATTTGGGTGCGCTGAATTCAAATCTGTAATCAGTTTGTCTCTATCAGCTCTAGTTTTCATGATATAGGAGCTTATCCAAGATTATGTTATTAATATCTTCTTTGGAAGATTCTAATGCATCAATCATATTTGTGGGTGGGGTTTAAGGGGTTAATTTTTAATTTCAAAATAGTGCTATTTTGCTATTTTTTTTTTATAAAAATTAACCCCTTAAACCCCACCCACAAATATGATTGATGCATTAATCTGCTATAGAATCTTCCAAAGAAGAGATTGATACCATAATCTAGGATAAGCTCCTCCTACTTCCTGAGATATGTCCATCCCACACATTGTTACTTTTACAAAATACGGCAGAAATAGCACTATTTTGAAATTAAAAATTAACCCCTTAAACCCCACCCACAAATATGATAAGAAGAGATTGATACCATAATCTTGGATAAGCTCCTCCTACTTCCTGAGATATTTCCAGGAATACTTTTACAAAATACGGCAATTCCTATGGAAAAGTTTTACTTTTTAAATACTTAAAAAGAGCTATATCATGAAAACTAGATTACAGATTTGAATTCAGCGCACCCAACTTAACTACAATCAGTTGATAAATTCAAAGAAGCAAAAATCTTTTTTTAATTTTGTCGGGCTGTGTAATTTTTATAAAAAGGTTTGATGGGACAAATAGTTTTTTTTTTCATATAAATATTTTGCAACTGTCGATAATAATTTTCTACTGTTTTTTTTTTACTTGTAGTTGTAGTTATGATCTTAAATTATTTTATGGTGTTTGAACCACTTAATTATCTTTATTCAGTAATGAAATATAGCTGCTTGAAAGTATTGGGCAACGGTTGGTCGCTGTTGAAAAAGGTACCGGTACCAGGTGACACGCAGAGTAGGTCCCAAGGTGTCAAAAACCGGTTAAAGGTCGGTCTTTTTTTTTTTTGAAAGGACCTGTTTTTTTAACATGGTCTTGTCATATAATGGGATCAATTGACACAGTTTAGACTCATGTGGACATGTCACAGGACTAACCCAAAATGACATGTCACCTAACTGATGTAAAGGAACATGTATCAAACTAACCTAAACCGAATTAGCAATTTCTACAATTGACATGCCACAGGACTGACCTGAAAGGACATGGCATCTTACTGACTTAGAGCAATATGTCCTGTCCACGGCGAGCGTTAACATCTTTTCTGACAGTCAGGCCGCGGTAAGGTCCCTGGGGTCAATGTCTCTGACTACGGAAACTGCCCTTAACTGCCGCGCATCCTTGGATGAGATGGCCAAGCAGTTTGACATTCGACTCGTTTGGGTCCCGGGGCACAGGGACATACCAGGGAACTGTAGAGCTGATGAGCTTGCAAGGCTAGCAACCACCCTGCGAGTTCCTGCGGACCTTAGAGTCTAAGTGTGCTGGTGATCACGGAGCCGGCTACCCACTCCGACCTAACCTAACCTTAAAGGAACTGTTACGTAACAAGTCCCATTTTAAACGCTTTGTGAAATATCTTTGAAGAAAAATGGTTGATATATGCCTCATGTATACTATTTTAGTAAAGCTTGCAAGACGATTCTAACTAAACTTATTGCGATCGTCACTGAGAGATGTATCTTTTAAGGGACACCTATAAATTCTAGCCTTATTAGGTCAACTCAAAGTAAAAATTTAAAAAGTATGTTTTTTATGATTTTTTCTTTAATTTTAAAAATTCAGTCTTTAGTTTATGCTAAAATGGTCATTATTTTGCATAATTTCAGATAAAACACAGAATTAGGACCTATGGTGCATTATTGTTTTATCTTTAGTACTAAATTTATCCCATAGAGGGAGCACTAAAGCGTCCAAACATTAAAAAAACATTGTTTGGCCATTGGCCCAAGTCTAATAAAAGTAACAAAAAAAAAAAAAAAAAATCAGCGGCTTAAGTTCGGTCCTCAAAGAATTTAGGAGATTTTCTTAAAGATGTTTTTTGTTATAACAAATTCGCAGTAAAGAGGCACTTTACAGCGAAATTTTCAATTATCAATAAAAATCATATTTTGAGAAATTATTTTACTGCCGGCAATTCAAACAAATTAAATATTTCTTGAGAATATTTGTAACACGTCAATTGTTCAATGGTACTTTCAAGACGATTCTATTTTGGCCAGTCGTGGGGCAGGTTCTAAGAGAACGCAAATGTTTTTTATGGTCAAAGAACGTGTCACAAATTAATTTTTTTTAGACCTGTGCCGATATCACCAGTCACGGACCAACTCACATGATACACAGAGAAAAACACGTATTTAAATTATTATTATTTAAATGAATACAGGGTGTCTGGTAGCAGATTTATATTTTCAAACTTAAATAAAAAACGTAATAATTGACACAAAGTTTTATTAAGAGCATTGAACTATAGAATGAAAATGCGGATTTTATTTTTTAAAGAGTATGTCATCCAGATATCTTAAGTCGAGTTCAAAACGGAGTCTTGTGTTCTGCGCCACACGCTGCAGTAAACTTGGTTCAATTGAGCTGATTTCTCGACGAATATTTTCCTTTAAAGCCACAAGAGATTGGGGATTGTCATTATAAACCCTCTCTTTGAGGTGGCCCCATAAAAAAAATCCATGGGATCCACTCGGTCCATCACGTATTCGCCGAATACCGAACTTTGAACAAAATTGTCGACGAGCAATTACGTAAGAATCATTACTCTTAAAAAATGTCTCCACAGCGACGGCGCGTTGCTCATTCGGCCACTGCGACATTGTGACTGACAAATCCGCACAATCGATAATTCCAACGGCGCCACCCTCCCTCCGCGCCATTTATTACTTTTTGAAATAATCGTATTTAAAAATATAAATTTGCCACCAGACACCCTGTATATATGGTCGTATGTTTTATCATCTTAAAATATATTATAATATGTGATTATATATGGTGTCATGCATGGCCATATCTTATTATATGTTTCTTGTACATACATATAACATCAACATATATAAAAATATATTATTATATATTGACCTTTATAAAATTTAGAAATTAAGCGTAACTCTCGTAAGACATGATAGATCTATTGTCATATATAATAATACATTCTCATATTTAACACAATATGTAATCATATATGGTGACATATAAGCTACATAATTTAAAATTTAATAAAATACTATATATACTATATATGTCTGTCTTATAACATATATTTTTGTGTATTATATAAGATATGCTTATATAAGGTGTCATATGAATAATGCAATTCAAGATATAATTATATATGACATTAAGTATAACAATTTAATTTGAGATATGATTATATATGGTCCAACTTTATTCATATTTTTTATGCGTATAAGACATAATTATATATTATTATATATAACCCTATACAAATATATATATATATATATATATATGCGCAGATGTCCAACATATTTTTCCTAAAAATTGTTCTTATTTTTATAAAAAATAATATATGTCATCTGATATAAGTAAATCCAATTTAATCTCAAAATATCTCATTCTAATCACCAAAAATTACTTATCTTTTTTGATCTAATTAGATCTAAGTATATCTAAATTGACCCCACGGAATATTTTGGGATCTATCAGGATCTTAAATTAAATATTTTGAGATCCCCCGATTTTAAGATCAATTTTGATCTAACTTAATCCGGTAGATGTTATTTTAGCATTTTAAAAATAAGTTAAAACATATTTAAATTGAAAAGAAAATAAACTTAATTTTATTTCAAAGTTTTTTCTTTTTAATTAATGGTGTGTTGCTAGAATTTATAATTTTTTCTTCTGTGTGTAAGTTCTTTCAGAGCCGTCCTTGCCTAACCAGTCACAGGATTTATCCTTTCACCCCGGTCCTGTTTTCGTCGATTAAGGGACAAGTCCCAAGATATGTTACTTCAGCCGGCCCTGTCTTCAGCGATAGTGAGACATATCCTAGAATTTCAATTGAACTCTCTTTTACCACGTGGTAAACATCGAGAATTTTTCGGTACGAGTTTTACATAAACTTTTTATAAAAGTAATCACTTTTTTCACAAAACGAATGAACATTTTCGTAATTTTTATGAAAAAGCTTTATAATTTATAAAAAAAAAAACAATTTTCATTTAAACTTTTTCATTAGTTGTATGCAATGGTATAATCTAATTTTATGAAATTTTTCCCTAAACCAATGAAATTTTTGTGAAAGGCGTGATAGAGCAGAATGAATGTATTTTCTAAAAATCATAACTACATTGTAAATTTTCAATTTTCTGAATCAGACTGCGCAGTTTCTTGTATTGAACCTTCGTCAGTGACCCTGTTTTTTTTTTTTTGAATATTGTAATATTTGTTATGTTTTTATTTGTTCGATTGCGTCTATATGAAATTTCTGAGCAATCACTGACCGTGGTATAGATAAAATGATTTCTAATGCCACATGCACTCGCACTACACGTTAGGCAGAGCGCTTTAGCGCACTGATCTATCGTCAGGTCGATTTTTTTAGACAAAGTAAACGAAATATTTCTTAAATTTAATTTAAAATAAATTCATAATTTATATGCAAATATTTTCAATAACTGATCTTTTTTTCAGTGATTAAAATTCATAATAATTAAAATTAGTTTTAGTATACAATTTTATAAAAAAATTTTAATGGACGATTTACGCCAAAACTACATGGATTTACTACAAATTTTTATTATTATCAGGCAGAATATTCTCTCTGTGTATTAAATAAATTCCCATTATGCGTGTGTATATTATTTACGATTATTCACTATAAAACAAATCAAAATAAAATTCAAATTTTATTTCAATACTCGTTAACAAATCACTAAACAAACTTAAATATTTTACTAACGTAACCAACAGGTTTGGATCCATAAGCGGCACTCGGCAGGTGGAAAAGCAGGATTTTGGTGCAAAAAGCGGGATATTTAAAATTTTTTGTCTAAAAATGAGTATTATTTTTAAATTTGCA
>CM037852.1:15694647-15716044 GCA_021234595.1 Delia radicum | reverse complement strand
TTAGTCCTATTTTCAAAAAAATTCTTAAAAAAAAACCTTTCTTATGATACCCATATTGTATATGTTGGTAAGGAAACTGATTCTTAAATTAACAAAACATGCAAAAATGGACCCTTTTCAAAAATGGTCCAGCTCACGAGAGGTCAAAGCTGGAGCCGAAATATTTAAATGTCATCTTAAAAAAGTCCAAGGTTCATTTTTAGGAGGGTACATCGAGCATTTTTTTTTGGTGAGTCGCTCTATGTTTATATGCATATAAGCAATATCAATAATATATGCTACAATATAAAACTGTATATGGTACATAGGATAATCATATCAAATTGTATAAGTTTATATATTAAAATATTAATTAATTTTTAAACCTGGCAACTATTTTTTGTTTTGGAGTTTTAAATCCCCAATAGGATTGAAATCTATTAGAAATCTTTAATATCTTAGAATTTTCGATAAAGAACAGATTTACAAAAATTTCTATAGGGGAATGTCTTTGAATATGACGATTTTAGAAAAAAATTTTGTTGAATTACTCTTTATTGTTCACAATAAAGTTTCAAAAATATTTAAGTGTTTCTTCCGAAGATGTCCTTAGAATCGTAGTAATTTTTTTTTTACAAAGTTACTTGAAAGTGCCACTGTACATTGTCGTTAATTCAATATTGGACACATCACAAATTCTTCTTTTTGTCTTTTGTTTTGCACATTTTTTGTATATATTATGTTATATCAGGCGCGGAATTAAGGGAAGGGAAAATGGGATATTTCCTCGCCCAAAATTAAATTTTTCAATACAAAAATTTAATAAATAATATTAAAAAAGTTAGTTAGAAATACTCTAACTTCCCTCCCTAAAATCTTTTTCTGGATCCGCGCCTGGTTATATACAATAAAATTCTATTACATTCTTTATTATAAGCTTACATTATTTATTCTATCAAAAATACTTATTTTCTTATTGAACTCTGCACCAATTTCTATAATTTATTTATTTCAACAATTTATTCATGATGGTGATTGTTTTTGCATTTGCATCGATTTCTCTTCTTTTTTTTTAATATAGAAATTGAATTAGTATTTGAATGAAATATTTTAATTAAAATTAAGAATGATTAAAAAAACTAAATTCATTTATGTAATTTTTATTTTAGATTACCGATCGTCGAGAGCTATCAGTTTACGTCCTGAACGAAGCTTAAGTCAAGGCTTCACTTCATTAGAATTAGATACAGTAATGGAAGAACGTTGTAGTGATGTTGAGCAGACACAAACGGAAATATTACATCCTGAATCACCAATGGAAATCATCATCCACATCATATAAAATGTCTTTATCTAGTAGCTAACAAATGCCAATGAAAGTAGTTAATCCCTTAACTTTACCACTAACACAAGAGCAGCTACCATCACCATCTGTAGCAAAATCACCACCTCAATGTCATAAATCCTCAAAGGAGATTTTACAAAAATCTAAAACTAAGAATTTACCCTCAAAATCAGAATATCCTATGTGCAGTTTAAGTCCTCGACATTTCACTTTAAAACGTCAAAAGAGAATATCAGATAATCGTCCTTTATCTACGAAAAAACGTTCTTCATCTATGCGAAAGTCACGTTCTTTGGATGCTGAACATACGTATTCTATAGCCAGTATACAATCACCATTATGGGTTACCCTAACAAATGCTAGGACAATCGAAGAATTGTCACGTCATGAGCAAATTTAGAACGAGAATGAGGAAGAGACAGTGAAAGAGAGTTTATATGAGAAACAGTTTTGAGTGAAGTTTCATTATTTGTTCTTAATTTAATTTTTTTTAACTAAATGTGTAGATTATCATTAAAACAATAGACCAATAGTAAATTGTGTAATAAATGTTAGATAAAAAAAAAAACAAATCATAATCTCATAATCATAAGTCTTGAAAGAGAGTTTCAAAATAATTTAATAATAAAGAGCCCCTTATTAAATTTGTATTATATGTATGTTAATAATTATTTTTTAGTAGGAAATATAAACTAATTTCTGAAAAAAAAACTAGAAAAAGTTGAGTTTCATTAAAAAAAAGCTGTGATGGTTTTACACTTAACTATACAGTTGATTTAAAGGGGGACATGACATTGGCCGTTTTTTGAAATCGTTTTTTTTTATAATTTTGTATTTTAGCAAATATTCTTAAGATTCTAAGAAAAAAAATTTCATGGAAAAATTCCTACGGGTTCAAAAATTACAGCCGGATTAGTGAGAGCGCATTTTTAATTTTCGCGCTACCTACGTACGGCAGCTGGTATATACTTGTTTTACTTGCTACCTGACTTTTGATGGACTTTTGCCATATGAAGCTTCAAAAGAAGCCCGAATTGCTAAACGATTGCAAAAAAACTGTAAGAAACAGCACAACACAAGATAACGAAGGCATACAGTACGAAGCAGGCATGGAAGATTTTTTCTTTGTTCACAAACTTTGAACGCGTTTATCTCGAAACCATGTTTTTCGTACTGGTTGCGGCACTAGCGTGTTCATTTTTGACGATTTTTTTTTTTGTATCTTTTTAAAACTTGATTCGCTATCGTATGACACGAGTTTTTTTAATTTTTAGATTTTATGAATTTTTATGAATTTTTAAAGTCAATATTTTTTTCGAAAACACACTTTTAAATTTGGAACATCACCAAAAATTTAAAAAAATTAAAAAAAAGCTCGTGTCATACGATAACCAATTTTGTTAAGATTTAAAAAGTAATTTTTTTCCAGATCGGACAATTTTTGCGACTTCCCAGCGCTGCAACCACGAGGCCCCGTTTTTTTCTCTGCCGCCAGTTTGGAGCTCTATAAAACCATGTTGGAGTGAAAAATATATTTTTTTTTTTTGGAAAAATGTTTGTTTTTGACTGAGTTATGAATTTTTAAATAATGGTCTGTTTTCTCTGCCGCGAATGTAATGTCCCCCCTTAAAAAACTATCGCACAAGCACTCAAAATTTATAAATTCACAAAAAGCTTACAGCACTAAAATATTATTAAAAGCTGTTAAACGTTTTTAAAAGCTTTCAAGTCCTAACGCTGCCATCTATTAATTTACCTTAAGTCTAACCAAAATTTGTGATGGTTTAGAACTTTGCTAAAATTAGCTACAAGAGACATCTTTGATTGTTTTTTCCACATAAAGTGTCATCTTTAACGGCATAGTTACACCTCTTGATAGAGATGGTTAATAACTTTACTTACTTAGCTACTTCAAAAACCATCACTTGTAAACGGCTGCAAATATACATATAATTTCAAGGCGAATTATTTTAAATCCACTTTTAGAAATTTAAATGTTTGTAGCGACACCTTTGGAGGTATTATCAACTACCTGAGTCATCTATTATTGTGTAGTTAAACTCTGACTAGAGATGGTACAAAACTTAGCTAACCTATCTAAATTCTAAAAATTTTAAAGTTTAATGCGGAAATTTTAAAATCAAGTTCAAAGCAAATAAGTTTGTAATTTTAAACAATTACAAGAGTATGTACTTTTAAAAGTTTTCGAGAGTGAACTGTAAAGTCACCTACAATAAAATAACCGAAACGCCGATTTATACACTCTGAAAACAGACTCGGTCATAGCAATCGTACACTCAAAAAAAGTTAGTACAGTCAGCAAAAAATTTTGCTGAGTCAGTAAAATTTTAGTCAGTAGGGTGCTTGTAAAAAATTGGTAATGTCAGCAAAATCTGAGCTGATTTTCAGCAACAAAATTAGTAGATTCAGCAAAATTAGTAGATTACAAATAAAAAAAGCCTTGCTAAAAGTTAATACAAATTTTGCTAAATATTAGTAGACTGAAAAAATTCAAACATTTTTAAGAAACATTATATTTTAGTTAATTTATTTGCTGAAAATCATAAACATATTTTGTGGTTCTTTAACAAAGAATTTACAATACGTTACAAATATAAAAATGTTCATACCTCCACATTGACGACATGAATTAATGTAATAAAGGGTCCGCCAAATAACCTTTTTTTTGAAAATGCTATAAAAAAAACTACTGAATATATTCTCAACACATTATCGATTGTGTGCAGCTGTATTTCACCAATGGCTTCACGAATATTGTCCTTTAAAGCGTTAATTGTCTCTGGCTTGTTGGCGTAACACTTATCTTTGACGGCACCCCACAAATAATAGTCCAACGGTGTCAAATCGCAGCCCTGAGGTGGCCAAGCGACATCAGCTCTGCGGCTGATAATGCGATCTTCAAAAACAGGGCGCAAAACATCGAGTGTTGCTTCGGCTGTGTGGCACGTAGCGCCGTTCTGTTGAAATCAAATGTTGCCAATATCCTCCTCTTCAATTTTTGTGAACAAAAATTCGTTCAACATGGCCCGATAACGATCGCCATTGACTGTAACGGCCACTCCTTGCTCAACATGGAACATTACCATGATTTTCAAAGTAATGTCGCAATATTTCCCAGCGTTGTTCAAGCGTATACACAACCATATTCGTTCAGCGGAAGGATAAAACTAATTATCTGTCAAATCAAACATGAGCTAAGTGTTACCATTCCCGAAATAAGCACTAGTTGAAAAAAAAAACGTTAGATGGCGGACCCTTTATCTAAAAAATAAAGAAATAATTATATAATTATATATACCTAACATAAACAATATTGTCTTTCAACTACTAGAAACGAAACAAAAAAATAGAAACGAAACAAAAAAATAACAAAATATAACATATACAACCCTTTGTTTGCAATAAAAAAAAAGGAAACCTAAAAATCTACTTAAGATGTGTGTTCTTGTCTTTCGCTTTGGTATGTCTACCTGTCTGTATATTTGTTTGCAATTTGACCACACTACATTATTAATCTCTATAAACATTTAGTTTAAAAATACACATTTAATCTTTATTAAATTTAAACATTTATTTGCCTTTAAATTAATTAATAGACAATTACTTTCACAAGCCGGTGACAATATTTTAGCAAAAATTAGCTGAAAAATAGTATACCCTGATTTACAAGATGTTTCACTAACTTATTTTTTTGAGTGTACAAATGTAATTGAAAGGGCGATGTTTACATTTGTCAATAAAAATTATAAAAAATTGTAGTTATTATACTATTAAAAATTAACTACAATTATAAGTAAAAAATACTGTCAAAGCAATAAAAACAACTAACGAAATATTACTACATATATCAATTACTGTTGGCATTAGACCATGAGTGCCCAAAGTTCCTTATGGAAAGAGCAAACAACCAATACATTTAAAGAAAAACTAATTTTTATTCAATATTTTTTGTTGTAAAAACCAATCCATACAAAGAAAAAAGAAAAAAATATTTCAATGTTTACCAGCAAGCATACGAAAGTGTTGTTGCTTTGCGCTTGCGTGTATAAAGTGAGAACGACAAAAAAACTAATAAGACAAAGTTGTTGTTGTATTTCGTATTGCTAGTGCTGAGGCGCTCTATATGTGTATTAAAACAACACAGCCTATAGCTAAGTGTTTTTACAAAAACAATTGAGTACCAAGCGCATAGGCCGTGGGCACCCCTGCATTAGACGGTTTAAGTCGATTCCGCTAAAAGCTAAACGTATTTCATATACTGTATGGAACATACAACCGTTCTATATATTGGAAATTAGACTGCATTGTCTCTTAAAAAATTTTTTATAAAATGTTTGACTGGTTTTTTAATATAAATAATAGTTTTGAGGTTTTTAAATTGTTTTTACTGTTTTCTGGAATCAAAAAAATAGATATAACATAAAAATAATTAAAACTTACTTACTTACATGTCAAAATAACGACGCAAAAGAACTGTTACAAAACTAAGGTAATTTTTGATAAGTTATTTTTTTTTAATAACTGCCAAAAATAGTTACTTTAAATTCCCACATAATAAAATGACTACAATTACAGTAAAATATACTAATACCGTTTACTACACGAATGACTGACATGTAGTTATGGATACAATTTTCTGAGTGCGTGAAAGACCTTTAAAAAATGTATTCTTACAAGGAAAGTATCTTAAGGGCTTAAACAGATCTTAATGAATTTTGGATATATTGAAAACGGGACTGAACTGATTTAAATAAATAATTTTTTATCCGCCATAACTTATATCTAGAGGGTGAAATATGGAATTCAAAAACCTTTAAAAGTTCTTTGTTTTTGTACTATTTTATAGCTTTTGTGCAGAACAACCAATTTTTATATTAGCCTTTTTTTTTGCCAGTCTGCTCTAAGTTTGTTTCTTAAACACTGAGAGAATTATCTGTATGATATCAATGCATTTTGCATTAGATTTATGCATTGTCACTGGAACTCGCTCCATAGAAACTTTTTATTAAATTCATGCAGTTTTTTTTTATAAAAATTAATGAAAAATTTCATATAATTTATTAAAAATTTCATACGCCTAATAAAAAAGTTTCATTAAAACTATGAAGCTTTTCATGAAGTTTAAGTAATTTTTAATTCACATTGTGAAGAAAACTTTATTAGTTTAGTGACAAATTTCTCTGTACATTGTAGCCGAATTTTATACACACAGAGAAAAGTTAAGCTATTCGCCAACTGAAATTTGGTTACTACGACTCAAATACGGTTATTACGAATTTCAGTCGGTTGGCACAATTTAACATTAGTTTTCACAACAAAGTTTCGGTTAATTCAACTGAAATTTAGTTGCAACAGCAAAAATATTCAGAAATCTAATGGAAATATCTTTGTAATAACAGAATTTATAAGTTGTTACCCTTAAAATACACTTTTCAATTCGGTTGGCACTTTATTTCTCTGTGTGCAGAAATCGGGCTTTATCGGTTTTGATTTCTACACCCCCGGAGTTTTGCTAAAAAAAAGTTCCATTTTATAAAATAGACCAAGACCTGTTAACTTATCTCACAATAGCCAAAGTTTAACCTAGTTTTAACCTAGCTAATATGTTTGATTTGATTATTTTTGTAAATATACGGAGGTGGAAAGCTCGTTATAAATTTAAAATAAAAAAAAAAATAATCTGTAAAACATATTACTTGAGCCAGAGTAAACACTAAAATTTTTTATATAAATAGAACATTTTTGGTGGTCAAAGTTTAGTAACGTCATGATGCTTGTTAGGAAAAGACCCTAAACACGTGCTTGATTACTAAGAAGAGAAGAATAGAGCAAAATTGGTGATTAACAGGTTTTTTGTTAATGTTCTCTGCCTATTACACAGAAAAAACTAAAAATTTTATTGAATCAATTAACATTTTAATTGATTTTGGCACCTACCACTGAAATGATAGTATTAACTAAAAAAATTTGCAGACAGTGTATAAAACTCTTTAATTAAATTAATAATAATATTAATTAAAAGAGTTATTGGTTTTCTTTACAACCTCAATTAAAAAGTTTAGTTAAATTGATTAAAACTTAATTGAAACTTGAGAAGAAACAATGGTAATTTTAAATTGAAAAACTCGTATCTTTTTATTTTTGTTAAATAAAAAAAAGAAATGTAGGTTTGTAAATTAAATTGACATTTTATTTATAATAAAATTAAAGCATTTTAATATAAAAATGTATTATAAGAAAACAAATAAAAGTAAAGACAAAATTTTTGTTTTGCTTGTCTTGTCTTGAACTTTTTCTTGTAATTGAATTGCTTTCTTAAAAAAATCACACACAACTTTAAAATGATAGTTTAATGGCACTTATACTTATTGAAAATTTAATTATTTACAAAAATAATAGTTTAATTGTCGTTTTTTCATAAGGTTTATTTAAATCCACAGGTGCACTTTTATTACCACAGATAAAACACGAAACTAAATTAAGTTTTTGTGCGTACACGAATATCTCAACAAAAAGAGTGTTTCAAACTCTGGTGAAATAATTAAGATTTTGCGTGTATTTGAAATCGGTAAACTATTCAACTATTAAAAGTTAATCATTTGCGATTTTTTTTCTTTTTATTTACAAATTAAATAATATATTGATATAACTAAACCTTTGTTTGATTTTTTAATCTAAATAAAATAAAAAAAAATAGTTTGCCAAATTTTTAAAAATTTTGTTTACATGTTGTCAACACTGTATGGATATATTAGAAAATTCAATAAATTTTTTAATTGAATCAATTAAAAAAATTGTTTAAATTGCCATTGATATTCAAACAATCGATTAATTAGATATTTTTGGCCCATAATTTTTCTGTGTATGCAGGCTCTAGCTTTCTAAAACTTCGGGTTCTGATGAGATCTTTAGCCAGATTGAAATACTAGTATCAACCTAGCTAATATGTTGATTTGCTTTATTTTTGTAAATATACGGATGTTGAAAGCTCGTTATAAATTTAAAATGCCAAAGTTTAGGGTTTAACCATATGAATGTCAAATTTATATAGAAATATCTGTGGTTAAAATTAAACTTTGGTTACTTTTAAAAAAAGTTACTCGCCTCAATTAATAGAAAACTAAGAGAGATAGATAGAATGGACAAAATATTTGCTCCTTCCCCAACTATTTGGGGGAAAAAAGTAAACACCAGTAAAATAATAACAAGCTGTAGTTTTGCTAATTTTTAAATTAAATTTGGATTTGTTAATGTAACAAAAACGTGTCCAATTTCATCTAAATTATGGGAAGGCCGAATAATCCTTGTAAATTCAAATTTGAAAAATTCACAACTCACCTTATATTCACATCATGTATAAGCAATCACTCCAAGTAAATTTGTCACCCTCTATCAATAACTAATTTATCTTAAAAATTACAATTTGTGGTATGAGAACCTGCTGTTAATCTATATCTCAGCTAAAAAGTAACGAATTTGAAAATATCATGCACCAAAGTCAAATATACAACCCAATAAAACCAAATAAAAGTCACACGTTAGATTAAATTGATATTTTGACACCCGCTGCTCTTGACTTATGCCACATAATTGTGCCACTAATAGGATTAAATATCTGTTAAGAAAACTAACAGGAAAATATTAAAATCAAATTAGTAGCAAATCACAGCAAACGTTCTGTAAAACAAGGGATGATTTCTTTTGAAAACATTAAATAATTTGTGGATATTTTTTTTAGAAAATCTATTTTGTATAAAAAATCAAAGAGTAAATAATCAACAGCACGTGTTGTAAATGTCAACAGATAAAACACGTGCTATAAAAATAAAAATAGATAAATTTATAGATTGGTTAAAAAAAGTTATTAAAAATACCTAATAACCCTGCAGGAAGCTTGGGGTCAAGTGTCTCCAAGTCTCCACTTTTGTCTACTATTTGTTGACTTTGTCAACTAAGCGTCTACACTTTTTACTTTATCAACACTAGTAAATTTTGGCTCCAATGTCTACATATGGTCCCATTAGAACTAATTAGTCACTAGTGAAAATATGGTTCTTATGTCTACATCTGGTCCCATAAGAACTAACGAGTCACTAGTAAATCTTTGGTCCAACGTCTGCATATGGTTCCATAAGAACTACCTAGTCACTAGTGAATCTATGTTTCTAATGTCTACATATGGTGCCATAAGAACTACCTATTCACTACCTAGTCAATAGTTCTAATGTCACTAGTGATTTTCAATGACACGTACATGTTAAATGTCTATAGCAAATTACATTGCCTGGGGAATATTTGGTTAGTAGTACTGGTGACACAGTCAATAGTAAATCAATACTTTTTCACTATTGACATTTCCTGCAGGGAATCAATTCTACAACTTTTTTAAAATTTTGTATAAAAAATTAAAAAACAAATTTAGAAGAATTCCGTTAGTCCCGGTTCACATACGGCAATTTTACTTGCGCAATTCTTGAGTTCATAGAAGAGGGAGGAAAAGAGAATGGAAGGGGGTACAGACTTGCCCGTACTCCAATTCCGTTTGTTTTGTCATCCGCAATTTTAAACATTGCAGGTTGATCTACGAAAATTGCTAAAACAAACTTTTCCTGTGTGAACACAAAAGCAAGTTCAAAGGATAATTGAAGAAAACTTGAGCAAGTAAAATTGCCGTGTGTGAAACGGGACTTAAAAAAAAAAAAAAAAAAAAACTATTAAAGGGTTTAAAATTGTTTGTTTATTTTAGTAACCGTTTCAAAGTTAATTTTTTAACTTATAATCACCCTAAAAAAGCATTATATACTTTATCCTAAAAAACTTTTTAAAACACTTTTCCTTTTTTTCCTTAATTTTCCCACCCTCATATTTTCTTAAATGACCACTTTATAAAACCATTTTACTAATTATAACAATTCCTTACAAATATACTAAAAAAAAAAAACGTCAGGAAAATCTATAAAAAAAATTGATTTGCCTTTTTTTAATACTCCTTCTTATGTTTTTGCAACGCCTTAAAAACTCCGTCACAATGACAATCAGGGTTATTAACACGCGCCGATAAAGGCTACAATATCATTGAATTTTATTAATTATTAGGATTATATTTCAAGTGAGTGTGAAACATTGTAAAAGGGTTGTTTTTTTTTCAAAAAAATCAAATGGGATTTAAAAAAGGCGTGTGTGGTTTGGAATTAAAACTAATAAGGTTGTTGGGTGGTATAATGTAAAGTAAAATGAAAACTTAAAACATTCTTTTAAAATAGCAGGTTTAAACATACAGAGCAAAAATGTTTTATGAGCATCATGTTATGATTGGGAATACGATGTAATTGTAATATTACCCTAATGATCATAATATGATTCTTAATTATCATAATATCAGCCGTATTGATCATAATATAATCAGTTGGGATCGTTTGTATTGTCATAAGGATCATAGTATGATAAAATCGAAATTCCAATCATTAGATAAAGCTTTTAAAAAATATGTTTTCTCTGCGTGAACTATCTAAATTCTGTTCAAACAACGGATTTTCTTTCTACTTATTTTGTATGTTAGTTATAACTAATAGCGTTTTTAGTTTTTTTTTCTACCAGAATTAGAGGTTTCCGTGCATCCGTTTAACCATACGTCAAACTGGTAACATTGTGAAATGGAGACGGAGGAGATTAGAAAAATAAACAAAAATCTAAAAATAGAATATTTGTGTTGTTAGTGTTGTCACTTCTGAGAATAATATACAATAACAGAAAAGCTAAAAGGAAAGAAAACTGCAATTTAGCTGCATTACATTCGAGGCCATACTTAAGAGTGAATTAGCCAAGCGTAAACGTAAACGTATCTCGGTGTACGAAATTTAATAAGTAAAATAAGAATAGAAGATATTTTGTGTATCTTGTTGTTTCATTCATATTCATTAAACATATAGAATACGTAAAAACACAAGAAAATCTAATCAAAATAGAATTTTGTTGTCCGTTTACGTTTTCTCTATGTTAAATGCATATGAATGAAACAACAAGATACACAAAATGTCTTCTGTTCTTATTGTAGTGTCCGAGAATCAATTAAACACGAGTGTAGTTAAAGGCAGACTAAAAATAATAATTTATTTATTTTAAGTCTTTACTTATTCTAACGGTACTTAACTAAGAACTAGAATTAAGGAATATATGATAATAGGAGTAATAATACAGTGCGTTACATTAAATACGCATCATTTCCTCCCCAATTTAAATAATGTTCCAATATATATAATTGATAATAACAACATTATAATATACACATAGTAGGTGTAAATTTTACAATAACTAATATACATACAAGTAGTAACAAAATAACAAAACTAATTATTAACAATGATGACTGTTTACAAATTATTGTTTTCTTCTTTATGCTTTTTGATTCTTCTGACCGCCTTAATTCGATCTCACAAGGCGTGTCCATACTTCTTCTACGTTTCCTATCTCCTTTACAATATGTCATAATATTTTATTAACTCTTACAAGTCTACCAAAAATTTCTTTAGTTGATTAATATGAGCGACTCTCTTTTGCCATTTATATCAATGCAATATCTTACTTACTCAATCTCTTTACAATTTTAGCCTGAATCCATTTACAATAATTATTTAAAAATATTCCTATATAATACAATTTCATTTTCTTTATATTCTAAAATTTTAGATCCTTTACAATTAATATCTTCTTTGTTACTTATATTATCGACTTTTCTTCTCTTCCTATAAATATTTTGTTTATTTATTTCACTTTGCTTCGGATTCAATTTGTCTAATAGCGTTTTAGGTTATAACAAAATATTAAATTTGATGGTGCGGTACCTGTAACTGTTGTTGGTGTGGTTCTATATTTTAACAAGAAATTATTAATCTTAAAATCCCATGATTTTTGTCTATATTTTGGATCTATTAAATATTTTTTCAAACTACTTTTTACTGTTTGTACGGCTCTTTCTGCGCTACCATTGCTTTGCGGATGGTATGCGGGTGATTTCAAACATTTAATACCATTATGTTCACAAAAATTTTCGAACTCTTTTGATCCAAAGGGTGGACCGTTGTCACTTACAATTTGTCGTGGTAATCCAAATATAGCGAAAAAACGATCTTAGAACTTCTATAAGGCTGTTCGCAGTTGTAGTTTTAAGGATTTTTGCATCTATCCACTTTGAAAATGTGTCGACTATTACCAGAATAGTAACCTTTTCAATTTTGCAAAAATCTAAATGTATTCTTTCAAATGGGTATTTAGGTTCAGGCCATTCTGTTAATATAGGTTTGAAACATTTTGATTTGCACTACATATACTACAAGACTTTACATAATTTTCAACATCATTATCAATACCCAGCCACCAGACATACGTCCTTGCCAAAGCCTTCATTCTTACAATTCCGATGTGGCTGTTATGTAATAACTCGAGAACTTTAGAGTGTAAAGATTCTGGTATTACAATTCGATCACCATAATATAAGCATTTATTTTCTGTAGCAAACGATATACGCTTATTGTAGTATTTTTGAAAATTCTCTGGAATGTTTTTAGGCCACCCGGACATCACAAATTCATAAATTTTACTAAGTTCATAATCATTTTCAAGTTCTCGTCGAACATCATTAATGTCGATTGGAAAATCACTTACTAACTGGAAAATGTTTATACTATCATCTTCCTCTTCAGTTTCTTCAGGTAATGGCAACCTCGATAGAGCATCTGCGTGACACATTTTTGATCCCTTTTTATAACGAATGGTGTAATTATACGAAGAGAGAAATATTGACCATCTCTGCAATCTATTTGATGTTACGGATGGTAAACTCTTCTTGTCAGAAAATATTTCTCTTAACGGTTGGTGATCACTTTCGATTATAAAAGGTAATCCATAAATATATTTGTGGAATTTACGTATTGCAAAAACAATAGCAAGAGCTTCTTTATGCAATTGAGAATAATTGCGTTCTGCAGGTTTAAGTGTGCTTGAGACGAACATTACAGGGTGTTCCTTGCCATTAATTACGTGCGATAAAATACCACCAACACCATACGGGCTGGCATCACATGAGATTATTATTGGTTTGGATGGGTCATAATGGGTTAAAACATTAATGTCAGTCAAAAGAGATTTACTTTTCTCAAAAATATATTGATGTTTTTCAGACCATACCCATTTAACGTTATTTTTGGTTAAATCGTGTAATAAATGTAATTCTGATGACAAATTTGGAATACAGTGATTATAATAGTTTATCATACCAAGGTATGACCTCAACTGGCTTTTGTTTGTTGGTGATGGGGCATTTATTACTGCCTGAATTTTTGTTGCAGATGGAACAATGCCACGATTATTTATAGTATATCCCAAATAGTCAATCTCTTGTTCAAAAAAATTACATTTGTCAAAATTTACTTTGACATTAAATTCCAATAATCTATCAAGGGCATTTTTCAAATTAGTTTCACACTCTATTAGATCTTTACCACCAATCAATATGTCATCAAAATAAACTAACGTTTTATCCAAACCTTTTAGGATTTCACAAATAATTTTTGTAAACAACTGTGGGGCTGTTTTTAACCCATAAATGAGGCGCGTATATTGAAATAACCCACGATGTGTGTTAATCGTTAAAAGCTCTTGTGACCGCTTGGTTACTCCTACTTGAAGGTAAGCACCCGTTAAATCTAATTTACAAAAAATTTTCCATCCGGCTAAGCTAGCAAGTATATCATCCACACGGGGTATGACATAGTGTTCCATTTCAACAAACGATTAACCGTCTTACGACAATCTACACAAATTCTTATCGACCCGTCTCCTTTATTAGCAATTACAATTGGACTAGCCCAACTACTTCTACTTACTGGAATTATTACACCATCCCTACACATTTTATCTAATTCGTCTTCAACTTTATTTCTTAAGCCGTAAGGTACAGAATATGCTTTAGAAAATATAGGATACGACTCGTCTTTTAATGCAATTTCAGCTGTATATTCTTTTATTGTTGAACAATTAGATTCGAAAATAACGTCCTATATTTATCAAAGTTGAACTTTACTGAAGGACTCATAATGTTTATATTTAAAATCCTATTTCGCCAATCTGGTACAAACGCATCCAGCCAATTTCTACCCATTAAAGGTGTAAAATTTTCGTTCGCATCAACGATACATAGATCCAATTTTAGTTTAAGACCATTAAATTCTACGGTAACACAGACTGAACCAACAACATTTACACGATCACCCGTAACAACTTTAAGTGGTTTTCTATAATTTTGCATTTCAATATGCTTAAGATATTTATTATAAACAGAAATATGCATTACCGAAACTACGGCTCCAGAATCAATTTCCATTTCGACATTTATATTTTCTATTTTAGTTGTAACTAATAAACTCTTATTATAATTGCATGAAAATAAATTCTTTAAATTATTTAAATAATCATTATCACTATCACTACTATAATCAACATTATAAACTCTATAATTTTTTTTATTCTTACGATCTTTGTTGTTATTTCTTTTATTCCCCTTTTCATCATTCTGCTTCGCCCAGCAATTTCGTTCAAGGTGACCCCTTCTGTTGCAGTAAAAGCATACTACCCCATTGTTGTTATCTCGTCTTCTTTGACTTAGCTGACGTTCACTTTTGCTTCTCTCCATACCTTTGCCGCGCTGTTGTTGATTCTGTTTTTTGTAATTTCCAGAACTGGAAGGATTTTCATAATTCAATTTATGCACTGTGTTACTTCTTAACATCTCCACGTGATTTTGATTCATGTCTAAAGACAATGCAAGTTGACATGCTTTTCAAATGATGACAAACTACTATCATTTAGCAGTCGGTTTTGTATGTTTTCATTATGTAACCCACACACAAACTTGATGAGTAGCGCCTTGTCCAGAAATACTCCGAATTCACACTCCTGGGACAACTGCTTTAATTCGACAATGTAATCTGAAACAGTTTCAGACAATTGTTGTTCTCTTTTGAAGAACTTAAAGCATTCAACTATAACATTTTTCTGTGGTGTAAAATGTAATGATAACTTTTTGATAATAGCATCATACGTAAAGTCACTTTCGGTTTTTGGTGACAAAATTGAACACAGAGTTTTATATAACTCCGATCCACCGAGGCTTATAAGGAAGAAGTTTTGTCCGAATCGTTTTTAATTTTATTTAAAGATAATAAATGATTTAATCGATTTTTATATAAATTAAAATCGTCACCAATATTATATGCTTCAATTGTTCCAACTAACGCAATTGGTGTTTCTGTCGTCATGTTAATAACTTTATTTTAAAAGTTTACTTAAACAACAATTACACAATTTTTTTCCAAGAAGTTGTATCACCTTGACTTTGGCACATGTATTTTAATTTTTTTTTTTTTTTCACTTTTATCTTCGTCGCCAAATGTAGTGTCCGAGAATCAATTAAACACGAGTGTAGTTAAAGGCAGACTAAAAATAATAATTTATTTATTTTAAGTCTTTACTTATTCTAACGGTACTTAACTAAGAACTAGAATTAAGGAATATATGATAATAGGAGTAATAATACAGTGCGTTACATTAAATACGCATCACTTATTTGACTTATTAAATTTTGTACACCGAGATACGTTTACGTTTACGCTTGGCTAATTCACCCTTTAGGTGTGATCGCTAAACGGTCATAGCTTGGTATTGTTACGTTTGTAATGTAAGAAGAGCGCAGGTTTGATTCTTACAGCCGCAGGTTGCTGAAAAATTTATCATATAGAGACAATCTGACAATTATAAATACACAAATAATAATACAATTTAAATGGAAAATCACTGATGACGCCTGTCCATAAAAAGAGGCAGAAACTAGTCTAGTCTGATTTAAAATTAATAGTGTTTACAAATTTTTTAGAGAAAAACGTTATTCTTCTTCTTACCTCAACATTTCTAAAATTAAATTTGTCAAATGCATATTAATTAAAAATTATTTGCGACTGTAAATATGACGTGAAAATAACACTGTACTAAAAGAAATTTAATATTTTATGTAAAAATAGCACAAATTTTTACAAGATTAAGTCCAAAGCTTGTTCAAACAAACTTATGTCTGCCATGTCAATGGTCTATTACAGTGGTTTTTTATGCTTACTACTGGGACCTGAAAAGACGAATAGAATTTTTAATCTTTGACAGTAAGTCGCAAAAAAAAACGAGTCTTATTTTCTGTCGTCTAGGGGAATGGTCCAGTCTCCTAACACGAACTTTTGTATAAAAGGGATCGATTACTTTACATGGCATAAAAGAGGCTCAATTGACACATTTTAAAAAATTTTTTACGTCTTAGGTGATGTGTCTAGAAATAGCTTTTTAAGTAAATACAAAATAAAAATTTAATGTTGCCTATGAGTCATTCCATGTCAGACCGTACGATTTTTGCTAAAAATTGACTTTGATGTTTCCGATGTTTTTCAAAATATTAGTACGTATTCTTCATTAAAAATATTTTTTACACGTATATCCAGAAAAAAATTTAACATTTTTTTTCAAAAAGTTATGTGCATTTGAAAATCGTCAAAATCGTTGAAAAATCTTCCGACATGACAACTTTTAAACTAATGTTTTCTAAAACAAGTGAATGGATTTTAAAGTTTAATACCTTATTTAAAGGCATTTGAACCTTCTTTTAAAAATGTTTTTTCGTTTTTTTTAATTTTTAAAATTTGGTTTTTTAATTAATTTCTGTTTTCCGCCATTTTCGAACAAGTCGAAAAATCTGAAAAAAAGTATTTTCTTAAGCTCAATATAACCTTAACCCTGTAAGCCTGTAAATTTCAGAATGGAAGTCGAATGGATTCTATTTTTTCCGATTTTTTCCATTGTAGTCCCACGAAAAATTACATTTTCAAGTAAATCATACAAAAAAATTCTAACTCTCTAGTTTAGAAAAACATCAGTTTAAAAGTTATCATGTCGGATGACTTTTCACGATTTTGAAGATTTTCAAATGCCCATAACGTTTTCAAAAATTTTTTAATTTTTTTCTGGAAACACGGTAAAATATTTTTTAATGTCTGGCAAATTTAAAGTAAATCGGAAGAGGTATTGTAAAAAAAGGTTCGGTCTGACATGGAATGACTCCTATACATGTTGGTATTTTTTGCGTATGTTTTTAAACAACACTAACCAAACAAGAAAATACAAAATTACATATATTTTGGAAGTGCAGTGATATGAATGCACTCAGTTCACCGATCCCGGGATAAGTCCTTTCAGGAAATTGACCCATTTGATCTCTGGTTTTATATTTTTGCTATATAGGGCAAACTTTAAACAAAAATCTATAATGACTTTTTGAATAATAAGTAAATTCAAATTTGAATTGTTTTAAAATTACGAATACATAATTAAATGCAGAAACCGTAAAAAAAATTCAGGTAATACAATTAAATTTACAAAATCAAAAAGAAAAATTAAATTTCAATTGTTAATAAACCAAAAAATCATTAAAAATCTTAAAAAAAAAACAGAGAAAAAATCTTAAATAGAAAAGTGCATAAATTTCAAAAGCTCTTAAATAATATAAGTAATAGTGAAAAAATACTCAAATTATATTTATTGCTTAAAAAAGTAAAAAAATTTAAGCACTCCAAAAATATTGAAATTAAAAAAGAGCTAAACTAAAAAAATTAAATAAAAAAACTAAATAAAATGAAAATTACTTTTAGCCAAACTAAATCCACCACAATCAAAAATGTTTTTAAAAAAGTATTTCCTCTTTTCACCAGTCGTGGCACCAGTTCTTTTAAATAACCCACACTAATGGTAAAATGTATTAGTTCTGTAATAAGTCCTGCTTTAACCGCCACTGGATGAGGGAAATTGACTCCTCATTTTCTGTACACAGACAGAATTCCTGGACGAGTTTAATGAAACATTTTAGTAAAAGAATGAAATTTCTTCACAATGTGAATAAAAATTTTCTTAACTTATGAATAAAATATTTTTAAATGAAACTTTTTCTTTAGTTGTAAGCAATTTTTAATAAATAATATGAAAATTTAAGTTAAATTTTATTAAAAAAATTAAGTTAAATTTTATTCAATAACAATTCATATATCTAATGCAAAATTCACTGACATCATTAAAACTAGTCCAAGAAAATCTCTCTGTGCACTCTGGGTACTTCTGCTTTAAAAATATGGAGTTGTTTTGGTTGTAATACAGTTTCTTTATTTTTAATGTAAATGTCAGTTATTTGTAGAGCAATAAATTTTTTTACTAACTTTGTAGTTCATTTACAAAAACAAACCACATCATATGCTGTTTTATAGTTTTACATTAATTTTTTACAGTAATTTTTTTGTTATTAAAACAATAAAAACCTAAATGTTTGTTATTTTTTACTACCACGTGGCTCATTTTTACTACAATTGTTAGTATTTTTGAACATTGAAAACAAATGACAAATAAATGTAAGTCGTCCTTGCTTTAAGTGAACTTTCATTTGATTTTAACTACATTTGCAGTGGTCTTTACCTACATAGTATTCTAAGTGTGTAGAAGTTTATCAAATATTCACAGAAATCTAAAAAAAATTTAGTTTTAACCAGAAGCTAATAAAGTTGTATAAGGTAGAATTCTTCCCTGTTACAAAATGGGGAAACAATATTTACATACCAATATGGAAGGGTATAAAACCCTTAAAACTGACTGAATCTTTTTCTATTGTAAATATTAAAAACAAATTATGAATAAAATCTCTGAAAATTTTTCTCACTTCACAATCCTGAATTTTCAAATTGAAGTTTTTTCTGAAAGATTTTAGATCCACAAAATCGAAACATTTTGCAATCAAATGGGACTTCGATACAAACGAAATTTTAATAACCTGAAATGAGTTTTTATACAATCAATAAGAAATATTAAAAAAAAATTTATTCACGAATTTTTGGTCAATGCCATCAATGGGATTTTTTTCATCGTTAGCAAAATTTCATTTATAAAAAAAAATTTTCAAAAAAGTATTAAACACAATTAAAATTCGGCTGTGATAACTGTATTCGCTTGGTGCCTGTACACGGCATGAAATAGAAAAATTAATAGAAATCAGACAAACTATATATATATATCGGACATGCTGATTTCAATGGCATTATTTGTTCAATGTACAGATTTCGAGAAAAATGTCTTTAAAATTTGGCGGTTTTGCATTTAGTTTTTTGTATATAAAACTTTCGCAATCAATCTGCTTTTGTTTTGACCGAATTAATTCATATTTATAGCCCATATTTAACGCACAAAACTTTTATATTTAAACCACTGCATCACGTTTTATGTAGGTTTTCACCGTTTTTTTTTTTAGTTTTATCGAATATGAACGCTTAATTAACAATTGACCTGAATAAGTACAATTAAATGGAATATCTGGAAAAAAAAATCTATTTGCAATATATTATATATTATACAATATTTCGCGATTTTCAGAAAAGAGGCAATTAATGGGAAATATCTTGAAAAAAAAATATTTGCATATCGCGTCTTATACAACATATTCGCGATTTTTCAAAAATTTTGTATGACAGCATAGCTTTCCAAGTTGACCCCAGAGTCATATTTTGGTATAATATGTGGGAAAATCTAAAAAATGTTGTTGCAAAAATTGAAGTAAAAAAGTTTCCATTTGCAAAACTTATCGCAATACGAGGCGGATCAATAAGTCCGTGACTTTTTGAATGAACCACAGTTTTTTTTTTGCAAAAAAAAAAAAATTATTTTTCAAAATAATCTCCTTTTAGCTCAATACACATAGTTCAACGTTTCTCTCCATTTTTGTATCCCTTCCAAAAAGTAGGATTTTTCGAGGTCCATAATTAGGCATTTGTTTGATCAAAATTTCATCGTTTGGAAATAGGAAATAGTCACTGGGGCTAAATCCGGAAAATATGGCGGAATAGGTAACAATTCGTAGCCCAATTCATGAATTTTGCAATGAGACTGCACACGTGTGCACCTGTGCATTATCTTGATGAAAAAGAACTTTTTCTTGGCCATATGGGGTCGTTTTTTTTTTAAATCCTCGTAAATCGGTCCAATAAGTTGGCATAATATTCGCCGTTTGTTGTTTTTCCCTTTTGAAGGTAATCGATGTGGATTATCCCGCGTGCATCCCAAAAAACTGTTGCCATCACCTTATTGGCCGACAAACTTACGTTGGCCTTCTTCGGAGCCGGTTCACCGGTGAAATCCATTGTTTAGAACTGCTGCTTGGTCTCCGGAGTGCTGTTATGGATCCATGTTTCATCCACAGTTACAAAACGCTGCAAAAACTCATTCGAATTGCGGTCAAACAACTCCAAACAGTTCTTTGAAATTGTCACACGATTACGTTTATGATCAATTGAGAGCAAACGCGGCATCCCTCTTGCAGACAGCTTTCTTAAACCCAACTGATCATTTAAAATCAAAACCACACTGCCATATGAAATGCCTATGGCATCAACAATCCTACGCACTTTTACTCTTTGATCGCCCAACACCATATCGTGGATTTTTTTGACATTTTCGGGTGTATTGATCTCAATTGGCCGTCCAGAACGTTCAGCGTCATTTGTACTTGAGCGACCAAAACGAAAGTCAGTAAACCACTTTTTTACCATTGAAATCGATGGTGCAGAGTCCCCATAGTATTTATCAAGATTTTCCTTGGTTTGATTGACGGTTTTTTTTCGCAAAAAAATAATGTTTAATGAGCACTCGAATTCACTTTTTTCCATTTTTAAAAAATCCACGAGGTTGTATGTTTGAACAACTGTTAACGCAAAGTAAACGACGGAACTTGCTCAAAATTTTACAGTAGTCTATTAACAGGTGGTTGCTTGATGGTAGCAGTGTTGCATTTCATACAACTACGAGGGAAGTTCGAAAAGTCACGGACTTATGATCCGCCCTCGTATAATGATTTTTTTTTCAGGTACATCAAATTAAAAAATTAAAATAATAAAATAATAAAAAACAAAAGTTGTAAAATAGAGACATTTT